>BLKM01011875.1:866203-967138 GCA_013340265.1 Coptotermes formosanus
GCGCCAGATAAATAACACGTGTATGTCTCTATGCAGGACATGCATTCGAATACCCAAAGCAGTAGGAAGACTCCCATGCAGTTAAGAATGTTTTAGTGAAATGTGCTGTACGGAGGGACACCTAACAAAAGTCCGGACGCCTAAACCGACCGTCAGTATATGGTACCATTAGCTTACTTAGCACCTTTATGTACTTGTGGGCGACAAACACTCATTACTTCAATGTCAATAAATCAAGTACGACATATTAAGGACAACTATCTTACAGCAACTCATAATTTTCACATGCAGCTTGGAATTCAGCCTGTGATGGGCCACTTACATTAAAATCAGGGACAGACAACAGACAACCATGCAAAGATCCACAAACGCATTTACGTGCACTATTTTATTGTTACAAAAGCACTGTAGAAATATATTAAAATATTCTATCAGACAAAAGTTATCTTACAAGAAAATTCAAAATTAGCAGTCGCTATAACGCACCAAATATTTAAACACCTATTCATGGGGAACTAACAGAAAGCAATTTTTGCTCAGTCGCACCACTTGGTGGAGTGTTGCGGTTAACGATAAACAAATTAGGACTCGGAACCAGCACCATTTCACACCACTGGCACAGAGCTGTTACCTACACACAGACGATTCTGTGTCACATTTCGTTACTACTTAAGTATGTACACGTTGCCTCAGGCCGTACCAATACAAATGTTGGTAGCTGCTAACATGACATGCCACTGTTCCTAACTGGAACCGTGGCATGTCATCCACATATGAATTTATTGTGCATCGCCCTTAACCTTCTCTATAGCACTGCCTTAACGTTGTCACTTTTCGGCATGGATTTAACGTTTGGAGGTATAAACATAAGTGTAATCCACATATGGATAATCAGACACTCGTTTTAAGTAGCTTATTTTACTTTAAACACATATTTACAGCCAAGAGTTTTGAATAAAATTCCTAATGCATCTAATCTCACGTGTTCGCCACTTACAGCAGGATTACAGTTATGGTATTCCTTCAGTTATCCAAGGTTTAATAGTGCACGTGGACGCATCATATATACCCTTCGTTGATAATTTCGCCATAACTAACTTTAGATCTTCGTACTCACTCTGATATATTTAGTAATATACTTTGGACTGAGGTTTCCCCCGTTGATAAACTGGCGCAGACAGATGTTTCTTGTCTCGGAGACCATGGCTTCTGGCCCCGCAGTTAGCTCTCGCAATATTAGTAATGTTAAATTAAATTCATGACGACCAATGTCTCTCTGGTAGCAGGTAATAAAAACATCTGCAATTTTTTTTTTCTCAAACATTTGATTCTGGTCCTCATTCATGACACCCCTGTTCCTACACATTAATAACTGCCGCATTCTTTTACGACGTACAGAATAGAGGCAATATACCTTGTTGCAACTTATAGAGCTTACAGTCGGGCTGCCTTTAATAGGAATGGTTTCCAGGTTTGATCTACTGCGATTGTACAAATATAATTCTTCTAACGTCCTGGGGATCGCAGTTATAATCTGTGTACAATATCAGGTTTTCCTGCCGAATACTGAAAAAGAACAACATGAATACTTTCGATAAATACAGATATGAATAGATGACTTGCCTAAGCCATAAGTAAAACAAGCCCAAGGTCACATGTGCTCACGTTTCAGCCAAAGAAAGAAATACTGAGGGCCCTACATATCGGATTATTGTAAACAAATTTTGTTTCGAAATACGTCATGTAACACAAAATGTATAAATGCGTCAAACAAAGTGTTATACTATCTAACACGACAAGGACACAACGGGATGACCGATAACTCGATTTTACCTGCCAAAAACAAAGCATACTCTAAAGTAATAGTAGTATTTTACATTTCTGTCCGGTGAGGTGTTTAAGAGACGAATGTAATTTCCCATTAAAAATGCACCTTCCACAACTCTACGATCAAAGTTGAAGTGTGAAATACCTCTCTTTGTGGAACCTAATTTCGACTGGCACTAACATCAACGAAGTCAGGAGGATTTACGTGTAGAATCAACAGGAAAACCTTTACACTCTCTCTCGACATTGCCAAGGCCTAAGTGTTACTAGTAATTACAGATGCAGAGCGTAATGTGATTACAGAGCAGCATTCAAATTGACTGCTTCGTAAGAGATGTATTACCCTTCTGATTATGTTTCAGCTTAAAAGTAATAAATATTTGCAGAACGAAGAAAACTACTGAATAAAATATTATTACATTTAAAGAATAATTTATGTTTTTCGTTAATCCGAAAGGCAAAAGTCTTACGTCACGCTGTTATAAAGTGTTATTGTGGATCTCGAAGCTAAATAATATGAGTTCGTTACCTGGCAGCGTTTTACTCAGTACCAGATCTCTGATTTGTTCCTGTGAATAAAGTTACTAATTTTGGGTGTCATACTGTTGCATGGAATGAGATGCTATTGAGAAGGTCTTTGGAGTGATTGATCTCGTTAATTACAAAATAGGAATATTTACTGAAACTGTATATTTGTTCTTCGAATGAGGATTGTAATGTAAGGAAAAATTATTATTTAGAGTATTGTTTGACCTTTCGTCTTAAGTGTCTGTAATTTCTCTTTTGGGTTTTTTTCTGCAGATGATGAACCAATCCATATCCTTCTTCATGTTTCTTCTACACGTGAAGAACAAGATTACCGAGAACGCTGAGCCAGCATGATGTTACTGAATTATACGTTTGTGAATAACAGTATTTATTATAAATAATATCCTATATAATGTAATATCTAACTAGCAGACATAGGCCTATGTTGTATGTATCACGTCAACCTACTTGTCACATACCAGTATCTGAAAATTTAAAAAGAAACTGTCTTACCGTCAAAGTTGCATTTTGTCATGTGTTTGATTTACTGTGTAGTGAATCGTCATTTTAATGTAAAATTCAAAATGCTTCTGCGAAATGCACACTTCACAATTCGTTAATGGAAGAAATTAATAACTATGCGAGTAATTTTAATTAAAAAGTGGAGAAATATGAGTTAAAAATTTGACTATAGAAACACTGCTGTACAGATTACATTTTGCGGAACTTGTCTCCAAATTCTTAGCATCGATCCCTGTGTGTGCAGGACACGAATTACATATGTGCAGTATTAAGCAACTTATATAGATTTCTTTCTTTAAACAACACGTTTCTTCCGAAATCAAGGTGAAAAATAATTATTTTTACAGACTACAGAGCAGAGGAATGCATGAAATACCCAAAGATTATTAATACTGTTGAGTAATTCCTCTCAGCGTTAATTTTCGAAACTAACGAAACTGGATCGTGTTTTGGAAGGTGCGTTTCAGAATCCATACATTGAAGTCCAGCATATTATGTCACTTAGTGAAAAAAAAAAAAATCCTGCTTAAAAATTGTTTGGACAACGTCATAATAAGTGTATGTGTTTAATAAATGTGAAGGATAAGAAACCGTAAACTGAAATTTCACGCACTGTTGGATCATAATTTCAATTACCGCGTATCATAATATTAGCATAAGCTTCCCAGTGCCTGAAATGTCTGAAATTTTAAAGTAAACTTTTAGAATTGTAACTGCAACTGCACTTACTAAACGATTTCTCCTTAAAACACGACATACGCATCATGTATGTCCTTGTAACTTCTATTAAAGTCACATTTTCTAAAGCAGAATTTTATGCCGTTTCTCCAGCAGCACACGCATCAGAACAGTTTCGACGCCATAACTCACACACGGCACTATTACTAAGCGTATGTCACCAAAATCACAATTTCAAATACCGAAGATGTGCACATAGCATTGAACGTAACCTATAAATATAAACATCCATTTCTGGAAATGAAAATTCTGGTGATCTAATATGGTATAATTCAAGCATAAAGACTGCATATCACATCACATCACTCAGTAAATAAACAAATGATAAAGAATGGTTAAATGCTTAATTAGTCCATTAAGGTCAATTAAAATAAATTAACCATTGTCGCGAATGTACAGCTGCAGTCATACAAGAGCCACAATATAAGGTCGTATACAAGTGTCAACTGAAGTCAAACAAAAAAGTGTAAAAAATGATTCAACGTGAATATTTCTCGACATTTTTAATATAGGTCAAATATATTATTCACGAAGTCTGAAACCTCTTATTTGTAGGCCTAGGCACCCATACGTTGTTAAAGTCTTTGACACGTTCTTTAACCTTTTAAAGCCTAGCGGTAACTTTACGTACCACCAGGTTTAACATTAAAAAATTCTACGTGGTGCCCACATTGCGTTTATGTGTTTTGTACGGATCTCAGAACAAACAGCAACTTTTGCCTTGTAAAACATTAAGAGATCAGTTTTTATAACCGAAGTGGAGAGTGCTTACAGCGCGGTACGCACTGAGTCCTTATATAAAACAGATACGCTTCGTCTTTAAAGGGGTAAATGAAATGGAAAGTTGCACGTGAGCATGGTTGAAATTTTATTATTTATAAATGTGTTACATATTTTGATTGTTAAGAAAAATATGTTCACAAAATTCAGTCGTGTTCCTGCAACCACATCCTCTGCAGTACAAAACGTCAGTCACTATCCTGTAATAACATATCCCATACCTATGAAGATACATTTATAAAAGCCAGTGGGCTCTACGTAATCAAAGACTAACATCCAGTAAAACTGAATTTCGTGTGCTTAATGTGTTCCATGTCCGTGCACTATACTATACAAAAACACTAATCACCAACAAATACACAAAGAGAGTTTTATCGTCAATCGTAACACACTCCTACATGTTTCTGCCCTGCTGGGTCATCTTCAGGGAGAACTTTCCGTTACCGTTACACTAGGGTTGCACTTTACGGCTGAGTGAGAATGTGCTGTTGACTGTGTACTGCGTTGTTTTTGAAGGCGTGAACCCTCTGCAGTATTCATACATATTGCAACTTTCGTAAAGCAAAAGACAGGCCCTTAGGGCTCCAAGAGGCTGAGGTTCCCAGATTTCAAGACAAAAGGACCAAGAAAGTGTAAGCTTGTCAGTCCTATGAACCGACCGCCTTTACCACCTGGATATATTCCTGGTGCTCATTCCTGTTAAAGGCCGAGTCGACCCCAGGAATATAGTGCGGCCCGAAGGATTAAATTAATAAAACATTCCAATGACACCATCGGGAATTGAACCCGAAGTGCCTCAACCAAATGTGCCACCGTGTGTCCCCATAACTTTCGTGGTTGCTGCTTATCTACAATAAGTGAGATATGTTCAACTCAGAAAAACTTCCACAAACAATATGCCCTATTGCAATTGATTACTTTCAGCTATTGCATGACTTCAGGAGGCACAGGCTAAGGAAACCGACTGGTGGGACAAAAGAGAGGTTGTGCAAGGGAAGGTTAAGAATTCGTAGAACTGCCGCCGCAGGTGGAGTAGAGCGAGCTGGAAAGGAAAAGAGACGGAAGATCAATTCTGTTGCAGAATGCTAGAATACGGCTAACCACAGTGGGGAGGAAGAATCAGTGGGAGAGTGTTACGAATGGCAGGTTGGAGAGGCGAAGGTGGCGAGTTCGGGTGTAAAAATAAGGGCAGAACTAGGCAAATTTGGAACAAGCTACATACGGCAAAAAAGGGGTGATGTGGAACCGAAAAAATGTCGAATTACCAAACCACATGCAAAGACATAAAAGGAGAGGGGTCGCCTGAAATAAGAGAAAATATTTCGCCATATTTTACAGGGAACTGAAGCATTAGTGGGGAAGACAGGAGCACACATCTTGCTGCACAGTCCATGAAAGAAGGGGTTAATTGTGGTTCAGGTCGTGAATTTCGAAAATGAGGGAACGAGGGGTAAAACTGAGGAGTGGGGATGCCCTTTGTACGGACAGAAAGGGAATGAAACCAATCTATTCTTGACTGAAATGCTTATGAACAGAGAGGTGGAGGGTGGAGCTCCTGACACACACGTGGCAAAGGATGAATGAGAAAACAGAATAGAGGAAGAGACGCACCAGTACTCATGATGTACAACTGGTACGTACCCAAGTACAGAAAAACAAATGTGACGGAGATGCCAGTTAAAGAGAACAGAACTGAAGTTAGAAAGTGAAAAGGGTTAGTTTTCATGTAGAGTGGTTGGATGACATTAACCCTTTAAAGACGAAGCGTATCTGTTTTATATAAGGACTCAGTGCGTACCTCGCAGTAAACACTCTCCACTTCGGTTATAAAACCCATTTTCTTAATGTTTTATAAGGCAAAAGTTGCTGTTTGTTTTCAGATCCGTACAAAACACATAAACGCAATGTGGGCACCACGTAGAACTTTTTAATGTTAAACATGGTCGTATGTAAAGTTACCGCTATGCTTTAAAAGGTTAAACATTTAAGAAAGAAAAAACACAAATAACACAATGACACAAAAAATAAATATTAATGAATGGTAAATAATACACCCGTGAGGAGTTGCTAGTCTTCCATCGGGCGCCTCCCCTGGTGGCGGATGGGGGAATGCTCACCAGATATGGCGGGTACCGGGGAAATAAAATACCCGGGGCGGACCAAAACTAGCACTGCTGCCTTGCAGTTTGATACTGGCGTATCAAGGGCTAGAGGAAGAAAACCTTGGTAAAAAATCACCTGGTCCTCCAGGTTGGGGGATGATGCAGCAGGCCAGCCCCCTGCTCATCGCAAAAGGAAAATTGCTAAAAAGTCCATTGGAAATACTCTGGATAGATGCAACCTACGACGGCATAAGCTACGTAAGAGGACTATACGATTAGGCACAAGGAATAAGAAACAAAACAGGAGAAATTATAAAGGGTTTGGAAGGACTAAAACAAGACATTACGATATTAACAGAAACGAAGAAAAAGGGAAATGGAGTAGAAATATTAGCATCTTACCTACACTTTTATAGTGGAGTTCCAAAAGAAAAAAGAGCTAAGCGAGGGGTATCTATTTTAGTTAAAAAGAGATATAAGAGATATATTACGAATTGGGAGGCAATAAATGAAAATATGATAAAGTTACATATGAATTTATTTGGGAAGAAGTTATGCATTTTAGGAATTTATGCAATAAGTGATGACGAAAATGTTTTGGTAAAAGAAAATTTTTTGGGGAAATTAAATGAAGTAATAGTTGAAATAGGAAACTCCAGGGAAATTTTAATTGCAGGAGATTTTAACAGTAGAACAGGGAATAAAATTATTGACCTGGTTGTGGGTCCATTTGGAGAAGAAGTAATAAATGATAATGGTGATAAACTGATAGATATATGTGAACAAAATTCATTAAAAATTTTGAACGGATACTTTAAACACAAGAGGATACATCAGTACACACGGCACCAAGATACACAGGAGCGAAGATCTCTAATGGATTACATTATTGCCAGACAAAATTCTGGTTTAAAGTTTCAAGCTGTAAGAGTATTTAGAGTAATGAATGTTGGGAGCGACCATTATTTGGTGAATGCAAAATTTTGTTTTCGTATGGGAAAAACAATGCCAATGAATCAAAGGGAAACATAGCAGACTGTGCATTAGAATTATCACAATCACCATTATATAATATAGGTAGTTTAAGGGATGAAAGTACCAGTTTTTTATACAAGAAGAGATTGGATGAGAAACTTGGAGACAGTAATTTTGAAAGTACAGAAGAATGTTACCAACATCTTGTTAAATGCATTCACCAAGCAGCGAAAGGAGCATTAGGAGAGAAAATTTTGGGAAGTAAAATTAAGCCATTTTATTACTGGAATGAAGAAATTGGACAATTGGCAAAATAAAAAAAGGAACATATTTGAAATGAATTAGTTCAAAGATCCACAGGACAGGATAGAACTTAGAAGGATGCAACGGAAAATTAGAAAAATGATAACAGAAGAGAAAAATAAAAGCTGAGAAAAGGCATGTTCTGCAGTAGAAAGCCACTTGGGTGGTAAACGAAGCACATAAGCATGGAACATACTGAAGAATTTAAGGAAAAATGAAAATGGAGGACGTTTTAACCCTATACCCATTGGCAAATGGGAAACATATTTTAAAGGACTTCTAACAGAAAATAGGGAGCGATACTTGGGAGAGCAAGAGACAGAATTCGAAGATATGAAGGAAACAGAAATGGATAAAATTACTTTAGATATAGAAATAGTTGAAATGACAATTAAGTCTTTAAAAAGTAACACATCATGTGGAGTTGGAGGAGTACTTGCAGAATTACTGAAATCAGGAACCGAGGAGTTATATGAGTTATTGAGACAAATTTTTGAACGCTGCCTAAATGGTGACGAAATTCCCAATGATTGGAAAATTGGACATATTTCAGCTATTTATAAAAAAGGAAAGAAGGATGAACATGAAAACTACAGAGGAATTACAGTATTGAATATTTTTAGTCGATTATACGGAAACATTACAAAATATTTTTTGGAACATGAATTTTCCCAGATAGAAACAAAAGAACAAGCAGGATTTAGGGCGGGACGATTCACAATTGACCATATATTTTGTTTAAAGCAATTGATAGAGAAAAAGATGGTTTTTGACCAACCACTACACTTATTATTTGTACATTTAGAGAAAGCATAAGACAGTGTGCCCTTGACAAACTTACGGAAAACATTAGAACACTACAGTATTAGTAAGAGTATTATTAGGGCAATAAAGAGATTGTATGAAAACTCTTTTTCCAAAATTAAAATAGGCAAACAACTTCCTTCAGGATTTTATGTAACAAAAGGACTACGACAAGGATGTAGTTTATCGCCCACTTTATTTAAGATATATATTCAGAATGTTTTAGAAAACTGGCAGAAGAAATGTGCAAGAATAGGATTGGAGATTCAGGATACGACAATATTTTCAATGCTATTTGCAGATGACCAATTACTAATTGCACAAGATTATGAGGATTTAGAATACATGACAAGGAAATTAATAGATGAGCATGAATTGTGGGGTTTAAAATTAAATGTAAAAAAAACTAAATATATGGCCCTAGGAGATACATCAAGAGATTTACAACTAGAAGATGGGAAGGGGATAATAAGTCATGGAAGTGAATTTACTTATTTCGGGGTAAGAATAACCAAGATGGAAATCACGAGCCAGAAATTAATGACAGAATTAATAGAGGACGAGCAGCTATAACAAAGTTAAACAGCATTTTGTGCGACCGTGATGTGACCCCCCAAAACAAAGACCCATATTTATCATGCAATAGTTAAAAGTACAATTACGTATGCAGCAGAAACATGGTGTTTAAAAGCAAAAACGGTAGCAAAACTAAATTCCACAGAAATGGACTTCTGGCGACGCTCAGCTAGAATTTCCAGGAAGGACAAAATTAGGAATACTATCATTAAACAAAAACTGAATGTAGCAAGGTCTCTTTTAGACGATATTAAAACCAAACAACTTCAATGGTATGGACATGTCCAAAGAATGAAAGAGGGGAGATTGCCAAAAGAAGTTATGAAATGGCATCCACAAGGAAGAAGAAAACGAGGTTGACCCAAACTTACCTGGGCGGAAGGGATTAGAGGACTGATGGGAGAAAAGGCATTAATGGAAGAAGACTGGAATGACAGAAGCAACTGGAGGAAGAAGAGAATGTAATTGTCAAATGGGCGCAGGAAGATGTGGAAACATTGTAAAACCTGCTAAATAAATAAATAAAATAAATAATACAGAGTTTAAAACTAATATAAGATAAAAATACATGACTTAAGGTTAATAGACCTATATCAGTACCAACTGTAGAATCTGTATATTTGAAGAATCTGCTAAAGAAATGTGAGGGGATAAGTATCCTAAAAATATGACGTAAAAGCAAAAATTATTAACGTTAAAAACAATGAGATCATTGGCACTGAAAATAATCCATCAGAACAGTTGAAACATGCACGAGCACTACAATTCTCCATGCAGAAGCTAACAGTAGAGCCTTGGAAGACAGAACAGACACACTCAAAGAGCAGCAACAGCAAAATCTGTCCCACACATAAGAAAGGTTAAGTTAAATGTGGAAATTACAGAAGTCTCTCCTGTTATGTACTGCATACAAAGTATTTCCAAATGCTTTGCGAGGCAGAATTGAACGTATAGTTGAAGCTGCATTTCGCACAGTGGAGTTTCATGGTTTACGGGAAATACTGTTGAATGAAGAAATGTACAAACCCTACAAACACTCTGAACTGCTAACTTACAACCGTTTTAAAAGATTAAATTTTTATATAATTTGAAGATTAAAGAAGCGTGGGAATGTAGTAAGGATCTTCGAAAACAGAATCACAAAACGAAACCTGGAGTGAAGTCTAGAAGGAAGAAAACCCGCCGGAAAGCCAAGGAACGGACGGGAAGGCGAACCGCGCAATGATGCAACAAATTCCTCAACACTTAAAACTGACGCAAGGCTCCAGCCATGGAAGTGACTTGAAGAAGGAAACAAAGGCGGGCATGTGTAGCACATGGGTAGAATAGCCGGAAGAAGGAGGAGGAGGAGGAGGAGGAGAAGAAGAAGACGAAGAAGAAGAAGAAGGAGAAGAGGAAGACGAAACTGAAACACTGTAAGTGGAACACAGTGACCCTTTTACAGCTTCGACACCAATTTTGGGGCTTAAAGAAAAACTAACATAATATCACTGGACTAAACCACAAAATGTTCCTGTCAGTTGTAAAGCCCCAAGCTCAAGACAGCTGGGCCACGAACTTTATCATTACGTAAATTATTGTCTTCTGCCCTGTTAGGAAAATGCTATGAAGACAGGTTTAAAAACTTGTTCCTCCCATATTCAAATCGTTACCCTCTTTTCATTCCTAATGGATTTCCCAATTTCTGCACAATAATGCAACAGCACATTTGCCCTTATATTTATTATCCAACATATTTCATCTCATAAGAAGAGAATGAATGGAGTTGAGTCACATGTATAAGCAATATAATATAAGTACAAAAAAATTGTGTGGTACACAAAAATATGAATTTAATATCTAAACATGATTTATGATTATATATATAATTTTAATGCGCATATACCCCACAAATTTTAGACTTTACATCAGTTCGCACATCTCAATTATCGATATCGTAAATCAACCTACGTTTCCCTTAATTTGCATGAGTAACAGAAACATGCACTTAGGCTACTTTGTACTCAAGATTTATCTATATTATAAACCAGATGTCACCCACCCCGAAATCTGATAACCCAATCGCCTTTCTGGCTCAACAGTACCTTAAAAAAATCTAGAAGGAGAGCCTTATAGTGCTACACCACTTTATAAGCACTGGCTTACACACTTCGCATCGTCTGAGCGATATACAATTCAGGAAAGTCGCAGAAAACTGCGCATTCAATACACATCCTTAGTTAACAAACTAAGGTAATATTACAGGAATAAATGTTATATACGGAATACGTTAATACAAAAAGAGTCTCAAGTCTCATGTGATAAGAGTCTAAATGAATACCATTATAGAATCTTTCTCTGTTTTGCTGCGAGTGGCAGGCGTTCCATATAACATTACGCGCTGCTGTCTCTAAGCCTTTTTTTTACCTGCGTCGTGTGTTATTACGGTACTTTTATTTGTGCTTCGATGGATATGCGTTTATGGGTGTCATTTGTTAGAAGTTATGAAGAAAATACGTGTAAATTTTGCTATGTCACTCAAAGGATGAATACATTTCAGTCTCAGACATACCAAATTATACTCAGAAAGTTGTAAAAAAAGTACACTTTACAATATTGTTTCGAACATTAATCATGTTTAAAACATAAATGAAACAATTTTATAATACATTATTATCGTGTACTTCAGTGAATCAGGAAAACAAAAAAACCGCATACACTATTATCCATTTAATTTTCGAAAGCTTCTAAGTGTATCGTTCTTAATACTGCTAAATGACCATTTAGGCCGGAACATGTTGCATCGACAGTAAATGAGTGGAATATAGCATACACTGATTATTTTAATTTCCACAGTACAGCCAGTGGAAAATCGAAGTCCTACGACAGACACCTGCTCCAGCTCAGATGTGCGGACACCCAAAGACAGATGTGGCTAGCCGCTATCCGTGTATGGGTACTTGAAACACTCCTGGCATATGAGTCCTGCTGCTCTGTGAAAGAAAGAAGTGGAATTGCATGGTTCCGACTGGGAAATTGGAAAGTAAAATGAGCCCGGGCGGGGGGGAGGGGCACGGGGAGGGGCAGATGCCTTCTGTGCGCGTGGGAAGGGAGCGAATACGACCTATTGTTGCAATGTTATGAAACGCAGAGGTGGAGAGAGGAGTTCCTGAGGAGCAAATGGTCACATATGAACGAGGAATCTGCACTCAGGAATATCCTCACTGGTAGCAAGGCCGACGAACTGAGACATTTAGGTGCCCCCGCATACACGATAAGATGTAAATGGGAAGGCTGGGTGAAAAAAGTAGTACTGGGGTTGAGGCGAGGGGAAGAACTAGACTGAACGTAGGATCGATAGGCAATAGATAACTTGGACGGGACTAGAACCTGTGTAAACCTAATAAATAGCATACTTAATCTGTAATCAATAGTGATGTACTGGACGTGTACTGGCAAAACTGGGTGTTACTGGGGCACATCTAAAGGAATGTATGTGCAACTCAACTAAATAAACATTACATTACCTGCTCCAGCAGCAGGAATATAACACCACAAACCTGCGACTAACTTCCTGAAGAAATGCACATCTTACTAATATGCGTGGAAAGGATGAGAAGTATGTACGGTACATTAGGGGGCTTAAAAATGGATCAGACGCTACATGAAGGGCTTAGGCGTTGATGGAACTACGAAACTCTAATGAGCGTAAAGACATGAGATGCAGCTGTGTAAATTGGATTCAGCTGGCTCAGTTCAGTGTTGGGTGGTGACGTTTAGGATATTAAGCGCGTTCGCAAAATTGAAAACAGCTAGTTGCTGCGTCATGTCTGTCTGTCCGTCCGCATGGAACAACTCGGCTGCCAGTGGATGGATTTTCATGAAATTTGGTATTTGTCAGTCGAGAAATTTAACATTTCGTTAAAGTTGACAAGAATAGAGGGTACTCTACAAGAAGACCTGTGCATATTTATGGTCACATCGATCTGAATTTTTCTTAGAATGAGAAATGTCTCACAAAACATCGTAGAGAAAATCAAAACACACATTTTATATTCAGTAACTTTCTTCCGAAAATCGTACCTTTTATGAGATAATGCTGAAAAATATGGTACAGTCAGTCAGGTCACAGATGACAATATAATAGGGCGCATGCCCTTTGCATGCCGTGTAACTAAGGCTACACACACACACCCAGCATGTGCAATAATTACTGCTTCTCCACGACAACAGCGGTTACGCGAAAGCGCATCGATGTTCTGCGTATGGGTACATTGCCTGTCCTGTTAATAACAGTTTCAAGGCCGGTGAATTTCTTCACCATTCCTCCAGTTACACAGGCCGACAAAATGATGGGTAACAAAAAATTTTTTGAAAATTTGTACTACATATATAGCTTTTCGGGGTGCTGGATTAAAAAATGACCTCAGTTTTTCTCTATCACCCACCATCTCTTCACAACCTGCTTGGAGATTTTTAACTATATGAATGTAGTGCCATTGCATATAATAGGGTAAAGCAAACATATAAATATATTCTGTGTCAAGTACTAGATCTATTTTGTACAAATATTAGTTTGCATAAGTAATGACACGTTAGTTTTCGTGTTTTACCTTGCTATCTCCTTCTTCTCTTGCTGTCGATGGTGCAGATGTTGCCCTTCCTCTTATGTGACATTTCTGTGGTCTCACGGTGTATCATCCAGCAGTAGTCTCCCATCACATTAACGTTCCACCTACCCTTGTATCTTTGTCCCATCTCCTTAATGTCTTGGTGGAAGGGTTCCCCTTGCTCCTCGCTCACTGTACCAAGGTTTTCAGGAAAAAAAGCCCAGGTGAGCACGTAAAAAGTGAAGTTTCAAGCTCACTGAATATCCCTACACTTTGAACTTCGTCAACATATTTGCAACAATGGTAACATAGTCGGGGTCCTAATTGTTTCCAAGGAAGTTACGAATGACACCTTGGAAGGCAGTCCAAGCCTCTCTTTCCACTTCACTCATTGTAAGCAGGAAGTCGTCATCTGACATCAGTCTTCTAATGTCTGGGCAGACGAAAATGCCTTCTTTTAACTTGGCTTTGACAGGAGGGGGAACTTCTTGCCAAGGTACGTGAAAGAGCTTCCAGTTTTTGGCAACGCTTTAACATACTCTTTCATGATGCCTAATTTTATGTGCAGATGTGGCAGGAGAATTTTCCTTCTATCAACAAGACTTTGACGCAAAATGTTCTTGTTCCCTAGTTGCATAGTATTCCATGATTGCCACTGTTTTTGTTCCCAGAGTTTACTTCGCGCTCTACTGTCCCATTCATAGAGGAAACATGGGCACTTCGTGTATCCAGCCTGCTGACCAGGAAGCACGCACAACACTTTCAAATCTCCACAAATCATCCACTCATGATCTCTGTATTTTAGTTTTGTAAGGAGCAATTGAAAATTTTCACACGTTTCTTTAAGGTGTACCGAAAGACCAACAGGTAATGAATCAATATTGTTACCGTTGTTTAAAGGAACAGCTTTTAGACTTCTTTTCGACGAGTCGATGAAAAGCCTCCATTTCTCCACCTTGTAGTGAATGCCAAACCTCTTCATCAAACCTTGAATATCGCTGCAGTACACTAACTCGCCCTCTTGTGAAAAACAAGGGGTAAACTCCCGATCTCTGCTCCTATACGACGTAATTATTGTTCCACTTGCTAATAAATTATTTTCTTTCAGCCTGGAACCTAAGAGTAAAGCTTTCTCCTTTGACAGTCCTAAATCACGAACTAAATCGTTGAGTTCCGGTTGGGTGAACAGTTGAGGTCCTTCACATTCACTGTCAAACGGAAAATCCTGATCGCCCTTATCTGCATCTTCTTCTGTGGTGGAATCATCTTGTAATGTCACAGGAGGCTGAGGGATAGGTACATCTGGGCCACGAGGAAAAGGGAGCAAAGCGGAGGGAAGGTTTGGATGCAGAATAACCTTCTTATTCTCAGAGTTATGGCCCTTCACATCACAAGAGCAAAAGTAGCAGTCGTCCCTATGATTCTTTTGCTCCCTCCATATCATTGGAATACCGAATCTCAACGATTTCTTTTCTCCTTTAAACCACCTCCTTAGACCCTCTACACAAACATAACACACCTTCTGTGGAGCCCATGGTTTGTTTACATCAACTAGTTTCACCCCAAAAAAGGCATAGTACACCTCTGTAACAAAATCTGTTACGCTTCTTTGGTGTTTCTTAATCAGAAACTCACTACAAATATAACAAAATGAATTTGGGGAGTTCACACAGCCACGGCTAGCCATATTTCACAACAGAATGCGATAGATTTTATCACAACACACAGCACTGACAAAGCTGTAGTCCGCCATTTGCATTAATAGTTCATTTGCATGTCAGAGGAGCGCTGGTTTGTCAGTTCTATAAAACAAATGAAAGCGAAGAGGCCCATTTTTTCCATACATTTACAATGAAATATTTTTATCTTAATACTATACAAAAATGAAATTTCTGAAAAAATGGTAAGTGATGCGACTTTTTTAGTATCATTCTTTAATTTAGTACACCGAAGTACATTAAGGACATGTGACACTAAGGAAAAAGTTTTTCATCGTTGGCCTGTGTTGTCTGTGTTTCAGGGATTAGTCTTCTTATGACAGATGCGTGTAGTAAGTTATAAGCTACTGGCTGCAAATAATGAGCTGTGTTTTTTAATTATCCTTAACTTATTCTGAAATAAGCATCCATAAATATATTTGTTATGTTGTTCAATTAATTTGCGAAATGGATTCGTGATTATCTTTCCAATATGTCCAAAATTTGGTATCAGGATGTTTGCTGTTTTCTTTAGTTTCAAATACATTTTACTTCACACGAAAGTTATCATAGGATTTTTTGTCACAAATGAGGAAATACACAAGCAAGAAACATGTAATTTGAAGCACTTTGAAAAATATTACGTTAAAATTCGAAACATGTATTATAATTCTAGTCACCTAAAATTTTAAAGCACTTGCTTCATGTCGAAAGACAACACATTTGTTTGGGCATTTAAAGTTTTCAAGCCTTAAAGGAATCCATATCTTATTTTGTTACGGCCTTCATTTTAACTTTCTTAGCAGCACTGTTCCTTTATAAGCACGACCCATTTACAGAATATCATCTCCGCCCGCTTCCGACACGCAAAAGCAAAGAAACCAATAAGCATTGTGCTTCTTCCAATACTTTCCGACACGCAAGAGGAGTACGTTGCAGTGCCTCAGCACTTTATACAAAATGGCTTCCATAGAACTCTCACAGTCTTCATCGTCAGATGTGATAAACACTTCTTCAAACATGTCGACATATTTGTGTATCTAACATACATCAGTAATAAAAAAACTTCATAAAATTATAAGTAATTTTGTTACACGTAGCGTACACAAACAACAAAATGAAAATTAGTATCTCGTGTGATAACGAACTTAATCAGAATCGCTTTATGACATCTCTGTATATTTTGCGGCTGGGAGGAATTTCACTTAATATAAAATCGCCATCAAATGTTAATACCATATACAATGTAGTTTGTGTCGTGTGTCTTTTCATTAGTGCTTTTTGTGTTATTATGGATATATTTGCTCATATACGTGATCTGGTGCACGCTATGCAGAAACTCCGCATAATCCTTGGAATGTCACTCGTTGTATGGATACGCTTCAGTCTCAGGTATGTCACATTATAATCAGTGTATTCTGAAGGAACTTGAAATGCGCAAAATGTTGAGAAAACTAATTAGACTTCAAGCATAACTCAAAGTTTCCTAAACTGTATCTCACCACAAAATAAATAACAAGTAATTCGTCAAATTGAATGACTAGGAAATCACGTGAATCCAAGATACAGGGCCCCTTAAAAAACATCGCTCTCAGTTATTATGTGTGAAATCTATGATCTAAAATTCTCTCTTATATTATCTCTCGGGACTAGACGTAACGCCACCCCCGCTAGCGGACATTCGCCGACTTTGGGTATAAAAGTATACGTACTTACAGGAAACATAATGTCCGAAACAGTGATGTGTTAATGTACTTCCACTGATTTCGTATACTGTATTATATACGTACATTTTTTGATTAGATTTTACTAGTATGTAAGGACAACATACGAGTCCACGACCGTAGCCAAGAGCAGACTAAATTATGAGTTATGGAACTTCATATTTTTCTTCCTTGGTAGACAAAACCAGTTCTGAATTCGGATCCCCAAAACTACAGAGATTTTAAGGAACAATTAATAACAATTAAAGAAAGTAAAATGAATAATGGACAATACAGAGCACCAGCGTGCTATTCTGATTTCAGAACTGCACTTTATGTTACTACAGTAGTTACTGTGCTAATGCTCTTTCGCTTTTCCTTACCCTCTGATATAAAACGTGCGTGACAACTATGCCCGCCTTCAGCCCTCTGCCGCGATGTATTTGAGATCTGCGACATGCTGGCGTTTTTCGCAGCACAGAGTGGTAGTTTCTTACCGGCGTCTCGGGATACGTATTGGTCGCGTCTTCAAGAGTCAAGCAGTCTAATTGATTATTACGGATGACACCGATAAGTTGTCCCTAAACGTCGGTAAGAAACTACCTTTCTGCGCTGCGTAAAATCCCAGAATATCGCAGTACTCATGTCTGATGACTGCTAAATGCTTCCAAGGATTTCAGTCCACAACAAAGTTTCGGGACCTACAATATGTCTTCGAACAAAAAGTTGTCAGTTGCAGAGTGACGGGGAGTTTTGGATGCAAAAGGAAGAGATCGTAACCTGCTGTCTTCGTCTAAGCGTCATAACTCAAGTCGGAATAGAAATGCTGGTTCCATTCTTCATTTGAGGTTGCTGAAAATTCTTTTCCTACTTGTTCCTATATACGACGGTCTGTAGAAGATCAAAATCACAGAGAATCCCAACGTGATCACGCGGTTTAGCCTTCGTCATGTGAACGTAACATAAAAGTGTATTTTTAAACTATTTACGTCTTTAAAGTTTACAATTAAAGTAAGAGGAAAAGAGCAATATTATGGGCTCTGTTAGGGAACAGAAAGATATCCGTGCGTGCAGGGAAGAAATTCCTGTAACAGAGTGTAGCCAAAAATTTTTCCTCATTGTGAGACAAACACATCAGCTGACGTTGTATTCGTGATAAAGTGTGTGACAGAGGAAGTGGGATAATCTTATAACCGGACACTGATTTGGGGGGAGTCTTGGAATTGCTTGCATGGATTTAAGACTTGGTCACGTTTTGGTGGCAAATGCGTAGGAACGCTACCCTAGACGGGATAACATAATTACGGAGAGGGGGAATGTTTGGCATCGACCTACATAAAACACCTGCGTGTTTAGGAAGGATTTTGGTTCCAAAAGGGTTCGGCAATGCACCTGTGTAGTCAGGTAGAAATTTTGTTAGGAGGCTAAGGGGGGCCAATTGAAATACGCTTGAAATTTAGTTGGGCATTGGGGATAAAAGAAGTTTCCGTTATGAACCTATAGAAGTTAGTAGCGGGGAAGTGAATAGGGAGCAGAGCGGTAAACAGAAGGAGACTCGGAAGGACCCCGGCGAGGGAAGGCGTTTGATTCTTTATACGAGTTTGGGCTAAGAAACTGCAAATAACTCACTGTGGTTAAGTTCCGAGTGAAGGGTTGATCGGGGCAGTGCGGATAACGAGTTGCGGTGTCGCCAGGGGAAAGAGTGTATTGAACATTACGTTAAATAATAAATAATGAATTGATTATAACCATTAGTAAAAAGGTGTTTGAGTATCTTGGTGTGGGCGAGCATCGATCCTCAATACAACATCCCGCTGATCCCTTGGGAGCATCACATGACACATTCCCTGGGAGCGATCTCATACTCTGCCGCAGAAAAAGTCACCTAGCCACCGTACCAAACATGCTGGCGCCAGCCTGTAGTGCGGAAGTGTTAATACAGGCCATCCGACTCGCATTGTTGTGGTAGGTTAAGGGCTATTTGTGACTAAGAGTCGTCCGTGAGTCTGGTTGCAATCTAGCGAGTGTTAACATAAAAGTGTGGAAGTTGCAAAGGAAGAATTAACAATATGGAAAGGGCAGTTTAAAGCTAAACGTTCTAGAACGACATCTGCAGGTTTTAGGGGAAAGGGGAAGGAATTCCGACAGTAAATACAAATTGTAAAACTGATAAAAGATAACATGCCTCTTGTACAAAAACTACGTAGTAGTGAATAGTTACTTAACTTTACATTGATGCACTGCTCGTTTCTTAGATTTTTATTATAGACCAGGTTTGATACATGTAGCAGAATTTACACTTCTTGATGCTTTGGTACCTGTAACACTTTGTGTCCCCCGAAGATGATGGCATGTCCATTGAAGCATGTACGGATAACGTCAATTTAAATACGACTTTGTAAATTTTGTGCATAATTGTTGGTTTGTTCTAATTAACTGCATGAAATATTGTCTACTATCTTCTTACTTTTCTTCGTACTTTGTTATTAAATTATTTTTATCATTGAGGTTTATTCTACAAGTTTAAAAATATTAAGAGTCCTTCAATATACTCCAATCTTCAATGTATGGCCATAAATTGGAATCAAAAAACAATGGCGACGAACAGGGGCTTGAAAATATAAAAGAAAAATTCCAAGATGATATGTAAGAAATTCTGTTATACATAAATTAAGAGGAATAAGTTTTTGTCATACAGAAGAATGTTTCGACCAACAGCATATAATCTGTCCTGGGACAGATAGAGGCTAAGACTTGAAAAATGGCGTCGTCAAGAATGCCGGGAAAGAAACTCGTATTAGAACGGGTTCCGTAAGGAAATATGGCGGAAGCTACCCCCCCCCCCCCCCCCCGCCAGCAGTCGGGCAACGGACTAGTCCACGATGCCGCAAAGAGTCACTAGAAATTCCACATTCAACTTCGTTGTTTTAGTAATCAATATTCATTTTCCTTTCAGTTACCGTAAACGTGACATCGAATATCTGCTCAGACTGACTGGCTCCTTCACATGGGAAGAACTGCCGACCAGAGATCCTGACACCGGATGTTTAACAAAGGCTGGGTACATCCAGATCATTGAAACCCAAACCAAGTACTTCGTAAATTTTATAATGATATTCCACATTATCCAGTCAGCAATTCGCATGGTGTTCCAACACGAAATGCTCCTAACGTCGTGGTTTCCTTTGGACATATCACAGACTCCAGTATACATACTTGCAAATACTATACAGGTAGAATAAACAGTATAAATCCGTAAATTTCAACATATCCGAAATTTGTTTAAAAATCCACATGCGTCAGCAAGTCTCAAATCGAGTAAAAATTTCTCACTCTAACAACCAGATTACATTACAAGCAACTCTGAAAAATTAACCTGTCGTTCAGATACCGTACTATATTGAATTCATAATTTTGAAACTTAAAATAGTGCAGCCTAAGCCATAATATGATATATGATATAATATAATATAATATAATGTAATATAATGTAATGAAGTACAAATTACATCATCGTTGTATAGCTACTCTCAAAACAATTTTTGCCTAAATACTATCGTAAGTTTGGAGAATTCGGTAAACATTTCTCAAAAGCTACACCATATTCCAATATTTTAATCTATATACTAACCCGGTAATGGTTTCAACATAAGGCTCAAATACGTAGCAGCTATGTTCCTAAACAAAGAATTTGTTTCCAACAATAGCATTTTTTGACTGAGATAATATTCGCGATTTCAGGCTTCCGCCGCGCTGTAAATGACATTTTCACACTCTGGAAACTTACCCAGCACTGATTGATATTTAGTTACCGACGTTTCAGGACAGCCAATCGGTCCCATCTTCAAGGGTCAATCAGTCCAACAAGAATGCTTGACCCTTGAAAACTGGAGGGATATGCTGCTTCGAAACGTCGGTATCTAACTATAATGCACTGCATGGATTTTGGCCTGTATAATTTTCAAACGGTAGGCTTGGAGCGAGTCACTAATGCAGGGACAGCATCATGTTTGGTCTAGTGTAAGTACAGCTAACCTTGTCATACTGAAGCTCCAGTAAATAAACGTCCACCCATCGCCACTTCCACACACCCAGTAGGCCCATTCGCCAACTCTGCTAACTCCCCTACCGGCCAAAAAGGAAGCAACGTACTGTACCAATCAACACTGCATAACATCTCAAAAGAGCGAAGATCCGAAGTATTAACTGTCTTGTAATATAAAAGCAATCGGATGCTGCATATTTAGAAAAATCTTTAAATAGTTTCGTTGAATTGTAGAAATAAATTACAGCACGCTTCCATCTGTAGGATTGGAAAGCGTCCCCCACATAAGAGTAACTCTTACCCATGTCTTAAGCAGGGAATTACATCAGTCTTCGCTATACAAGTTTATATTGGCTTCCCATGGCCTGTACGCTACGCTAGTGTGTGTAGCCTGCAGTCAGCTGGAGAAGCTCAGACTGGCCCTGTTAAATATCCGGCACACACGTGTGACATCCGACCAGGACTGTATGGATGAGACTGATGATCAGGGTTCCGAGCGACAGACTCATGATTCCGAACAACCGTTCCAACGTGTTCAGGAACAACTGAACGAGTGCATACGTCACCATCAGCAGATAAAACGGTGCGATCACAATTGCCACGTCATTCAATTCCAATTGCTATCATTGCTTTGGACAAGGTAAATATTATTCTACGCTATAATCTTTGTATTTTTCAGATATATGGCAGTGCTGGAAGATGCAATGAATCTTCCACTGTGCGGACTGTTTCTGCTTTTCTTATCTGCGATGTGCTTGGACGCTCTTTCCTTTGTTACGGTAAATATTTAACTTACAAATTCTTTAATGATATTGCTACTTATAAGATCATATACATTCGAAAAACATGTGGAACTGTGAATATGCATTGTGACTGATAAGCATGAAAGTGGTGATGTTCTAACTCAAAGTAATAGCCCGGCTATTTTCTGAAGAAACCGAGAGAGTTCACACGATATTTCGGTAAGAAAACAGTCTCTGTAGGGAGACTTTACGGGGAGACAGGGCACAAATGAAGGAAGGTCTTAAGAATTAGACCGGAGAGGTTGCAAAAATTGTACGGAAGCCTTCAGTCTTAAGTGATAATAACGGGACAGTCCTTCTTTGAACTATAAATCACGGAATTTCTCCAATTGAACTTTTGGGTTACATTTACTTCGTGTTAATCATGCTGACACTCATTTTTAATTCACTTCCATCAGCCGTATGGGAAACGGAATACCTGCTACCATTCGTTCCAGAATTCCTTCTTATTCAGATCTCTATTAATGAAATTTGCATAAAAATAAATGGGATTTTAGTTTCTTCTGTTCTTGCTATTGTTGTAAAACATGCTGTCTCACATTGAGAAAAGTTAAGAACATAGGCTGATAGTGTTCTGGAATATGATACTGAAAGAAGCATCGTAAGGTGGGTAGGGTCAAGGTTTCTACTTCTCCTTTGCTGTGGCGCGACAGCCCAGCTCGCGCCTAGGCCGCCTCACTGTTGAGGTTTCTAAATCACACACACATAGACACATACATATTCGGCAGGACTTCTCTGGACGAGTGATCATCCCGTCGCAGAGACCTCTACCTGACAACACAAAACACTCACAACAGACAGACATCCATGCCCCCAGCGGGATTCGAACCCACAATCCCATCAAGCGAACAGTCGCAGACCCACGCCTTAGACTGCAAGGCCACTGGGATCGGCCAAGGTTTCTGCTACCTACCAAATATTTCCTTGTGGTGAAATAAAGAATCATGTGATGCGGCATGTAGTACCTACGGGGAAGAAGCGGAATTCATACACAACTTGATGGAGTAACACAAAAGAATGATCGCTACTGGAACGCCTACAAGTAGATGAGTTTTAATACTGAAATGATACTTCAAGCAATTGGATTGAGAGGAGGGGACTGAATTCGTTCCGGATCGGAAAGCATCACGTGGCGGGCCCGTACCAAAACGGTAATATTTTTCCTTTTGCATAAGATTCGGGGAATTTCTTAAGCAGCTACCAAAGTATTAGTTTCTCAAGTAGGCATCTCTTTAATAAAGTTACTAAGTTTAGATGTGGGGAAGGACACCCCTGTTCCTCTCACTTTGTATATGAATTAGGCTAGTAAGGTTCAACATTTAAAGTAGGCTACATCATTGTATTTTTAACAGCTCTTCTCTGCGTTATTGTTGACGAGGGAGATATTTTGTTTACAATTTAGCTTACATATGCGTATTCTTTTCCTGAAATGATATGTGATGCAAAATCTCGGACTGGAACATGTCTTTTCGGTTTCTTGTTTCTTCGCTACTGGTGTAGAAAGGCCATTCTTCAGCCTGTACGTTTAAGGGAGTTGCGCCAGCAGGTGTTCAGCTCGCAAGTCGAACACTTCACTGGGATGCCCGGGAGAGGTGCACCTACTAGCTGAATCTCAAGAAGCATCAAGTTTCGACGAGGAGTCTGGCAACTTGCCTGCTGCCTTCAGCATCCCATTTCGCTGTTTGGGGGTGGCGAACCAGTAGTTAAAACAAAATGATTGAAAAACGAAGTGCTGTCCCCGGACCACTGGGTTTAAAACATTATTCCAATATCGACTGCATTATTTGACTCCATGTGCGAATAAGAGAGAGGAAGGTATCCGCAGTTATTCATGTCATTAGATTCTGCGACGTGCCTCAGGAAGAAATGTCTGAAAACTGATTAAATTTTTTAGAAAGTCCCTAATTTACGGAATCGTGCACAAGAAAGTCTATCCACAGCTAATCGTGCACAAGAAAGCCTATCCGCAGCTAATCGTGCACAAGAAAGTCTATCCGCAGCTAATCGTGCACAAGAAAGTCTATCCGCAGCTAATCGTGCACAAGAAAGTCTATCCGCAGCTAATCGTGCACAAGAAAGTCTATCCGCAGCTAATCGTGCACAAGAAAGTCTATCCGCAGCTAATCGTGCACAAGAAAGTCTATCCGCAGCTAATCGTGCACAAGAAAGTCTATCCGCAGCTAATCGTGCACAAGAAAGTCTATCCGCAGCTAATCGTGCACAAGAAAGTCTATCCGCAGCTAATCGTGCACAAGAAAGTCTATCCGCAGCTAATCGTGCACAAGAAAGTCTATCCGCAGCTAATCGTGCACAAGAAAGTCTATCCGCAGCTAATCGTGCACAAGAAAGTCTATCCGCAGCTAATCGTGCACAAGAAAGTCTATCCGCAGCTAATCGTGCACAAGAAAGTCTATCCGCAGCTAATCGTGCACAAGAAAGTCTATCCGCAGCTAATCGTGCACAAGAAAGTCTATCCGCAGCTAATCGTGCACAAGAAAGTCTATCCGCAGCTAATCGTGCACAAGAAAGTCTATCCGCAGCTAATCGTGCACAAGAAAGTCTATCCGCAGCTAATCGTGCACAAGGAAGTCTATCCGCAGCTAATCGTGCACAAGAAAGTCTATCCGCAGCTAATCGTGCACAAGGAAGTCTATCCGCAGCTAATCGTGCACAAGAAAGTCTATCCGCAGCCAAACGTTTCCAGCTTACAGACCTATATTCAAAATATATTCCAGTATTATTACATCATTACTTAACCCCATAAATTGGGTCGAAGATACTTATAGAAATTCTATACCAAATTTTCTTCTCCGCTGCGGATTAATTCCCTGAAAACGTACATCTGCAACAGTGCTACTGAAGTACTTTCTTTTTATTTTTCAGAGTCTGGGTGACTACACAGGCGCAATGCAGGCAGTAATTTTGTATATTTTGATGACCAGTTCCTTGTGCATATTCTCCTGGCTTGGAAACGAACTCTCTACTCATGTATGTATAACTGACCATAATAAATTGAGTTCCTGTGACCGTGAGTTCATTACTGCCGTCAAGGGTCTTTGTCACCTAAGGTACTTAGTACGCGGCTATCCTCCTAATCTGATGTTTCATTTGCAGCATACCGTGCTTGTCTATGCCCTTTATTATTCCACTAACACACACAAAATATATTTTCTGTATCTTAAGCAGATTGTGTGTTTTGAGTTATGTGTACCGAAAACAAATAGGCTACATAATAGTGAACTGTGTCAAATATTGTAGCAACCACATTTACGTGTGAAAATATCTGTCAATATCTCATACTTCAGGCGGAGAAGGTGAGAGACGCAGCCTGGGGTTGCGACTGGGTACGAACACCCATCCAATTTCAGCGCGGTCTGGTCTTCATCATTGCTACAGCTAACAAGGAGTTCACACTGACAGCTGGGAAATTTGTTCCGGTGTGCAACAAGACCATGATGAATGTAAGAAACTACTTGTTAATTAGATTTTGAGAGTAACTGGTAGCATAGGAAGTGAATTTACAGATAGCGTGAATGGTATGTATTCAACAACATGTTCTCTTTCATATTATATTCAAGAAATAATTCTATATATGTGAAAATAATTTAATTTCTTGTTGTCTTATGTGTTGGGATTAGTTGCCTTCCCAAATGCAAATATGTGTAGAACGCTAACATAACTCAGTGATAATTAATTCCCAGACTTCAGTAAGATCTATCATTAAAACCGGGTGGGGAAAATAGTTTAATGGTTACAGTTGTACTAATATACGTTTGAAATAAATGTATTCGTAAATCATTTTTCCTTACGAGATACGAGTTTGTCACATCGCTACCATGATGAATGTAAGACTATTCACAGTGCAGCACAATGTAAAAACACTCAGTAATGTTAAATATGTCATCACAATACTACAGCTCAACGTGAACAATAGCCCGTGTTCCATTCGCCACCCACAATTAGACAACCAGGCACACATGCCCGTCAATGCTAAGCCAGAAGATAAACCAATACTAAATTTCCGTTAATTAAGGTAGACATAAGACAATTCCATCGAACAGTAAGACAGGTGATTTTCTTAATTGTTTACTAATTTCTAATGTAAACATAAGGTAGACCCACACATCAGCGAAACAAGCGCGCCCGTCCCTCACTGTTTCAGTAGTTGCTACGTACCTGCACTTCTAGCGTGCTCATGTCAAACACATAACAACTTACGCCACACATGGTAAAATTTATATGTCCACATAAAAACATAAGCTGACAAACAACACACTTGAAAGTCAACGGAATTTTCCTCAGAGCCCCTTTCGCATAAACACCTAAAGCATATTTACAGGCAAACTACGAACTCACGATTGCTTGTACCAGCCTTAATTTAGAATCATAATACGTAGGATAAATAAACGTAATGCAGAGTATTCCTAGACGGTGATTGTCAGACGAATAATTTCTAGTGAAAATTTCTTCATACTTGGCGGTTAACCGGTTCTCAGTGCAATACACGCACTGAACGCATTATTGAGGAAAACGCATTTACGCTATATGTGTGTGTGTGTGCCATTTAAAACAGACATTGTGTGTAAAAGAAATAATCACCAACAAATGCAAAATGTGTATTGTTATATTCACTATAACAGCCTCCTACATACAAAAACACTAATCACCAACAAATGCACAAAGAGAGTTTTATCATCAATCGTAACACACTCCTACATGTTTCGACCCTGCTGGGTCATCTTCAGGGAGAACTTTTTTGTTATCTTTACACTAAGGTTGCACTTTACAGTTGAGTGAGAATGTGCTGTTGACTGTGTACTGGAGGCGTGAACTCTCTGCAGTCAACAGCACATTCTCACTCAACTATAAAGTGCAACCTTAGTGTAACGATAACAAAAAATTCTACCTGAAGATGACCCAGCACGGTCGAAACATGTAGGAGTGTGTTACGATTGATGATAAAACTATCTTTGTGCATTTGTTGGTGATTAGTGTTTTTGTACAATATAATGCACGGACATGGAACACATTAAAAAGCCTCCTACATGTTTCAATCCCGCCGGGTCATCTTCAGGGAGTGCAGTTTCTTTACACTATGGCTGCACTTATATAGTTGCGTGGGAACGTACCGCTGACTTCGCACTGCGTTGTGAGGGAGCTTGAACTGGCCGATGTCCGCATATTACTATCTCACTCAACTATATAAGTGCAGCCATAGTGTAAAGAAAATGCTCTGCCTGAAGATGACCCGGCGGGATTGAAACATGTAGGAGGCTGTTATAGTGAATATAATAATACACACTGTGCATTTGTTTGTGATTATTTCTTTTATGTGATATAGTGCACGGATATGGAACATATTAACTCTGCGTAAAGTTTGGTTTAATGTGAATTTCTTAATGTACATTGCAAACAAATGTATTGTAGGCATGTCTGGAGGAGCGCTTTTATCTAGAGTGCAGTTCGTGGCGGATTTCCATATGATAGGGAGCTTTCCGAGGACAGACTTTTACACTGGAAAGAGCAGGCGTGTTCTAAATGTCAGGTTAACCACACAGAGTTAAAAATTCTATAAAAATATTTGCTTAACGCCTTAACATCTACAAATATTCAAGATGTCGCTAATTAAAACCAGGAATTTTACACCATGGTACTACACTCTATGCAAATTTTTTCACGAGGTTAATAAGCATTTGTGACAAAACATTCAGATTTCTTCATTTTAACTTACGCTAATATTAACAGATTTTCGAAATGTAACTGCAGCAGCAGAATTTACAAAATTAATTTAGTTAAACTCCCCACTATTAAATTACTGCAAATCTCATGACAATGATTGCTGTTTGTCAAGCAAGAAGACAATACGTCGAAAACTGACACATTAGACATCATAGCATTTACAGGTGATTTCTGAAATAAAACTAGGATTCGTGTGCTAATTATAATTAGCACACGAATCCTAGCTTCAATAATAATTGAATACATTAATTTGATATACTAGATCCAAACAGTGTAACCAGCAGTAGCATCCTAAAGGTGACGTTCGGACGTGGAAGATAATACTGGAAGTTTTTTTTTTGTGAAATTTGGCACAACTGAATTTTATGTGCACAAATAATCCGCATTCGCCAAACACTGGGAAGAAATTCTTAAATCAAGAGAGAAGGTATATCCGTTCGTTACTGACTTTGGAAAGTTATGGGAGGAAAATATTTTATTAATTAAACTGATTTTCCTATACCAAAAAATCAGTTCGTTAATTATCATATATTATGCTTTCTATACCACACCGACAAATTTTTTATTCGTCAGTACCAATAAATAACCACTGAGTAAGTCTGATAATTTTATTAGTATTATGTCAGTCTCCACATGTTACGGACTTCGGACTATTTGAACAGACACAAAAAAGTACAATCGAAATATGTGTTCCTGAGCTAAGTTAATAAAATTAGCTGAAGTTTCATTTTGTATTTACAAATAATATTAAAGTTGTGTTAAAAAACCAGGTAGCGATCTGAATTTCTGAAACTATATGTGACATGCAACCAGTGCAGACGAGACGGGGTAGGGGGTGGGGGGAAGCCGGTATAAATTATCGGGGCACCTTGGTCCTGAAGCGGGCCCTGGACCCGATAAAGTTGCACATGTATTCGTATTTCTTGGTCGTATAAGACGGTTAATTTCCTTCATCTTTCCAAGTAATGGAGCACCAATGGAATGACATTGGCAGGGGAAACCCCTTCCCAGTGCCACTTTGTGCACCACAAATCCCACATGGACTGAGCCGGGATCAAACACAGTCCTCCGTGGTGAGATAATAAAAACATTTACCATAAAATGAAAGACGCAAATTTACACTAAAATATGTTTATTTTCCCTAGAAGGAAGATAACACCTGTCATACCTAGCATAAGACGGAATAATACTACAATAACACGTTTTAAATAAAAAGGGTTGGAATTTGTGGAACGAGAGCTATCAAAGTGCAGTAACGTTTGGTCATGGAATTGAGCCCTCAGGTACCGTAAATGCGTTTTAATTGTCCAACGAATATAAGATTTTCAGAGTTTTTCTGTTTTGTAGTTACATACTGTGTGTAAGGGCATAGAAATTGTGAACTGACAATAACAAACTTTACATGCAGCAACGCAGATTTTGAAGGTGTTTCAATGAAGACCACAGAGAAGGAAGAATTAAAGGTTTTAAAGACAACACAGACCTGTGGTCTATTTTGAAAGCAAAACTAAGCTTCTAAAATTTAATATGATTGTGCAATTTTTACAAACGTAAGCTTTCGAAATGACCCATTCGATTTATAAAATGAAAACAAAATACCGCCAAACGTTTGTGCGAGGATCTTCAAAATATTGTGTTTCTGGCTTCAGCCGTGTGTGTCCCAAATTCATGGCCTGAATTGGCCTCTGATAATTCGACACCTCGCAGAGAATGAGTCACGCGGTAGCGAACTTGATTGAGGCACTGCGCTACGAGCTGGAACGTCATGGGTTGGATTAGCGCACTATCGTCCTGGAGCAGAATCAGCTTCTAAACAAAATGAGTACCAAGGATATCTCCTAAGGGTAAAGGCGGTCGGTGCCTAGAGCTGATAATCTCGCCAAATTCATGTGCCGATTTTCTAGAAGTCATGTATTGACACTATAAAAAGAAATATCACAAAATTCTTCCTATAACCAATTTCGCTAACTAAGAGTGCGTGACACAAAAGTTACAGACAGGAAAATATAAATAACATTAGTGAGAAAAGACTAAAAAGCATTATGCCTGATTGTGAGCTGGTTACAGGTGGACATGTTTCGGTCGTTTATGTTTTTAAGTTTTGTATAAATACGTGTAGTTCAGGTCGTCTAGAGTGTAATTTCCGATTTGTTGGTCCAGAGGTTGTGATGGGATGGACAATTAGCAAAAAAATTTGGCCGGAAGTTCGTGGATGAAGTCTCACACGGGTTCAGTATTAAGGGTGTAGTGCAAATGGGAGATGGGAGTACCGCTGGGATAGTCACCGATAACTCGCAAGCTCTTGCTTTGGACGATCTGGTGTTTGCCGTAGTTTGAATTACATGTGGTATTCCAGACAAGGGCGGCGTAAGTAAGAAGCGATCGGATGAGTGATTTAATTAGGGTTAATTTGGAAGCTTGTAAGAACGTGGAGTCTCGAGTAAGGAGGGAGAAGACGTTACAAAGAATAACTGTGGCGTTGTTGGTTGCCATAATTAGGTGCTTGGTATACAGCAGTTTTTATTCCAACTACTTTCTACTTAACAAATATTTCATCCCTGAAAACACTTTCATGCATCTACCCATTCCAGTAACAAGACTGTTGAGCTAATATCCCTACATCTTTCATTTACCTGCAGTGGTAAAGGGACACAACTCTCTGTAATACAAGTTGTTAAATAAATGGCGTAACCCGGAGGATTGGACTAGGTTTCCTCGATGGTTGGGCTACACTAGCTTAAAAAGTACATAAAACTGACTCGCATTATTTGAGCAGTTCTTTCACTTACAAAATAATCAGTTTACAGATGTACAGTACATAAATGCTGCTTCCGATTTACTTCAACTTTAGTGAAAAATAATTTTCAAAACCGAAAATTATGCTTCGTCCATGGAGATCAAACAATATGAAAGGGGTCGTGCCTTATGGAGGCAACTTCTATTCAGACGGTGTATGAGAGAAGTCCGCAACAGAAGGCCAAAATTGCTTTACTCAGATATGCGAGCAGTGAAATACAGTGCACAAAAGCCATACGTAATAATAGTTAGGGAGCTGAAATTCAGGCACAACTGTTTGACTCTGTTTCCTAGGCAGTGCACTTAAGCGCCTGTTGAAAACGCACACTCAATATTTCAGTGACAAGAAGCTAAGCTTGGCAGATATGTGAAGAACTGAATCAAAATATTCGCAAGCTGAATTTGTTGTTCAGTCTTTCATATTCTGTACAGCTTCTGTGGGATTCAAACTGTGATGTACACCACACATTATCTGTCAGAGACACTGCATAGTATGCTTAATTTTTTATTAATATTAATTCATCAACTTTAGGTTAACTGTAATTGTATTTGTATTTTATTTGTATGTGTGTTATATTTGTAATTGTATTTGAATTGTAATTGTATTTATTGCGTGTAGTATGTGTCCTTTATTGTTTTCGTAATTTTGTCTGCTGTGTTTTGTTTGAGTGTGGTGTGTTATTTTGTGTGATGTGTGTTATTTTATGCGTTGTGTCTTATTGTAGTGCCACTGCCAGCGGGTACAAAACCATTTGCAGCCAAAATAAATAATAATAATAATAATAATAATAATAATAATAATAATAATAAAGGAAAATATTTTCTCAGAGCATAAAACTGTGTATGTGCAACATTTAATCCTAAAAAATAGGCTTTATTATGTTCAGTTATCCACACAGAGATGTCCCAGACGCAAATTCAAAACTTTCAGCCAGTAGAAGATTCTAAACGTCACTTTAAACATTTCTTTATTGCCAATGCAAGAGAACGGAGAGTTTCCAAAAGAACAGTGAAGGAGGACAACTTGAACTTTTTCTGCAAGTCTGGATAAAAGTCGTTTAGTTGCCTCATATATGAACAAAAGAAACCCACGAACATAATCCTGCACAATTTCATACAATAGAACGAATATCCACGTTTCAAAATTACAGTAACTTCTTGTGATTACGACAGGGAAAGTGATGTAGGAAGATATTTAAAATTACACAACATGTATAAAACTGTAACTGGAATATTCGTATCACGAATACATAACACAAAAGGGCACGTCGTAGGAATGCACAACGGGACAAACACCAGGAAATTTGCCCACGCAGCTGGCCACAATAAAGCATCATGCAAAGCATGACATTATTTTAAACCCAACTTAATGAGATTCACATTAGCTTAAGGTAGTCTCCCATTGACTAATGCACTTCCCAGACATTCTAAAAAATACGGCCCAATGACGCTAACGTTTAGGAAGCCGAGGATGCGCGCATGCAGAAGCATCAGAAATACCTTGTCACACTCTTTCAGAATTAGGTCTGCAAACGTCTTACTAGGCCATATTCAAAGACAGCCCGCAGTGAAGTTACAAATGGAACTTAACAAATGTTAACGAAAGTCGTAGGAAGGTTGCTGACACTCGTATCATATGCACTAACTCTAATCCGAAGAACAGCACTAAAGTTACATGCAACATGTACAGAACATGTGGGAAAAGCATGAAAACATTTTATCTCGGCAGCTGAAAGGAAAATATCTCTTATGTCACGCAGGCATAAAATATTATGCTGGATCATAACAACCAATAACGTGAGGTTTTTCACTCGGAGCACCTGGCTTAATACGGGGTCCTGGAATTTTTCCTGTGAACAGATTAATGACTCTTAATGTCCACAAAGTGCCCACAACATAGGATTATCGGCAATATAGTTACTGTGAAGGGTGGCTCCGATTGTGTACAAGTAAAATATAATTAAAATAAGATGAATTTAGTTTTTCTAAAGACGAATGCCATGTAACGCGAAATATTTGTCTAGTGTTGTCTGACTTTTGGTTTAAGTGCCTTTTTTTGCTCTTTCTGCAGATGATGAACCAATCCATATCGTTCCTCATGATCCTCCTCCAAGTGAAAAACGAGATTACCGACAGCAATCAGAGCGTATAAAGCATTCAATTTTAATGTAGTAAATAAGAGTAGTGGTTCTTAGTAACATATTTTGCAGTTCATAGTCCAGACCAGTAGAGGCACACTGTATGTTTCATTTTAACGTTTGTCTCATATGTCAGTTTCTAAACACTGACTGTTAAGTGTCATTTTCATAGATGTATACCTTACCAAGACTGTCACTTGCAGTACACTCAAGCCCCAATTGGCGAAACATAAAAACTAAATTTGTGAATCAGTAATTTTAGTTGGGAATTTGAGAAGTAATTTAAAAATTAAAATCTCAAAGAGTACAGTTACAATTGCTGCAATATGAATTAGTTATTTGTCAAAATTCTCAGCAGATATGTTTGTGGGTATTTTATGTACTAATACTTAAAAGCAGATACAGACTTTAAAGTCTGCTTCTATCAAGAACTCTTTTCTTTCCAACACAAATATGAAAGAACTGTTTTCTGCACACTGTAGCACAGGGCAAAATTAAACTTAATGTGGATCAGCCTTGTTCAATAGTTCGCTTCAGCCTAGTTATTCACTACTGAAAAGTGTTGGCCGTGTTTGAAAATTTCTTTGCAGATTCAAGACATGCAAACCCGATACCATGCGTCGCGTACTGAGAAGAATCCTACTTCATAGTTCTGACAAAATTCCAAATTTAGTGTATAATATTATACAAACATTACCCGTTGTTGAGGTTTATGTTTTAATTCCCAAAGTACGAAAATATCAACACAAGTCTCGCAGGCCTTGAACATTGAACAATTTTTGTGAGTTTTAATAGGAAATGCATTTTTTCGTCACTTGTATGTTTTATAGACAGATGAATAAAAAATTTAATAGATTTTTTCGCCTTTTTATTTTTAGAACTTCTTACAATTTTTCATGAAAAATTATGAAAACACATTAAATAATACATATGAAACTTAACATTTTATATGTTTTGCTTAGTTTGTGTAAATGACAATAACCTGCTAGTAATAACATTAGCTGCCCTATTAAAAATTACGTCGGCAGCAGTTCTTAATTACGTAGTTGCACTATACGTTGCACGTAGCCTTTCACTACAAAATATAAGCTCCACTAAAACATATAATATATCAGTTAAGCACATAAAATACAGATGAGTTAGTACAAGGCGCAGAAGTGAAAACTGAAATCTGTTGGTGGGTGTCATATTCAGGTTTATGCGTCCATATGCTTAAGAAGTGTAGACATGTTCAATAACGGAACTGTGAATAGACTAAAACCTAAATTTGTAGAGAAATTCAATATGCACATCTGTAAGCATGGCGAGTGTAATTCTACTCGAAGCCGCTCATACCCCACCAGCAACTTCGGATAAAAATTTTACAATTTTAAGTCGCTTTCCGAGAGAAATTATTCATAAGAGTGTTTAACACTGTAGAATTTGCCTCCCACTCGTAGCTTCATTGATTTCTGCGCAATGGACATTAATATGAATGTGTATAAATTACATAGTCTATAATAATAAAAATAATAAAAAGTGCAAAGAAGCGTGTTTAAAACATGAGTCACTATAAGATGGAGAGTAATGAGGAAAATTTAATGCAAGAGTGGGACAGAGAAAAGGATTTCCAACGGCACGGGAACTGAATCAACATGACCTCGGCAAACAGCTGGTTATCCTACGTCGGAATTAAGCACGGATATTTGTGGTGGATAAAAACCGAAATCGAACATATCCAAAATATTTATATGGTTACCGAGTATACTAATTAAGTCACACTTCAAAAATTTAAATTAAAATTTTTCCAATCGGCAAAATTTCAGCATAATTAAATACTACAGGTCAGGCGACCTAATCTACATAATGTTTTAAACAGGACTTGTAAAAGGACACTGAGTAAACCGTAAGTGTTAATTTTTGTAACTGATCAAGTTAAATTTTAAATACACTTGAACTCGGTTATAACGACCTCGGTTTGTACGACACCTCGTATATAGCGTCAAACATTCTCTGGTACCAACTAACTCCGCATAAGGCACGTGTTTTTATACCTCGCTTAGTACGACATAAGTAAGAGCATTTACCTCCTACATAACGACATTGCCAATCATCGGTGTTAACATAATTTTCCACGAAGCACAACTCACTACGCGACATTCTCAACCCGTGCAGCTGCAACCTATCAGCTTTTCATCACGCGACTTCCTGTCCCATACCATGGCTGCCCACGCTCGTTTGCTACATGAAGGCAAAACGTTTGTGCCCTGGAGAGTGGCTTTCCTTTCGCTGAATGCAAGAATGACCTAACTGCTCCAGCCGGCTTGGAGACTTAAGCCACTTTTACATTTGTGGCCCTAACAGGCCAGTATTTAGAGCTCACTGTGGTTTACACAGAGATGTGTTCTGAACCGCTTCTACGAAGCCAGGCCAGGGAAAAGCAAACTTTTGTCACAAATTATGGACATTCCTTACCGTATGTGGAAATTCAGAATTATAGTAGAGGGTTTCTTGTTCCTAAATTTTAAATGGAATCTAATGCAGTTTTATGCCAAGCCTCTACGGGAATTGACAAGTATAACAGATTAATATTTATCCTTTCTAAATTTTAATTGTAATTTAAATTCAAATTAGATCAAAGCGTGAAAATTCAAGTAGTACGCCTGCAGGCCTGTACTTTGTCTCGAAATGTTTTCCCTTTACTTCTACCAAACACCTCGCTTGCAGCGACACAAGGTTATAGCGACGCAAAAGTTTCGGTCCCTACTATGTCGTTATAACCGAGGTCGACTGTACTTATTTTTATTTTGTAACACTGTATCACGGACATTATGTTATTACTTGATACTTTCAGACATATAATTGAAAGAAGACATTTTATTTCCTTAAACTGTTAATGCTGTACTTAACTGCAACAGCCACCGTTGATAGGAACATGCCTACTGCTGACGCAATAAGGGACAAATATTAAACCGAAAAAAGTCATTAAATTACAATTTCGTAAAAACAAGTTTTTTGTTAAAAATATACGTGTCTAGTTAAATACCTAATGGCAGTAGAGTTGCATATAGAACAGCGTAAGCAAACAGAAATGTAAGTGAAATTAAAATGAAAAGCCCGTACCGATAAAGAAAAGATTCCTCAACACCTGTTATGTGACCGATCTGCATATGCAAAACGTTCAGAAGGAAATATTTTGACAATTACAACGAAAAAATCGTTACGAAAATGCAGAAGCAGCGACAGTGTGGAGCTCCAAGAATTTGACCCTGCCGCGCCGTTTTTGCACTCGAACATGAACGTTTTCAATTAGATTTCATTTAAATATCTCCGTGTTTTTAATAACACGAATGAAATGTCATTAAAAATAAGAGGATAAATAGACAGAATCAGTAATTTCCGTCTGTTTTGTCTTCTCTGCTATATTTAAGTAGCTTCTCATATCTACTAAACAATCATAACAACATCCACCAAAATACCCTTTAATGACAGTATACCTTAATTTTTCGCACTTGTAGATGCTAAGATCCACATTTGTTCCCCGTAATGCTTTTATAATAAATAATACAGTACTGTTATTATTATTATTATTATTATTATTATTATTATTATTATTATTATCCTCATCTCCTTTATGCAGGTTATTCACACTTATATACCTGAAACAAACCATGTTTCTAGGGTACACAGTGTCGCAGCTATTGCGCGCGTACTGTTAATGGTGCATATAGCGCTGTCTTCAATATTAAACTCTTTTGCGCTTCTACATTAGCACTTTCCGCAGTGTGTGTGTTGTGCCCAATATAGCTGTTTTCTGTAGTTCCTTGATATCGTGCTTTCCTGGTATGCTGCTCAAATATTTTGTGAAGGATTTTGAAATGGTTCCAGTTGCTCCTATTATTACTGGCGTCACCTTTGTTTTAACGTTCCACATGCGCTGTGTTTCTATTATAATGTCTTTATATTTTAGAATCTTCTCGGCTTCTTCCTTTATCAAATTTCTGTCTCCCGGGATTCCTACGTCAATTAGTATACATGTTCCTTTTTCATTAACCCCGACTATGATGTCCAGTTTATTGTTGGGGATGGTTTTGTCGGTTTGCACTTGTCGATTCCATAATATGGTTACCTTGCCCACTTGACTTGTTTCTACTTATTTTGGTACATGTTCATACCAGAGTGCACTGTGTAATTTTACCCCTAGTTCCTTACATATATTGAAGTGTAAGTGAGCACACACTCTATCATGTCGTTTGACGTATTGTTCTTTTGCCAGTATTGGGCACGCTGACATAATGTGTTCTGCTGTCTCCTCAAATTAGTGACATAATCTGCATTTTCTACCTTTTTGTGCCTGCAATATTTTTGTTGCATGATATTTTGGTTGCAGCGCTTGGTCTTGTTTTGTCACTGTTTCACTTTCAGTTTCGGCTTTCAGGTCTCCCTGTGACAGCCAGAGGAACATGTCCTCATCGCTAATGAGATGTCTGTCTATGCTTCTAATGTACTGGCCATGCATTACTTTGTTTTCCCATTTTCCCTTTAAGGACTTTGCCAATCTTGCCTTTGTTTTTATTCCATCTTGTTTCATGTCATTGTTCTCGTTTGACTTAATCCATCTATGATCTTCGCTGCTGCTGGTATTATTATTATTATTATTATTATTATTATTATTATTACTACTACTACTACTACTACTAACTTGTCTCAATTCCTGTATTGCCATAAAAATGCAAAATAACAGTTATTTCATTTACTCGCCAAGCTATTCCAATGCAAGCTCTCAAATTAAAAGAAATTGCATGAAGATTATTGCTTACTGCTGTAACGCGTTACAAAACGCTTCTTCATTACAATTGCTACATGCCCCGACACACATATTTCATACCGGTTTTATGAGGGGGGCAGTCTGGTGATGCGACTGGTTTGGAATTCGTGCCCCAATTCTGTGTTTTCTGATTTCTGTCACTAGTGCAGTCAACAAGGAATTCAAACTGACAGCCATAGAATTGCATTCAGAGCAACTCGAATGTGTTGCCTGTAACGGGCTTGTCCACTGGTGTAATAGATACGTGGCACAAACAGTTTAAATTTATGTTTTATTTTAAATTTAAGAAATTACATAATTCAGATGGGCTGTACGTAATTTAGCCTTGGAAGAGAAGCAGAAAGATAGACTATTATATAAAAGAGCGCTGTCAGTTCCTAACGTTGTAGGCCTGTAGAGTAGAAACAGAGCATCTAAAGGTACGACATGTAACCGTGGAGCATTGATGGAATATTACTGGCAGAACGAAACGGAAATAGTGGCGTATAATTCAGGCATAATGTAATAAAATTCGCACCCAGTCTCCCTCCCGGGAGTAAAGCGGCAGGGAGTGGTACTGAGCAGCCATCCCTCTCTAGCTTTCAGGTTAAAGAAAGAGGACACCTTAACTTTATCTGTCCTTCAGGGCTTTCATAGACTGTACTTGGGTAACTTTCATCCTTTACTAGCGCGTAATATCAGCCTTAAATAAGCTACTGATTTTCTGAACAGTGGTAACGTCTGCTATCATGCGTGAGGGTGATGATAAACGCTAAGAGTATTACGGATCTTTAACAAATGATATGCAAGACACTTGGAAAGCTCAAGCTGAAGACCAAGACATGTATTGCAACTGTGTGAACTGGACACATCAAGCTCAATACAGCTGCGTGAATAATATCATCAATACGGGTAAATTTATTGCCCGCCTGGGCCTGAGTTCATGCACGAAACAGGTAATTTCTATGCTTATGTCTACATTTATTCCATATTCACTTTTTATCATTCCCCGCTTACCTAAGTCTTAAATTAGAGTACAGTTCTGTAGAGAATATATGTTAGCAGTATCATAAACTGATGGTGTGTGAGCAATGCTTGTTTCTGGAAAACTGCTAATTTAACCGTGTCGCAATTGTTGATACTACACTTATCCTTCGATATACTAGTCGCACATTACATCTCTGAGTATTTCGGGCGGAGGTGGTGAATGACGCAGCCAGGCGTTGCGACTGTGCAGAAAACCCGCTCTCATTCCAGCACTGTCTCATCTTCATTAGTGCCACAGCTAACAAGGACTTCAGAATGACAGCTAGAAAATTTGTTCCACTGTGGAATAAAACAGTGATGAATGTACGATTACTCAAAATAAAGTTCTTCGCAGTCGGCTTCTTGCTTAGTAGCAAGCCGCTGGGTTGTTGCTGAGAATAGGGTTATGAGTTTATCGCGTCCAACAAATGCAGTGAGTAAGAAGTTACTGACAAGGTTTTTGTTTTGAGGGATTAACTCCGTTATGTATGTAACATGAAAATTGGTGGTATCCGTACATTTGTTTCTCACGTGACAATAGACATGTAATGAAAAATTTCATTACAGTAATGATTCAGTTTCATCTTAAGTGCTTGTAATTCTTCTTCTTCTTCTTCTTCTTCTTCTTCTTCTTCTTCTTCTTCTTCTTTGGGAATGNTTCTTCTTCTTCTTCTTCTTCTTCTTCTTCTTCTTCTTCTTCTTCTTCTTTGGGAATGATGAACTAACTTATGTATTTCTTGATAGTTCTTCCACATGTGAAAAAAGAATTATCGAGAACACTCAGCCTGTATAAGGTTATCCAAGTACTTTCGGTAGAGGATTTTATCTGCAAGAAATTAGCACAAAATTCAGTGAGGTAAAAGTTTTGTCAGAACAAACACCTGCATTATATCGGGATAAGGTCACTCAGGTCAAATTAAATCGCTATAACCAAATATAAATATCCGAATTTTGTCTGTTACGGAGATAAGGGCGAGTTAAATGTTAAGGAATGAAACCCGTTATACATTTTTAACAACACGGTTCGTATGTATTAAAAAGAGAACGACTTTGTAGTTCCTGCAATGTAAACATCTATAGTTGATATGTAATTAATCTCTAGGTGAAGTTAAGGATTTCATTAAACACAGAAATCTCGCACAACGTTCATAGAACTCATCCTTAGGATTCCATGTACTTTACATAGCACACACGCCTCCGTATGATTTGGCGCGGCTAACGGCTCAAGAATGGACATGCGCAGTGAACGCGTAACACACCATGTTAAACAGCTATATTACATGGAATCGCAAGAAGAGTCATTATTCTCACGTCATTGTCTCTGTAACCCTTCGAATTCGGATACAAGTCTGTTTGGTGATGTGGATTTAAATTAATCTAAGGAACACTCTCTAGAAGAATGGCTGATTTCTCCCGAGAATTCTTCCAAAACTCAGACTACTATATTTATTGTACGAGATATTTCGAAAATTAAGAGCCGCATTTAAAGCCTTTGCATAAATAGCAGAAGTGATGCTCCAGTGATTGTTTTATGAACTTACTGATGGATGGGTAAGAAGGTAGACAGACAGACAGGCAGGGCATGGCAGGCAGGCAGATAGGCGGGAGGGCGGGCGGGCGGACAGACAGACAGACAGACAGACAGACAGACAGACAGACAGATAGATAGATAGATAGATAGATAGATAGATAGATAGATAGATAGATAGACAGACAGACAGACAGACAGACAGACAGACAGACAGATAGACAGATAGACAGATAGATAGATAGATAGATAGATAGATAGATAGATAGATAGATAGATAGATAGATAGATAGATAGATAGATAGGCTGATTCTTCTTCTTTTTCTTCTTCTTCTTGATGGCCCGTTAGCAGATGCCCCGGATGCACCTCAGCCTTAGGCTTATTGTGCAGCCCTCAACACTCCACTCAGCACAGGTTCAATAACCCTGTGCCTCTTATAAAGGGACAAAGGTCCCTTACTGAAGCTGTTTTTGTATCTTCTGGTTCAGCAAACAGATTCCCAAAGACATTATAGCGCTGACGAACCAACACCTCGCAGCAGCAAATAATATGCCGCACTGTTTCAGTCTCCATCCTGCAAAATCTGCAAGTTGGATCCCCATCAAACAGGCCCATAATATACAGGTGCCTCCTCACCGGAGCGTGTCCCGTGAGGACCGCAACTGCCTTTATTAGTTGATGCCTGCTTAATTTGAGCAGGTCTTCAGCTCTTCTCTTACATGATCTTCCTATGAAAAGTTTGCCATGTCTATGTCCTGGCAAGTCCCTCCAGGCTTTGTAATGCTGACGCTCAGTCCAGTTCTTAATTGCTTCTCTTGCTGAACACCTAGGTATTCCAAGGGCCGGCTCTGGACCAAGTAACGGCATAGCTGATGCTTGTCTGGCAAGCATGTCAGCTTCCTCATTCCCAGGAGTATAAGAGTGCCCTGGCACGCACACGACGGTTACCTCATTAGGCTAGCCAGTGCAGAGACAGCATCCAGGCATTCTGCAACCATTTCTTAAGTCACTTTAGGTTGATTTATTGTATGACTGATTATCAACATTAGTGCTTCAAATACCCCCTTCTATCAAAAATATACAAAAATTTGTATGACGACACAACATTAGGAAAACTTTCCGCTGTCTAGATTACGCAATATAATGTCACTGTGTACTACATATTTGAAACTGATAAAATACAGAGTTCAGATGGGCGGTGCCTGTTTCATGGGTAAAAGAGGGAGAGCTGGTTTAAGTAACGGCTTGTAAATTGCTTAGCCTTAAGGGAGGATGCACAAAATATGAATATTTGTATTGTTGTAATATTACTGTCTGTGGAGAATAAAGAGGAAGTGAAAGTTGGCCCCTCTCGAAGAAGGATGAAAATCTTCTCCAAATCTTCGAAAGAAGAATATTAAGAAGGATCTATGGCCCAATTCATGAGGGCGGTATCTGAAGAATAAGATACAATAATGAGCTCTACAAGCTCTACAGTGAACCGCACAGTCAGAGTGATCAAAATGGGAAGACTGAGGTGGCTGGGACACCTCTTCAGAATGCAAGAGCTGGACCCTTGCAGAAAGTTAGCATTATACAAACCACGGGGCACTCGACTTGTCGGAAACCCGAGGGAAAGGTGGCTGGAGTCAGTTGAAACAGATCTAAGGAAGATGGGCGTAAAGAATTGGAAGCGCAAGACACAGGACCGAGAGCAGTGGAGAACAATTTTGAAAGAGGCCAAGAAGAAGAAGAAGAAGAAGAAGAAGAAGAAGAAGAAGAAGAAGAATTAAGAGAGATGCCTGCTCCAGCAGCAGCCGCAATTAACCCAGCACAATTATGCGACTAGCTTGCTGAGCAACGGCACGTCCTACAAAATGCAAAAATGGATCAGACGATACGTGGAGGTCTTAGGCACTGATGGAATTACAAAACTCAAATCAGCGTAAAGACATGAGATACAGCTGCGTAATCGGTCTTCAGCCAGCTTAGTTCAGTGTCGGGTGGTGAGTTTTATTAATTGGCCATTCAAGGTGGGTAACTTTCTTCTCCACACATGCAATTATCTATGTCTCAAAGATTCGGCTTCGTATAGGAGACACGTGTAGTAAGTTATAACCTAACGGTTGCTTGGTTTATTAAACGTGTCCTCTATATTTTGACTTCTCAGAGACACCGCAACATATCTGTGACGAACTTACGCACCACACGTAAGTAATGATCCTTAGTAAAGGCCTTGTATTGCCCTAAACACTTTCTAATGAAGTGCATGTGATTTCTCCAGCTGTCTGCGCACATAGCAAGATTTTGGGAAACATCAGTTGTATGTTTTATTTTCCCTAACTAATTCTCACAAAGCAGTGGTCGCGCGGTCCAAGGCATGGGTCTGTGGCCGCTCGCTTGCTGGGATTGAGAGTTCGAATCCCGCCGGCGGCATGAATGTTTGTCTATTGTGAGTGTTACGTGTTGTCCGGTACAGGCCTCTGCATAGCGCTGGTAACACGTCCGGAGGAATCCTACAGAGTGTTGTGTGTCGTGAGTGTCATAAAGAAGGCTCCATAATGAGGAGGCCCTTGCCCATTAGCGGCTTTTGCGCCACTGAAATAGAAGTCTCACAAAGCTCTACTTAAATACATTTGCCGTGTTTTTCAATTAGCTCAGGAAATCCACTCGTGATTGCTTTCCCACTGTATCCCAAATTTAGTAAGAGGATATCTGATGGTTTATTTTGTTTTCAAATACATTTTACCTTATATGAAGTATGTCACAGGATACTGTGTCAAAAATAAAAGAAATACACTAAAAAGCAAAATATAATGTGTAGCTCCATGGAGCAGAGGTCTTCTTGAGAAGCTAACAGTTTTTCAGCTCAGCAAGAAATTCCCCGCATTTTATGGAACCCGGAGGTAGCACATAGAAAAATATCACATTAAAATTCGAAATATGTATTATAATTTAGCCATATACAACTTTAAAGCACATGCTTCACGCCGAAAGACAACACATTCTGTTTGGGCCTTTAAAGTTTTCGAGTTTTAAATTATTCCGTACCTTATTTTCTTACACCTGTCACGTTCGTAACTTTCTTAGGAACATTGTTACTTTATCAAGCATGACCCATTTAGAGAACAGCGTCTCCGCCCGCTTCCGACACGCAAAAGCAAAGAAACCAACAAGCGTTGTGTTTCATCAATATTTTTCGTCATTCAAGAGGAGTCATTTGCAGTGTTACACCACTTTATATACAGTGGCTTCCACAGCACTCTCACAGTCTTCGTCGTCAGAGTGATACACGCTCACGTGGACATATTTGTATAACAAAACTTACCATTAATAAGCTAACTTCGTAAAGTTATCAGTAATTTGGTTATATAACGAATTTACCAATAACAAAATGAAATGCGATGTCTGGTGTGATAACAAACTTAATCAGAGTCGCTTTGTGACGCTTCTGTCTGTTTTGCGACTGGGAGGAGTTGCACTTAATACCAAATCGGTATCGAAATTTAACACGTTATACAATGTACTGTGTGCCCTGTGTGCTTACCTTATTCTTTTGTGTGTTGTTATGGATGCATACGTGCATAGATATGATCTGGTGCAAGCTATGAAGAAAACCCGTGCAGTGTTTGCGATGTTACTCGTTGTCTGGATACATTTCAGTCTCAGGTATGTCACATTACAATAGTCATGTCTGAATAAACCAGAAATGAGCAATAATATTTAAAAAACTAATTAGATTTCTAGCATATTACAAGGCTTCCTAAATTATATTTTATCAAAAAAATAAAGCTTAGTTTATGAAAACTAAAGGACTGGGAAATCCTGCGAATCCAAGACACGGCGCCCCTAAAAAGCACTGCAATCGCTTCGCATCTACGAAAGTGTGTGACACAAAATTCGATAGAGCATTATCACTTGGCAACCCTCGACATAACGCCACCCCCGCTAGCCGATATTTGCCCACTTCGGTTACACGAATATACTTACAGGCAATATACGATCTGATATAGCGAAATGTTACCGTACTTTCACTGACTCTGTGTACTATATTTTACACGTAAATTTTTTTTAAGAAATTTTTACAAATGTGTAAGAACATTATTTCAGTCCACGAATGTGGCCGAAAACACGTCGTGAATTATGGAAGTTTCTATTCTTCTCCCATGGTAGACAAAAATATTTCCAAATTCGGATCTCTAGGACACAAAATTGTTAAATAATAATCGTCACATTCACAAAACTTAAGTCAAGAATAAATAGAACACAATAAAAGCGTAAGGCTCTAGTTTCAGAACTTTACTGTGTCATTACAGCAGTTCTTACATGCTGTACAAGGGTTCTTTTACTTCTCATTAATCGTCCGAATTAAAAGCGCCTGACGACTGCCAAAATGCTTCCAAGGATTTCAGTATACAACATTCTTTCGGATACTACATACCTTCGAAGAAAATCTCACCCTATCCGTTCCACACAGACATAGATTTTGGGAACAAAGGAAGATACGTTAACTTCCCCCTTTTTGTGAGCGTCACAACTCAGGTCAGAATAGAACTTTTGATTCTATTTTTCTTTCGAGTTGGCTGAAAATTCTTTTCCTACTTGCGCCTATATGAGATGGTCTGTAGAAAATCAAAATCACAGAGAATACCAACATAATCTCGCCGTTCAGTCTTCAGTATTTGAACGTAATAGAAAGTGTAGTTTCCAATTATCTTACGTCTTTAAATTTTACAGTTAAAGAATGTGGAAAAGAGCAACGTGAGGCGTTACAGGACAGAAAGAAATCTGTGCTTGTAGTGAGAAAAATTCCTGTAGGTTTTCGGCAGAATACAGCCAGTATTTTTTCTTCATTATTATAAAAACACATCATCCGACCGTGGATTCGTGACATAAAATCTGAAAATAATATATGGAAAAAGCTAGTGACAGCCAGCGCAAATAAAGTGAAAGCTGCAAAGAAGGATTAGCCGTATGGATATGACAGATAAAAGATAAAAATGATATTGCAAAATTTTACGTTTTTAGGGGAAGTGCGAAAGAATACTAACAGTAAATCGTAATCGTCAGTAACACAGGATAACGTGCTAATAGTTTAAAGCAATACTGACGATGAAATAGAGAATCCTGCGAAACAATTCTGGTAAATAGGCTCAAATGTGTTGGAAAATTACATCAGTATTTCGAATTTGAACTGTGACAAAAAGGAAATGCAACTTTTTGTAGCTGAACACATTGTTACTTCTGAAACTAGTTAGGGGGAAGCTGGAGCTAAACCGAAAATATTTCTCCCCAAAGAAAGCCCATGATCTGCAGGCACTGTACACTGCTACATCAATTTTTAATGTGTTCCATGTCCGTGCACTATATTATACAAAAACACTAATCACCAACAAATGCACAAAGAGAGTTTTATCAGCAATCGTAACACACTCCTACATGTTTCGACCCTGCTGGGTCATCTTCAGGGAGAACTTTTTTGTTATCGTTACACTAAGGTTGCACTTTATAGTTGAGTGAGAATGTGCTGTTGACTTGACTGTGTACTGCGTTGTTTTTGGAGGCGTGAACTGTGTGCCGTCCTGGCCTGCAGTGCAAGTCGGGACCGCAGAGAGTTCACGCCTCCAAAAACAACGCAGTACACAGTCAACAGCACATTCTCACTCAACTATAAAGTGCAACCTTAGTGTAACGATAACAAAAAAGTTCTCCCTGAAGATGACCCAGCAGGGTCGAAACATATAGGAGTGTGTTACAGTTGATGATAAAACTCTCTTTGTGCATTTGTTGGTGATCAGTGTTTTTGTACCACATCAATGGTTACTTGTGTAATGTGTGATTGCTTTGTAATCAAGTTATGTTTATAATTCAGGTAAATTTTACAAGTTTAAAAATAATACAGTCTTTGGAAGTACCGCTACCCTCATTACATAGTCACAAATTGGGATCAACAGAGTGTGGCGCCACATACGTGTTTGCATAAATCAACGCTTTCAAGATGAAATGTAAGAAATTCTGTCGTACCTAACGCTCATGCAACAGCAAATTGTCGTAACCCACCGACACAGAACTTTACAGTAGACAGAAGAAACCTGAACGATCATCAATAGACTAAAACATAAGCTTGTAACGTTTTCACGAAAATGTAAGAAAAATCATTTCTTGTGGACGCAACATTCTGACAGGGGTGTGTGCATAACCCGATAGTCTAGCAGTGCGGGGATCTCAGCTTGACGAACTGTGTGGGTTAAGACAAACTGCCGTTTCATGGGCGATAAGAATGTTTCGATTAACAGCATATCGTCTGTCGTGGGGCGAAAGATAATATAATGAATAACGTAAAGAAAGAAAGTGTACTAGTTTAGATTCCAGAAGCTAATATGGCGGAAGCTGCCACCCGCACTCTGAATGCTATCAGGCAACGGATTTTTCCACGGTAGTACAAAAAGTCACTAGAAAATCTACATTCAATTTCGTGTTTTAATAATCAATGCTTATTCTCCTTACAGTTATTGTAAACGCAATATTGAACATCTGCTCAGACTGACGGATTCCTTCACATGGGAAGAACTGCCCACCAGAGATCCTGACACTGGACATTTAACAAAGGCTGGCTACATCCCCATCATCCAACGACTTACCAACTACTTAGTGTGGTTCGTTATTGTATTCCACACTATCCAGTCAACGTTTCGCATAGTGTTCAACCGCGATATGTTAATAACAGCGTGGTTTCCCTTAGATACATCAGCCACTCCAGTATACGTATTTGTAAATATTATACAGGTAGATTCTACTGTAAAATTAGGCCTATATATATTTCAATATATTCAGAACATATGAAACGAAGACAAATGCATAAGGACATCTCAAAGCAATTAATAAAATTCTCACCCTACTAACCAAATTAAATTACTGGCAACTATGACGAAATAATCTCTCATTCAGTTACCGTATCATATTGCATTTATAATTTCCAAGCTTTAAGTATTAGGCGGCAAGATAGCCGTTATTACTGTATAATATAACATAATATAATATAATATAATATAATATAATAATTTATTCTTAATGTAATGAAGCACAATTTACATCATTCTTGTATGGCTACTCTGGCTACTCTGAGGGCAATACTTGCCTAAAATACTCACATAAGTTTGGATATCTCAGTACATATTTTTCGAAAACTACGCTACGTTGCAACATTTCATTGTATACATTCTTTACCATATAATCCAACTATGGCTTCAACGTAAAGCTGAAACACGTAGTTCCTATATTCTGAAGGAAAGTAATGTTTTAAAAATAACATTTTTTAATTCAAATAACATTCGTGATTTCAAGCTTCCTCTGTGGTGTAAACAAAATCTTCCCTCTTCTGGGATGTAACGTGGCGTTGATTGGCAGCTACTGGCTGTTAGGGACAGGCTATCGGCTCTTCATTGAGAGTCAAGCGGTCCAAGAACAAAGCTTGCAACTACAAAATCGGAACGACAGGTTGTCCTGAAACTTCGGTAACTACACATGAACGATGTGTAATATCCCAAAAGAGACGATTTGAATTTACGTAATTTTTTCCTGTATTTGTAAACAACCGGAAAATGCATATTTTGAAAAAACATTAAGTAATTTTGTTGAGTTTTAAATGTGAATTAGATTATGTGCCCTTCTGGAGGACTGTAAAGCAGCTCCTTAAAACTGAATAATTTCAATCACTGTCTTTCGCAGGGCATTACTTCAGTATGTGGTATAAATATATACATTGGCTTCCCGGGCCTGTACGCCACGCTAGTGTGTGTAGCCTGCAGTCAGCTGGAGAAGCTCAGAGCTGCCCTGTTAAATATCCAGCAGACACGTGTGACATCCGACCAGGACTGTGCGGATGAGACTGATGATCAGGGTTCAGAGCGACAGACTCATAATTCCGAAAAACCGTTCCAACGTGTTCAGGAACAACTGAACGAGTGCATACGTCACCATCAGCAGATAAAACGGTGCGATTTGAATTACCACTCCTTTCAATTGTAATTGCTCTCATTACTTCAGGCAAAGTGCTTTATAATCTTTGTATTTTTCAGGTTTTTGGAAGTGTTGGAAGACACAGTGAATCTTCCACTGTGCGGACTGTTTCTGCTTTTCTTATCTGCGATGTGCTTGGACGCTCTCTCCTTTGTAACGGTAAATATTTAACTTGCAACTTCTTTAATGATATTGTTACTTATAAGATCATATACCTTCGAACAACATGTGGAACTGTGAATATTAATTCTGTATTACTGAGATGAAATTGGTCACGTTCTAATTTAAAGTAATATTCCATCTCTTGTCTGAAGAAACAGAGACAGTTCGCAAGAGGTCACCGAGTAAACGGTTTCTACAGGGAGACTTTTAAGGGGGTAGAAAGTGTTTATGAAACAAGGTCTTAACAGTTACACAGAAGAAGTTTCCGAAATTACATAGAACCCTTCATACTGAACTGGTAATGACGGGACAGTTCCCCGTCTGAAATTCAACTTTCTGAATATCTCCACAAAAGCTTCTTTCCGATTTCATCTAAATTATTTTAACATTTACCTTTATATTCTTTCTGTCACGTGTATGAGAAACGAATTGTCTCCTACCATTCTCTCCAGAAAGTTTTGTCTTTCCACAATTTATGCATGTTAAGACTAACGAAAATTTAGTTTTGTCTGCTTTTGTATATTCCTTAAAACTTGGTCTCTGGTAGTGTGAAATAGAAAGACAATAGGCTGGTGGTCTTCTAGAACATGATGACGAAAGTTATCGTAGGATGGGTATTTCCAAGAGTTATGCTCTCCATCAAATATTTGCTTGTGTTGAAATAAAAAGGGACATGCGGCACATACAGGGAAGTATCGGAATGCGTACAAAATTGGATGAAGGAACTTTAAAGAATGAGAGTAATTCCGACAGCTAAGAGTAGATATGGTTAATATTGGAATTAAACTTCAAGAAATACTATTGCGGGGAGAAAACTGCATTCGTTTGTGTCTAGATAGAGGCAAGTTGCCAGCCCTTACGTACAGCGCAATAGTCCTTCTGTTGGCACAAAATGCAGGATGTTCTTAAGCTGTTGCCAAGTATTAGTCCCTCAAGTACACATTTCTCCCATAAAGTTATTATGTTCAGATGTGGAAAACGACTCTCCGCTTCCTCTGTCACTTTGTATGCGATATAGCGAGCTTCGCCACTTAAAAGTAAGCTACATCACAATACGAGTACGTGTAACAGCTGCGCTGTACCTTATTTTTGACGAGCAAAAAAATATTTCATTTACAGTTCAACATATGTACAGTATTCATTTCCTGAAACGGTACATGATACAGAAGTCATACAGGTAGAAGTTCTTTCCGCTTGGCCGTGACACCACCAGTGGTTTCTTTCTGCGAAGACCACAGGCCCCATGCGCGTTAATGACATATGGAATGTATACAGGTTCCTTATTTCTCCGCCCCCGGTTAAGAACGTCCATTTTTCCACCTATTCGTTCAGGAAAGTTGTGCCAGCAGACTTCACGGTGAGGCGCGGGAGAGGTGCAACTACTAGTTGAATCTCAAAAGGTATCGGGCTTAGACAAGGAGCCTGACAACTTACCGCTGGTTTGCAGCATCCCACTTCGTTGTTTGGGGCGGCTCATGTCGCCGCCCCCCCCCCTCGACGCATCCTATTTGACGCTTACGAATGGAGACCTGGTCTCCTGCGGAAGTGGAGTGTAAATTCGCCGAGTCTTGAAAGGCATTTGTGTCGGTAGGTGGCAAAAGCGGAGAAGCGGAACAGTACATAGACCGCGGCGGATTTCATTGAACTGAGCGATTGAAGGTATTTGGTTTTGTGCTTGCCAGGAGGCTCTTGCTTTGAGTAATGGGAGGATGAGGCGTTCCGCCCGAATGAGTTGGCTTATTATTCACTGGGCGCGGCAGAGTGTCATTCGCCGTGTGTAGGTGTTTTTCGGTTGTCTACTGTAATTCCTAGATCCTCACTTCTAAGCAATTTGAGGCTATTTTTCCCGTTTTGTATACAGAACTACACGAAGAACACTACGTATTCTGTCTGACACAAATCTCATTTATTATTATTTTCTCAAGTAATAACCTATAAGGGTTTTGTCAGACAGAATACGTAGTGTTAATTATGTAATCCTCACTTCCGCCGCGTAGGTATGTAAGAGCTCTTTCTGTTACGACAACGCAGCTCATGCATTTGGGTCTGCACCTGGTCAATGACTATGAGAAATGGCTGTTCTTTTTACGGTATGCGATTAAAACGGGAAGAAATCTATAAATCCCAGAGTAAATGAGAAATGGCGACGGAGGAGAATTATTCTGGTCAGTAGTAATCAAGACACTTCGTTCAAAGATCACTAACAGTGCGAGGGACATGAGAAAATCTAAACAAACATGGACAGTACATCTAGTGACAGACTGTTTGGAAAGAATGGCTCATCAGGAATCAGAGACAAGGTGCAGTTCATACAATTGTGTCCTGGAACTGTGCGAGTCATACGCACTTTACGGAAACTGCTAGCTGCCACCCACGGGACAGAAGGTGTTAAGCAATAAGCTGTTGTGTGATTAGACGTGGCAGGGAACAACTTCCAAACTGGTCTTTATGTTAGAAAAAAATCTCCTAAAGAGAACCACAAAGGCTAATCAAAATTTTACCACATCAAAGGCCAAGCGATGCGTCTAGGTACACAGGTATGGCAAGTGATGGAGGGAAGGACATCTGTGATTATAACAACTCACCATGGATCGTTAGGTCTTTGGTTAGAACGTCGATGGGTTCCTGACATTCTTCTTTGAGAATTCTCCCTTGATATGGAATATTTCCTTTCTTTATCCTACTAAGCAGTGACGCAGCGTCATATCACAGAAGCACGGAATCCACAAATTTAACTTCCTGTCTGCCATGTAGGGAAAAATTAGGACGTTGGCTCCATACTTACATAGAAATTTCACCATTTCATAATTTTGTAATTATGTTGATTGTGTTGAATTTTTTATGACAGACATTAAAACAACATGATAGAAAAACCAAGTGCTGTCCATGGGCCACTGAGTTCAACAGATCATCCCAACATCCATTACAATATTTGACGTAATTAAGGTAAAAACCAATCAGCACTTACCAGTATAAGAGAGGAACAAATCAAATCTGCGGCAATTCACGTCATTAGATTCTACGACGTGCTTAGAGAGGGCATGCCTGATAATTCGCCACCTGGTTTAGAATTTCCTAAATATACGGAACCTTGCACACATACGACCACAACAGACTCTGCGTAATCAGATGGATCCAGCTTACAGACACACTCAAACGTACACCTGTATTGTTCTAGTATTACTTAAGCTCATATGCTTGGTGGAATAAATTTATCGAAATTCTTTACCAAATTTTCTTCTCCATTGTGAATTAATTCCCTCAAAAAGTATACCTGCTACAGTGTTATCGAATTACATTTTATTTTTTAATTTTTCAGAGTCTGGGTGATTACACAGATGCATCGCAAGCTTTGGTGTTCTATATCATGATGACAGCTTCCTTGTGTATTTTCTCCTGGCTTGGAGACGAACTCTCTACTTACGTATGTATAACTGGCCACCACAAACTGAGCTTCTCTTTTCATGTGTTCGTTATTGCTATAAATTCTCCTTCTCAATTAAGTTATTTTGTATGCTGTTCTCTTCCTTCGTCAATGTTTAATTTTTATCATACTCGGCTTGTCAACAGTCTTTGTTATTCTATGAACACGTACTAAGGTTCATTGTTTATATATTAAGCAGGCTGTGTCTGTTGAGTGCTTGGTACCGACAACAAATACACATTATTAAACTTTGTCAGTGTTTTAGTAATCGCACGCATCTGTGAAAATATCTGTCAATATCTGAGAATTTCAGGCTGAATATGTGAGAGACGCAGCCTGGGGATGCGGCTGGATAGGAACACCCGTCCCATTTCAGCGCTGTCTGGTCTTCATCATTGCTACAGCTAACAAGGAGTTCAAACTGACAGCTGGGAAATTTGTTCCGGTGTGCAACAAGACCATGATGAATGTAAGATTGCTCGCGTTAAAACGTAACGACAAATACAGACTAATGCTAAACGTGTCATTAGAGTATCTACTCGCGCCCCTACTTTGACTAAAATTTACATTCGTTACTCACATTTAGATAACCAGAACACACATTCCCGTCAACGTTAATCCAGTAGATAATCTATTCGTAAGGATCCGCTGTTTAAGATAAATCTATCTAACAGTAAAACAAGAGCTTTTTTAAATTGTTTCCTAATTTCAAATGTAAACATAAGGTAGACCCACACATCAGCCAAACAAGCGCGCCCGTCCCTCCTTGTTTCAATAGATGTTGATGTACGCGCACTTCTAACGTGCTCATGTCGGACACATAACAAACTACAACACATATAGTGGCACTTAGATGTCCACATATAAATACAAACTGACAAAAAAGCACTTAAAATTCAACGGAATTTGTCTCAGAGCCCCTCATTCGGGCATAAAAGTTAAGGCACAATTATAGGCAAACCAAGAACTCACGCTTGTTTGTAACTGCCTTAGTTTAGGATCGTAACAAGTATGTTCATTACACAGAGCTCATGCAGAGTATTGTTAGACGATGATTCGCAGACGCATAATTACATGGAAATAGTTCTTCAAACTTTGCGGTTAACCGGTTCTCGTTGCTGTACCTCCACTGAAAGCATACGTGAGGAAAATACAGGGACAATTCAGACTTCGACGCTACACTTCTTATCTAGGTAACCCGGCAGGCGCAATGCCTAACAAGGACGAATCTTGTCATGCATTCCTAGAACATCGCAACCAGAAACATGGATACTGCAGCGGGAAATACCAGAGATGAGAGATCACACAACGATAAACATTTTAAACTTCCCACTGTCATGGATATTGACAGACGCTGCTCTTGCTACGAAACTTTAGACTTGGCAGGAAACCACAGTCTCTCAGTTATCATGTTTTGGTAAAAATTCCCTTAGGGTGAAATATTTTTGGAAATATTTACGTACGTGTGTCTTGCCAAATTGAACATAAGACTCCTTTCATTACATTTACTGAAATTGACCATCAGCTAAAATGGTTTTTGGACGTCCAGTCACTAGATCCGACAGTTCTTTCCCTCAAACAAATATTATATAAAAATACTTCAAAAGTATCAACACCCTTGCGTCAGTCAGAGCATTCATTGTGACATTAGGTCTCTCTGTTTCTGGAAAAGAATCGTTTAATCGTGTGTGATAAAGACATCTGATGTTCGAAGATTTCATAATCTCGAATAAAGAATGCATGCTCTGGTGTCTGGCTAAAACAGCGTGCTAGTATCTTTCCAGTTTCAGTCCATGAGAGTGTATTTTCTTACAAAAACTCATAAACGCCTGGCCGCCTTTTGCTACTAAAGTGCGTTATTTCACAGAGTGTATCAGCATTAATTGAAATTTTCTTCCGGTACTGGAATATTATCCGAAATATTCTAAACCTCAACATCCATCATTTTCGATAATGTGGCGCAAATTTTGTTACAAACAGGGTATAAATAATTCCAAGTGCGAGTATTTGTACCCAGATTTCACACGCACGAGACAATATCATGTGCCTCTCTCAAGCATGAGTGAAAGCATAACGCTAAGGCAAGGGTTAAATTCAAATTTGGAAAATTTCCTCTACGAAATGCGAGGCTGACAAGCTCTACCTTGTATGCATTCCCATAATTTTTCTTAATCTTAACTAAGGCAACTGCAAGTAAAGTCTGGTTTCCTGGTTTTCCTTTAAATATTCAACACGTTGGAGCAAGGAAATATTACCGTCTGCAACGTTGAGTGATTAAATACCGTGCAGCACGAAAGCTGTCATTGGTAGTGGGCATGTTTTTCAACACTGATTTGGCTTTGGCACGATCCACAAATGCATGACAATTACGGGTAGGAAACAACATATTAAAGTGCTGCGAATTATAAATCCGTCGGTTCTGCCCCTAAAATTCAACTATTCTCACATATTGTTGCTGAAAGTAGACACCGAAACTTCTGGAAATTTGTTTAAAGCCATGGAAAAGCTAAAAAAACCCTAGACAAATCACGTGCATCAATAGTGTGGCGTAAGAAATGCTTCCAACGACGACTACACAAAACACCAGTTAAAACTCTCATTCACTTACTTCTTAACGAACGGTCTTATCCCTGAGACCACCCTCATGAATCAACCGATTCCATTAAGAAGAGAGCTGTGCTAACATTCCTTCACCTTTCGTTTACCAGCAGTCGTAAACAGAGACAACACATTTTAGTACAAGCTGATAAACAAACAGTGCAGCCCCGGAGAAGTGGACTTGGTCTGTTTGGTGGATGGGTTACACTGCTTTAATACGTACATAAAACTGACTTGAATTGTGTGAGCAGTTTGTTCAATTACAATAGAATCTTTTTAAAGTTATACAGGAAACAAGTGCTGCATGTGATTTTATTTCAAATTTAGTGCGCATTATATTTCAAAACCGAAAATTACCCTTCGTGCATGCAGATTAAAGAATACGAACCGGGTCTTGCTTTGTGCAGACAGTTTTTATTCAGGAAGTGTATGCCAGACACGCGCAACAGAAGGCCAAAATTGCTGTAGTCACATATGACAATGAAATATTCAGCACACAAGCCGTGCGTAATAATAGACAGCTGAAACCCAGGTACCACTTTATGTTTCCTAGGGCAGTGTAATTAAGCATGTGCTGAAAATGCACACTGGTTATTTCAATGAGAAGAAGCTAAACTTGATATACATACCAAGAACTAAACCAAACTTTTGCAAGCTAAATTTGTTGTTCAGTAATTCATATTCCGTACAGACTCTCTCTAATCCAACTGTGATGTTCCCCACACACACTACTATCCGTCAGAGAAGAAGGAAAATATTTTCTTACAACATAAAATTGTGCATGTGTAAACTTTTACACTTACAAGCATACTTTATTAATATATTCGGGTATCCAATCAAATAGAAGGGTCCCACAGGCAAAATAAAAAATTGTAGCCACTATAACATTGGAGATGTTATTTAGAATACTTTTTGTGAAAAATACAAGAGAAAAGATAGTTTCCTCAAGAAAAGTGACAAAGAACAACCTGAATATTTTGCATAAATCCAGGCAAAATCATATAAAGAAATATTTTAACTAAAACAAAATCTAAACATGCTGCGTCAACTGGAATATTCATATGACGAATACATGACACAAAACGACACGTCTTACAAATGCACCACAGGACAAACACCAGTAAATTTAACCCTATTACTGGCAACAAATAAAGCATCATGCAAAGTGTGATATTATTTTAAACACATGTTAATGAGATGTACAGGAGCGTAATCCACTCTCGCATTGACTGATGCACTTTCCAGATCCGAGTAATCATTTTGCATTATGAATTTTAACACATTCTGAAATATACGGCCCAATGACACTAACATTTAAGAAGCCCAGGGTGCGCACGTGCACAAACATCAGGAATGCCTCTTCATACTCTTTCAAAATGAGGTCTGCATACGTGTTGTTAAGATATACTCGACGAGGACCCACTGTGAAGTTATAAAAAGGAAGTGCAATTGACTGTATACAGTTGTGAATACATTTTGAAGCTTGAATTATTAAATATTAATAGGATGAAAGCATTCTCGTAATTCAGGTCCCCGGAAAGTTACTGACCTACGTCACATATTCATCAACTCTAATCGGAAGAACAGCTTTAATGTTGTATGCAACATGTGCAGAACTGGTGGCAAATACCAAAAAACAGTTATGTCAGCAGATTAAAGGAAAATGTCTCCTACCTCACGCAGGCATAAAATATTATGCTGGATCCTAACGACAAATAATGTGAGGTTTTTCACTCGAAGTGCCTGGCTTACTGCGGGGTCCATTAATTGTTCTAGTGAAGAAGTCAATGAATCTTTGTGTCCACAAAATTCCCATAATATACGATTATTGGCTAAAACTTCATTGTGAGGAGTGGCTTCTATTGTTTTACAGCAAAAATAATTGAAGTAACAGTATTTTATTTTCTGTAATGACGAATGCCGTGTAACGCCAAATATTAATTTTAGTGGTGTCTGACTTTCATTTTAAGTACCGTGTTTTTTCCTCTTTCTTTAGATGATGAACCAATCCATATCGTTCTTCATGATCCTCCTCCAAGTGAAAAACAATATTACCGACAGCAATCAGAACGTATAAAGCATTCAATTTTAACGTAGTAAATAAGAGTAGTGATTCTTAATAACATTCTAAGTAATTTAATGTGTTCCATGTCCGTGCACTATATTATACAAAAACACTAATCGCCAACAAATGCACAAAGAGAGTTTTATCATCAATTGTAACACACTCCTACATGTTTCGACCCTGCTGGGTCATGTTCAGGGAGAACTTTTTTGTTATCGTTACACTAAGGTTGCACTGTTGACTGTACTGGAGGCGTGAACTCTCCGCGGAGAGTCCACGCCTCCAAAAACAACGCAGTACACATTCAACAGCACATTCTCACTCAACTATAAAGTGCAACCTTAGTGTAACGATAACAAAAAAGTTCTCCCTGAAGATGACCCAGCAGGGTCGAAACATGTAGGAGTGTGTTACGATTGATGATAAAACTCTCTTTGCGCATTTGTTGGTGATTAGTGTTTTTGAACATTCTAAGTAGTTCATAGTAGTCCACTAGAAACACATTGTGTGTTTCACGCTAGTTTTTGTTTGCATACTGACAACTTGATGTCACATTATTAGACATTTCTGTTACCAAAACTGTCATTTGCGTTAGGCCTATAATCATGTGACAGTTTGTGCATAAATTTAATTTTGGCATACGAGAAACCTTCAGTTGGTGAATGTATACTTTTACTGGGAAATAGAATTATAATTTAAAAATTAAAATTCCAAGACTACTGTTACAATTACTGCAACAAGAAGGAGCCTTATCTCACAATTCTCAGCAGATACTTACGTGTGTTATTAAATTTACAGGTAGAAGCATGCAAAAGCAATTATATGTTTAATGTTTACTTCTGTAACGAATTCCTTTCTTTGGAATCTCAATGTGATCGAATCATGTTGTGCAGACTGTACCACAGAGAAAGAAATAAAGTTAATATACAACACCCTCGTTCAGTAGTTTGCATTAGCATAGATGGTCGCTACTGAAAAGGTCTGGACCATTTATGAAATATGCTTTGCTGATTTCAAACATGTAACCCCGACACTTTGTGTCCCTTACTGAACAGAATCCTACTTCACAGTTCTGCCACAATTTAGAATTTAGTGTATGATAGTCTACAAACATCAGCCATTGTTGGAGTATAAATGTTAAATAACAACGTATTAAAATATCAATACAAAACTTATAGGGCTTGAAATTTTAACCCTGCTGTTAATTTTAAACGGCTCTGCATTTACTAGTTATTTATAGGTTTTATATACGAACTAATAAAGATTTATTTCAACCTATTGTTTTTATGTTTCTTCTTTCCAAAACTACTTAAAATTTATTCAGGTAAAATTCTTTAACCCATTGTATATTACTTACGTATATTTAACATTTTCACAATTTGTTGCTGAGTGTGTGTACATGACAATGACCCACAATTAATAATATTAGCACCCTAACTAAAATTAAGGCAAGACCAGTTTGCTTTCCTTCCGGCTCTTCACTTCGTCGTTGCAGTAGAAGATGCACCAGGAAACAACGGTACAAAAACGAATTACCAGCAGCACAGGCAATGAGCGAATACGACTTCGACAAACAGCTGCTTGTCCTACCTCGAAAGTAAGAGCGGATCTTTGTGATGGATAACAAAGACCATCGCAAAAGTCCAAGTGATTATATGGCTACAAGATGTAGTAATGCATCCATAGCTCAAAACTTGTAAATTAATATATTTCCACCAGGCAAAATTTTAGCGTATTTGAATAACATGATTATGTAACCGACTTCATATAAAATTTGTAGCCAGAACTTCTAGAATGAAACTGACTAAACTGTAAGTGTGCATTATGTCTTACTGATAAAGTAAAATTTAAAATATTTTTTAATTCTGTAATATTGTAGAACTGACGTTTGCGCATCACTTGATATTTTCAGAAATATCATGGAGAGAAGACGTTTTCCTTCCTTAACGCCTTAATATTTTATAGGGGTTTTTTTGCATGCTTGCCGAAAGCGCCGGTCCCACGCTGTAGTGAGCTTTACTAGACTTCCTAACGTTACTATCTCTGCGATCCTTTGCCTAGCTCCCGCCGTCGACTTTTAAACTTCCCCGACATGCGGTGTACGAAGCAACGCTGGCGGGGCGTCGGGCGCAGCGTTGGGCTGGCGCTTATCGGTCAAGCAGGAAAAAAAGCATCCTATAATTAACTGAAACAGCTATCGTCTATAGGAACGCGCTTACTGTTGACGTAGCATGGGACAAATAATAAATCCTAAAAGTCTTTAAATTTCATTTCGGTATAAAGGAGATTTGCATTAAAAATACGCATGTCATATTAAATACTGACAGGTAGTCGAGCTGCATATAGAACAATTTAAGCAAATATAAATGCAAGCGACATTAAAATAAAAAAAAAACTATCCCTATTCGTAAGAAAAATTTCGTTTACACCCTGTATTTGACTGATCTGCATATGCAAAAAATTCAAAGAACTTACGAAGAGAAATGTCTTGCCAAGAGAAGGAGCAAATCCTTACCAAGATACAGACTCAAAAACAGTGTTAAGCGGCAAGTATTTTAAGTAGAATGCAACTAAAAATTCTGTGTTTTTGAAAACGTACAACACATTTTTAGAAGAAAAAATATCAACTTATGTCATCAATAATTTTCCTCTATTTTGTCTCGTCTGTTATATTTAAGTGGCTTTTCATGTCTACTGAGCAGTCACAACATCATCCAACAAAGCAGCCTTTAATGTCAGACTATACATTTAACACCTTTGCATCAATACGTTACATGAAATTAATATTGTGAATAGGCCCCTACCACTTGAAATTTTTACATTTGTGGATGCTTAAGTCCGTATACGTTAATGTTAGATAATATATTATTATTATTATTATTATTATTATTAGTCACTTGTGTAAATCCCTACATTTCCACAACAATGGCAATTAATCGCTAATTGATTTTCTTCCTTAACGCATTTGAATGTAAGCTCTCAAATTAAAAATAAATCACATGAAACTTACTGTTTATTGTTGTAACGTGTTACAAAACATACGTCTTCATTACAAACAGCATATTTCCCGATATATTTCACATCGGTTTTGCGAGGGACGCAGTCCAGTGATTCAATATTTTTCGGAATTGGTGCCCCAGTTCTGGGTTTTCTGACCTGTCACTAGTAAAGTCAATAAGCAATTCAAACTGAGACAGCGCTAAAATTCCCTTTACTGAAACTCGAATATGACACCTGTATCGTTTCTTGTCCATTTACATAATAGATACAAAGCATAAACATTTTCAAACGTATTTCGTACTTTAAATTGAACAAACTGAATTAGCGCAGGTGGGCGGTATGTATTATGCTTGGAAGACAGACGGGGGGATTTTACAAAAGCACTGTCAGTTCATTAAATTGTGTAGTGTAGAATCACAATAGATGTACAAATGATAAGCATGGAGCATTGGTGGAATGGCACCTACAGGGCACAAAGGAAGTACAATTATAAAAGTCTGTTCCATTACGCTGTATCAACCTTAAAACCACTAAAGCTCCGTGCCATGTTACGGCCTGTTACTCTGCGTGGGGATGATGATAAACGCAAGCAGTATTCTGGCTCCTTAACAAGCAATCTGCACGACACTTGGAAAGCTCAAGCTGAAGACCAAGACATGTGTTGCAACGGTGTGAACTGGACACATCAAGCTCAATACAGTTGCATGAATAATGTCGTCAATACGGCTAAATTTATTGACTGCCTGGGCATTAGTTCCCGTCTCACAAATTAGTCTGTAGTAAGAGTAAAGTGTATTTAATTAAAAGCGAACAGTTAATTAATTTCATTATTCCTAAACGTTGTCACATTTCACGGATATTTTTCAGAATTTTCTGCGCCGGCAAGTATGTTGCTACGTACACAGGGCTGTGGAGTCGGAGTCGGAAGGAATTTTAGGTGGAGTCGCGAGTCGGTGTCGGAAGGATTTTTTAGGTGGAGTCGGAGTCGGTATATTTTTTCCCAACTCCGACTCCGACCTCAGTCTAAAATCTTAACTAGACACTCCAAATCCAGAGCCCTGTATGCTACAGTAACCATTAGACTTATACTTAAATATAGGTTGTAAGTCTAAAAAGTAGCCTGATGATTCACGTGGTGGTGATGAAATGTCTTATAGGTTTACCATTATTAATACATATTGAGCTTTTATGAGGAGTCGGAGTCGGACTTTTAAAAATCGAGGAGTCGGAGTCGGAAGTTTTAAAAATCGGGGAGTCGGAGTCGGAGCTTTTGTGTTCCGACTCCACAGCCCTGTACGAATGTCTAGACTGAACGTGCATTTTGTGTTAATCAGCAGATACTGCCATGTTACAACTGGACCAAATCAGAGAAGCTTGCTTTCAGGTGTAACACTTTAAACGCAAACCTGGTGCAAACTTTGGTAGGGACACGAACGTCTTGATTACCTCCATTACCTTCATTACCTGACTACTCTCATTTCTCTTGGGCGGAGAATGCTACGAATGTACCATCACACAACTGGTTCCGCTCCTTTTGAATCAAGAAGGTCTCAATAACTGTAATTATTGTCCCTTTCTCTTTCCTTTCTTGTGGCGCAACGGCCCAAATCGGGCCTGGGCCACCTCTTTTTGGAGGTTTCTAGATCACACTCAATGAGACACACCATACTCGGTAGGACTCCTCTGGACGAGTGATCAGTCCGTCGCAGAGCCCTCTACGTGACAGCACACAAACACTCACAAGAGACAAATATCCATGCCCCCGGTGGGACTCATCCACGATCCCAGCAAGCGTTCGGCCGAAGGCCCACGCCTTAGATCGCGCGGTCAAATTATCGTACCACTCTCTCAAAAATCTTATAAAATAATTTGTACCACTTTATCTGTTGTCGATCCCGTGCATTATTACTCATCAGAATAAAATGTATAGTGTCTCTCATAAAATAAATGGAAATATAAAAAACATACTAGTATATCCCATTTATAGGGCATGTGAAGCGGAATATCTCAATAAACATTAGAATTTCTTATTTTTAAAATTTTGAGGCAGAAAAATTATTTCTGAGATCCATGATTTACTAGCATTGTTTGGAATAAGGAAGGATCGCCTGAGCAGTGGAAGGAAACAATCAATGAACCGATTCGTCAGAAGGGTTATAAAACACGTTGTAGTTACTACAGAAGCATATCACTTTTGTAAACTACATAAAAGATTTTATCAAACATCCTTATATCAGTTTTAACTCCATATGCGGAGGCAATTATTGTGGATCTTCAATGAGGATTTCGACGTATCATTTCAACTACTGAGCACATAGCTGGCATTCGTCAAATACTCAAGAAAAATGGGAATAAAATGAGGCTGTCTATCGGCTATTTGTAGACTTCAAGAAAGCCTATTATTCAGTTAGAAGGGAGGTCTTGTATAGTACTCTCATTAAGTTTTGTATCCTCAGTAAGGCTAACAAAAATGTGTCCAAATGAAACCAGCAGCACAGTCAGGGAAGGCAAATATTTGTCTGACACCTTTCCTATTAAGAATGGTTTGAAACAAGGAGATGCTCTGTCGCCATTGCTTTTCAACTTTGCTTTAGAATATGCCATCAGGAGGGTTCAGAAAACCAGGAGGGCTTGAAATTGAATGGTACACATCAGCTTCTGGTTTATGCTGATGATGTTCATATATTGGGTTGAAGCATACATAGTATAAAGAAAAGCACAGGAGTTTTAGTACTTGCTGGTAAGGAGATTGGTCTGGAAGTAAATGTTGGGAAAATTAAGTTTATGGCCACATTTCGAGACCAGCGTGCAGGACAAAATCACAACATAAAGATAGGTAATAAATTATTTGAAAGGGTGGAACATTTCAGATATTTGGGAACAGTCCTAACAAATCATAGGGGCCGCGGTGGCGCAGTTGGTTGAGGCACTGCGCTACAAACCGGCAGGTCGCGGGTTCGATTCCCGATGGTGTCAGTGGATTTTTTCATTGGCATAATCCTGTCGGTCGCACTATGGCCCTGGGGTCGACTCAGCCTCTAACAGAAATGAGTACCAGGAATATTTCCTGGGGGGTAAACGCGGCTGACAACCTTACCACCTTCAAGTGCCGATTGTCTAGAAATCTGGGAGCCTCAACCTCCTGGAACCCTAAGGGCCTGTCCAGGCCTGTAATGGGACTGTTTTACCTTTTTTACCTAACAAATCAAAATTTATTTCATGAAGAAATTAAGAGCAGACTGAAGTCAGGAAAAGTTTTCTATTATTCGGTGCAGAGTCTTTTGTTTTCCAGTTTGCTATCCAAAATTACAAAGACCAAAATAAATAGAATTGTAATTTTGCCTGTTTTTTGTATGGGTCTTCTTGGCCTCTCATATTGAAGGACGATCACAGGATGAGAGTGTTCGAGAATAGCGTGCTGAAACAGGTATTTGGACCTAAGAGGGACATAGTAACAAGGGAGCGGCTAAGACTATATAAAGGCGAATTTTATGTTTTGTACTCATCACAAAGTATTATTTAGGTGATCTAATCAATATATATGAGATAGGCGGGACGTGTGGCAAGTAAGGATGATATGACAAGGGCACACAGAGTTTTGGAGGGGAGACCTGATATAAAGGGACCACTTGGAAGACCGAGGCATAGATGGGAGGATAATATAAAATTGAATCTTCAACAAGTAGGATGGGGCATGGACTGGATTGATCTGGCTTTGGATAGGGACAGGTGGTGGGCGCCTGTGAATGCGGTAATGAACCTTCGGGTTCCATAACATGCGGGGGATTTCTTGTCTAGCTTAGAACCTGTTAGTTTCTCAAGAAGGGCTCTCCTCAGTGGAGTTAATTAGTTACTTAGTTAGTTAGTGAGTCATCCTTGAAATTTTTGTGCGCATGCACAAAAAGAATTAAAGATTTTTCGTTCAGTTTAGAAATTAAATTCGTGACGTTATAAATTAATCAACGAATTCCACAGCGAGGTACGTCAACTTCCTTAAGAACTTTTCAGTTTTATACGCATGACCTGTCTACTGCGCAGCGTTTATGCCCGATTACGACACGCACAACCAAGGAAACCAATCGGCTTTTCTCTTTCATCAATACTTCACAACTTTAAAAAACGATAGTTGCTGGGTGAAACATCACTTTATAGAACCCGGATTCTACAGTCGTCTCGCACTCAACATGGCCTGAGTGACACACTTGTGTAAATGCGTCGATACTTTTGTGCATTAGACAAATAATTTTAATACGCGCGCTTCACAAACTGATAAGCAATTGTGTTACACATGGAATATAATAATATCAAAACACATACTGACATCTCACGTGATAACAAGCTTAATCAGAGCCGCTTCAAGACAACCCTGCTTTTTTTGCGACTGGGAGGAATTTCACTGAATATCAAATCGCTATCAAAATTTAAAACCGTATATAATACGCTCTGTGTTCTGTGTGGTTACCTTACTCTTTTGTGTGTTATTATGGATACGTTTGTTCATAGGCATGATCTGGTGCAAGCTATGAAGAAACTCCGCATAGTACTTGGTCTCTTACTCGTCACATGGATACATTTCAGTCTCAGGTATGCCACGTTATAATTGGGATATTCTGATAGAATTTAAATTTTGCAGCGTTTGCAAAAATAATCAGATTTTATATATAAGAAAGTGTTTACTGATTGTATATTATCTACAAAATAAATTACTCGTAAAGTGTGAGAAGTAAGAAAGAAGGAAGTATAAATGAAAGTTTTCAAGGTACAATCTAAGAAATACACACATATGCATACATTATGGGGCTTAATATTCTTCGACGCATATGGAAAACACGAACGATAATATACAGTCATTCTTGGGGGGCAGAGAGATAGGCACAGATATACTCAGTTCTGAATGTTCGTGTCAACAAAGCCGTTGAGGTGAGAAAAAGCACTACTTTTAATAATTAAAGATAATGTCGTATAAGAAACCTTCCATCGGTCAGAAAGTATTCGGACAGTATAGATTACGTCATACTACAAAATGTCACCCGCAATTACAAATTATGCTTAAAGTTATAATTGCTCTTTTTACTCTCCTGACAGCTACCGTAAACGTGACATCGAACGTCTGCTCAGTCTGACGGATTCCTTCACATGGGAAGAACTGCCGACCAAAGATCCTGACACTGGGTATTTAACAAAGGCTGGCTACATCCCGATCATCCAACGACTTACCAAATACACAGTGGGTCTAGTAACTGTCTTTCACGGCACGCAGTCAACAGTTCGCATACTGTCCAACCACGACATGATACTGACATCGTGGTTTCCTTTCGACACATCATCAAGTCCAGTATATATATTTGCAAATATTACACAGGTAGGCTCTAGATCTATACAGGTAAGCTTAATAACCGCCTGGTTTAAATTACATGCCAGACACAGAAAAAATCTCTAAGACTTATTTATCTGCACGTTGCCAAAATTTCTAAGTAATTTCTATGTTGGGTACCGAATTTAAGTGAAGTGCGTACCCCTGCATGCATGCGTGGCTCTCCGGCATCACTGCACTTCTTTAGCCACTTTTACAGTGCGTGCTTGCGTTTTAAATGTGAAGGACTTTTTTGATTTAGTTACAGTGAAAATTAATTGTGTATATTCTATTAGTATTTTACAGCTGCCCTATTAAATATACTGATATTTTGATACAGTGTTGCTCAAATATATCGTACGTACTAATAAAATACGTAAGCTTATACCGTGCTATGTACACCATAATATATTCTAAATTGTCGTCATCGGTGTAGTCCGAGCTTTCCGGTAATTCGAGGCCACTTCGACGCCATTCACCTCGAAATATCGAGATTTTACCGTCAGATGTTAAAACAGTGGCTTTGTAAAAAAAAACAGAGGGGAATATCAAGCTGTCAGGACATCATGACACAGAAATCACGTGGAAGATCTCCGTAATATTACTGCTGCAATAAATTGTTCTTATTCAAACAGCAATCATCATCATCATCACCACTGGGGCAACAGACTTCCAACAGCCAAGAACTTCCTTAGTTGCTTATCCCAGGATCCCGGTTCAAGGCAACACTCTTCCATTTTTAATATGTTCCATGTCCGTGCACTATATTATACAAAAACATTAATCACCAACAAATGCACAAAGAGAGTTTTATCATCAATCGTAACACACTCCTACATGTTTCGACCCTGCTGGGTCATCTTCAGGGAGAACTTTTTGTTATCGTTACACTAAGGTTGCACTTCATAATTGAGTGAGAATATGCTGTTGACTGTGTACTGCGTTGTTTGTGGAGGCGTGAACTCTCTGCGGTTCCGGCCTGCACTGCCTCCAGTACACAGTACACAGTAAACAGCACATTCTCATTCAACTATAAAGTGCAAACTTACTGTAACGATAACAAAAAAGTTCTCCCTGAAGATGACCCAGCAGGGTCGAAACATGTAGGAGTGTGTTACGATTGATGATAAAACTCTCTTTGTGCATTTGTTGGTGACTAGTGTGTTTGTACTATTCCACTTCCTTATCCCGATGGCTTTGCTATCATCGTCCACTCCGTCCTCCCATCCAATTTTCAGTTCCCGTTGCGCCCCCTGGGTTACTAACGAGGAATCTCTTAGCACGCCTATCTTCTTCCATCCTAATAATATGTCCTGCCCATCTCAGCCGTACCGAATTTATGAACGTGATTATGTTTCCGTCCTTGTAAAGGTCATAAAACTCCTTACTGTTTCGAATGCGCCACTCACCTCCTCCTTTGGTGGGACCATAAATTGTTCTCAAAACCCATCAATTATATTGACATTAATTTGCTGAGTCCAAGACACAGTGTACGTTACAAATGACTGTTGCAGTCAGCCAACACATTATATTCAGGCATAATACAACGACTGGTTGCAACATTAATTTTTATTTAATAACGTTATGGGACGTGCCCCCTTAAAGCAATGTACGTTACACCCTAAGAAGTAGAAAGTGCTCTAAAAATGAGAATGATTGTTAGCGACTTTACTTGAAGTTTCGCCTCCATTTTATTTATTTGTTCAGATAAAGAATCACGTAGAAATACAACAGCTACGGACCTCTCCCATTGGGCAGCCAGCTTTTGCACATAAAATTGTGAACGTCGCTTTAGACTACACTACATATGCAGCGCATTGCTGCTACATGTAGACTACTCCCATCAATCGTGCTCTGAGTCCAAAAAACTCGCATATGAACCTAATGACGAACACACGCTGAACAGAAGGCCTGGTGTTAGCACGTCCATACCGGGAAATATGCAATTTTCCTCAAGAAAAAAATCCTCTTATCTTTAAAAAGTGGAGGGGGCTGACATTTTTATTTCCTAATCGCATTAAATACATTATTTTATACGACACTTCTTACGATGGCTTGGGTTGTGGTTTACTCTTTACGGCAAAATATATTCAAAGTTAAATAACTTACATTTTTACTTTTCTATACATATTAGATCTCTTCTCAAATTCATGCTGTTCCTTTTCTTTTAAGTTTATTTCTTTTAGGTTTGTTAGTGGACTTAGGGCGCGCTTAAAAGTAAAGTTAATTCAAGCCCTGTACTTATTGGTAGCATCAAGTGGACGCACTATATTCTTCACAAATAGCTCAACCATTCACACGGACGGATCCACGTCTTCTATGCTATTACTGTTATATGAGAATTTAGATCAGATGACAACATAAGTTCTCGTACCCGAATTCCCAATTAGCCCTCAAGTTTTAAAAACAGAGAATACAGAAAAGCATTTAATCAGAATTTTAACAGAAAAAGAGAGAAGAAATTAAGTTTTTATAATTGAAAAACTCTGTATGCAAGAGAGTAGTCTACAACCTGCGCTACAGTATGTGATGAAATTAAAGGTCGCACATTAGGATATACTGTAATGTAACAAAATATAACCGTAAGTTTCAACGCAATATAATGTACTACAATACAGCAATATAATATAACAATATTTTCATGATATACGAAGTACCATTTTAGAGTCTGGGTTCTCAATAATCTTCTCTTGAAAAGCAAGACACCACTGTAACATTTTCCTATACAGCGGTCTTTACAAAAAGCCTGGGGTTACATTTGTTATTAAATCCAAATATGAGGCCGTTACGTTGCAAAACTTTGTAACGTCTTTTTATGAATGCAGTGTTGTGTTGAGCCGAATTATCAATGTTTCGAGGGCGTCTCAGACATAACAAGGTATACTTGTATGACACTACGAAAGAAATATTTTGAGTAAGTGTGTAGAATTTCGAAAATGAAAAAAAAAAACTTACTTCTTACTGTATAACTGAAAAGCAGTTGCTTATGGGAGAATAACTAACACCTCTGTCTCTCTCAGGGAATTGCATCATTTTTCGGAACATCCGTATTTTTTGGCTTCCCGAGCCTGTACGCCACGCTAGTGTGTGTAGCCTGCAGTCAGGTGGAGAAGCTGAGAGCGGCCCTGTTGGATATCAGACAGAAACACGTCATGTCAGAGCAGGATTGTGGGGACGAGAGAGATCAGCAGGCGGTGGAGAGACACATGCTCATTTCCGAACAACTGTTCGGGCGCATGCAGAAAGAACTGAACGAGTGCATACGTCATCACCAGGATATAAAACGGTACGATCACACATAACACTACATCCGCTTCCGGCTGCTAACTCTACTACCAACCAGACGAATATCATTTGATTTCATAACTGTGTAACGTTTCAGATACATGGCAGTCTTGGAAGAAACAATCAATCTTACAATGTGCGGACTGTTCCTGCTTCTCTTGTCAGCGATGTGTTTGGACGCTTTCTCCATTATAACGGTAAATATTTACTTTGTACTTTTTAAGGCCGTTTCGATATACAAAATCACATAAATTCGCGGGTATGTTGAATATTGAATATTGATTCAAAAGGAGTGGATAAAGGTTGTCACGTTCTAATTTAGAGAAAAACGTCGCATTATTCCGAAGACACTGAAAAAACTCACAACAAGCATCATTCAGAGACTTGAAGGCGAAACAACCCGAGTAGTGCGTAAATTTTCGTTAATCTAATGTTAAATTACAGGAAATATTTCGCTGTTAAGTGGCAATTACAGAAAACCCCATTTTAAATTCGCACTTCTGGATGTCTCCAACACAGCTTCTTTTTCTAATTCATTTACATCGCAAGGAAAGACCAAACAATTTTAACAATATAACACCTTTGTTTTTATTCTTTCAGAAGGTGTAGAAAGGGGATGTCTCCTCAAATTTGGCCCACAATATTTCGTTTTCGCGACTGTATCAAAAAATACGCAGATTACAATAGCAAATCTACGGGTTCGAAACTTGGTCTCCTGTGTAAAGGAGAGGATCTAGACTAGGCGTCTTCAACTTTTATTTGCTCAAGGGCCACATTTTAATGGCAGAAAGATTGGCGGGCCGCATTCAGGTTTTACAAAGTAAAGTTTGCATATTATTGCAGGACATGCCCACTGGTATTTCCCTACATAAACATACATAAGATAGTTTTATTTATTTATGGTTTATGATTTATTTTTAGTATTATTTACTTATTCCCCCTACCCTACAAACATTCCCCACTATAGTTTTGCAGTATGCACTATGACAGTAACAGAGACTTTATATATAAAAAACAAAAAATATTTTTAAATTTTAGTAAAAATGTTAAAATATTTCAGAATGAATTTTATTTAACATTTACTTATTTCAACTAAACTCTTTACACATAAAATTCAAAATTAGTTTGGGGGCCGCACAAAAACATTCGGAGGGCCGCGGGTTGAAGACCCCTGACCTAGCCAGAGGGTAGTCAAGAAGGTGGTACTGGGAAACGTACTTGGTCACATTTACAGCAAGAAAGCAAACTCCCGAAGTCAAGTAACAGCAGGACGCACGAAATAGCCCGGAATCAATTGGCGGTGTCTAGAATCACAGTCAATAAAACTCCTTGTTGCTCGGCCAGGAAACTGCACGGGGATTCATGCCGCACACACCAGAAGGTCAGAATTCTGACAACTGAAAAATATATTAAAACCTTACTGCTTCACTCTTCGATGTTGAACGACCATATTTCTCACGTGGATGTTCGGAAGAGTTATGCAAGGTAGCGTGCAACTCAGAGGTCAGGAAATGTCGTGAGGATATCCGGGACAGTTGGGTCTGTGGGCAGATTTTGAAGGAACAGCAGCTTTAATGTGTCCGACATCTTGGCTGTGGGTTTGAGGGGTCCACTTGGCTGTTTGCAAGCGGATCGCACGGTGAGGACCGCGAAATATGCCGACCCAACCCGCAGACGACCCACAGAGAATTGCTCGGCCGGGATGTTAGCTTGCGATTCCGCCGAGCCTTCGCTTTTATACTGGGGTAGTGGCGTTAGTCCAATGACCTTCTCACTTTATGATCGTATCATATATTATATTGCCTGTGACTGCAGGCTTGTCATTTACTCCGACATAAAAACGTGGTCGTAAACATAAAACTGCAAAGCATAAAACCGCAGCGTAGCTACTAATAGCATCATAGCTCTATAACATGTCCATCAGCACTCGAAGCCTTGCAAGTAATCTCCGTCCTGTATTTTACTAATCAACAGTTTAGTAGTACAGAGGTCTATTATTCTGCTAATATAGGATGACTTATGTTCCCTTACATTCTTATAGCAGAAGCGTCCACATTAATAAAGCCTAGATCCCGTATACACATTTGGTCTACATAAACTGAAGATCTTTATAAGTGGACGCTACATAACTCCAGGAAGGCATAGAAAAATGAACACCTTACCAAAAGACCAAGAAAATCTGTTTACATGATATTCCACCTACAATAAAACACTGATGCTATTTTATCACAATCACTGCTAACCCCATTATTTCTTTATGGTTCTACCCATTTCACAATTTTACATTTTTGTATTATATCTTTTATTTTTACTTTCTTAATTTTTTAATTTTACTTTTCAGGCAACATACTTACACAAGGTATACACTTTATATATACTGTTCCTTTCACTATTGTAGAAGAGTACGATCTTCCCCTTAACAATATACAGAGTTTGTAACTTGTGGTTTCTGTGAGGAATAATGATGGCTCCTTAAGCAGAAAAGTGGTTGCCTGTGCATGTTTTAATAAAGTCAAGTATTGGTTGAGATTGGCCGATTAATAAGTGCAAACGAAAGTCGCTGGCCCTCTATCTGCATACAAAGAACGATAGTTTATAATTATGTGAGTTCTGCTTATTCAGTTCAATTTCGCAATTGGGACTTTAAAACAAACAAACTGCCCTGCAAATTGCTTTACTGAATTTAAGATATTATGCAAATATCGTTTAGATTATTTGACCTAATTCGACTATAATGGGAGAACGACATAATCAGGGGAAAAGAAATGTATCAATAGGAGATGACTGATAATTCATTATGTAGTTCAAACATTGCAGTTTTTTATAGAACCGGATATTTACTGATGTGCTCACAGAAGAAAACAAGTGACTACATCTGAGTTGGCTGGATGCAGTCCACAGTCTTATATTGTGCACACAGATATGACATAGGACGTCTTTCACGACTGATTCAGTGTTGAGACATTGTGCAGAGAGAGTGAGAGAGAGAGAGAGACAAAGAGGTTCCTTTCAGCGTTGCCAAATGTAGGTCACCAAATATTACACATTAGTTGTGCTGGTATTATTAGCAGCTCACCGTATACTCCACATTAGCAGGATAAATGTTAATACCGTGACAGTGCAATTTAAGTACAAAATAATTCATTTCGCAGAGTATGGAAGATACTGTAGACGTACTGCAGGCTCTAGTCTACTACATGGCGGTGGTTTCCGCCTTATGTGTCTTCGCCTGGCTTGGGAACGAACTGTCAACTCAGGTGCGTGGACTTATTACGTTCAGCTTCCGATTTAATATTTTGTTATTGCCTTCAAAGTAGCGTACACCTTAGATTTAATAACTGTAATGAAGTTGCTTCTTGATCACACATAGAGAATAAATTTCCTCGCATTAAGAAACTTCAGTCACACCAAATATGAAAATATACTAACACTACTTACATGAAAATACGTCTATACCAGATTCGCTTACGTTGTTTTGTGAATAAGTTTTCTGCTATTCGCTTATTGTTTTCACCACTGGGGACACCTATGTGTGTCCAGTCACTTAAATTCTCTCCTATGACCCCTATTGAATGTTAATTTTTATCAAACTTTTCATTGTTATATTACCCCATTACTAAAATGTATTCTCTCATTCGTAATTTGGTGATGTGTGTTTAGTGTTGTGTTCTAAATTCACTTACGGTTCAAATTACTTGCCATATTCTATTTGAGTATTTCAGGCTGAGAGTGTGAGAGACGCAGCCTGGGGGTGCGATTGGGTAGGAACACCTGTCCCATTTCAGCGCTGCCTTGTCTTTGTCATTGCCGCAGCAAACAAAGAGTTTACACTGACAGCTGGAAAAATTGTTCCGGTGTGCAACAAGACCATGATGAATGTAAGATTGCTCACAGTGGATCGCTAGAAAGAACATTTAAAAGAATACGGCTCAAAATGTTTATATGAAACAAAACTGGTGGGAATGAAATGGTCGCAAACGCGTTTGCATAACGCCCTCTTGCAGCACGAAAGCTGCATATTATATATTTGTGACGTAGCTAGCGTAATGTACTAATGACGCAATACTTCTTGTCACAACTTGACAATTTAAGTCCTTATAAGTGAGGCATCTAAGTCGAATGGACTGTACAGTGGATTGTAGAGTTTATAGGCCAACATCCTCAATTCCACATCACGACGTCACACCTTAAATAGGTACGAATATTAGCTACATCGAACATTTCGTCCAGCTGAAAACAATAAACACAACGTTACTGCCCGCGGATTGTGACTTACGCGTTAGACCTACGCATGATCCTCAGATTTAAATAAATACAATTTCGGACTTCAACAGCGCAAAAATGTGGCCCAGCGGTCCGACTATTCCATTCTATGTTCTGTACCGAGATCTTGTTACACGGCCCTAAATTCCAGTCTGTAGTTAAAATTCTTGTTTTCCATAAAGCAGTTCGCAGGATTCGGACATACTGAACACATGACGTTATCAGAGGCATGTGGTGAAATCACTGACATTTTCAACGCATTCCCTTTCGGCTGCCAACTCCCTTTATGGACTATAACTTCCAGTCGCCGCCGACATTTGACCAACCAGGTCACAAAATCCAGTCAACATTAACCGGCTATGGAATTCGCATATAGTTTTATGGCAACCAATTTAAGTAAAGGAAACTCAACTGATCAGTGAGGCAGAGTGTCCTGTGCTTCATTTCTATACTAAATTCAAATTTGTGCGTTAGGGAAAGCCATAAAACAGTGTTTCATTTTTTCAGTTTGTGTTTCCTCAATGAATGCTTAAGATCCTCATGTTCAAAACACACGCGCTTCGCACACCGCATCATGGAGATGTTCGTATAAACCAATTCTAACAAAGCACAAACTTCAAAATCAAACAAAGTTTTCCTGAAATTCTGTCACTCCGGCATAACCAATTTTTGTACGTTTACAGACACACTATAAAATCAGATTTTGACTGAAACTGCCTTACTTTAGGACGATGACATGCAGGGTCAATACACACCATTCAGAACATTACTCGGGTTGAGGCACTGCGCTACAAACCGGAAGAGCGAGGGTTCGATTCCCGATGGTGTCATTGGAATTTTTCATTGACATAATCCTTTCGGTCGCACTATGGCCGTGGGGTCGACGCAGCCTCTAACAGAAATGAGTACCAGGAATATTTCCTGGGGGGCAAAGACGGCCGGTGCGTAGGGCTGACAACCTTACCACCTTCAAGTGCCGATTGTCTAGAAATCTGGGAGCCTCAACCTTCTGGAACCCTAAGGGCCTTTCCAGACCTGTAACGGGAATGCTTTATTTTTTTTACTAGAGAGTGCTCCTGATATATAAAAGATTTCATGGAAAGATTTGCCAAATATTTGCGGAAAGCCGGGTCTAAGCGACATGGTTCTTCTTAAGTGAGAAAATACCATTGCAATACCTGCGTACATATAGAAGAATAATGCAGAAATGTGTTTTTCAAGAAACGCGTGCGTATGTTGTGAAATGGACAGCATAAAACATCCATGTCTTGTGGGCATTGAACTGAGCCATCAGGTTCCGTAATACTTTTTTTACGTAAGAGTTCCGAAAGACCCGCAATGTTTCAAACGGCACAATAATGTAATGCGAGACGTTACAGCAACGACTATTTATATCGGGTTCGAAAGGTTCTTTACCTAGAAGTGGTTCCGCTAACGTGAATTATCTGGCGCGTTCCTTCCAGAGAATATGAACTCCTACAGTTACAGGCTCGATAAATGCGCTATGTGAATTTAATTGTAAGTTGCTCGGCAGTATTCTGAAGGAAAGAAAATTACGCTCTGTGCATTGAGACTAAAATAATACGAGCCGGGTTATGTCAAACGGAAATACAGTTTTCTTTTCAGGATAAACATTCCAATCTCCGGAACAGTAGGCACAGTACAATTTAGTCAGAGTGAAGGCACAGAAGTATGCCGTACAGTGGGCATATCTAAGAACAATTACTACCCTCATAACTGGCCATTAGTGTAAGCTATTATTTTATACGTTAAAGAACTAAACCCAAATCAAAGCTCCATCAAGGGAACCACGCCGCCAGGTGAGGGACTCCGACCCCAGCGAGCATCTTCCGGACGGAATTTTGCCTCCCCGCCGAAACCGAATTTTGATGTGAACCCCAAGCTGGCTGGACGCAGAGTAACAAGTTAGGACGAGCACGGACTGTACGAAAGGAAACGAGGGGTAAAGGTGGGGGAATAGGTAGTTGCGCACGCAAGCAAGGTGCACGGGGAGGAAACCCCGGCACAGAACACTGAAGTACCTGTGGATAACACAGATCCACTGTGCGTAGCTTTAGGCTTCCGCCGTAGTGTAAACGAAATATGCGGTCTTTTGGGATTTTACGCAGCGCAGGATTGTAATTTCTTACCGACATTTCGGGTCAATCTATTGGTGCTATCTTCAAAGGTCAAGCATTCTACGCTGCGTAAGATCCCAAGAGAGTGCAGCCCTCACACATCCGATACTTTAATGTCAAGAAAAAGAAAGTGACACACTTATAAAGCATTCGAAACCATTTGAAGGCTTACCTTGTCGCTTAGTCTTCCACACATTAGACAGGCTGTTTCGATCTCAGGTTTTGACGGGCGAATTTCAGTAGCACCTGTCACACAAAACAGACAAACATGTCTCAATGCGTACAACCGTTTTGGTGAAATAATTTATCGTTGCACGTGTAAGTTTAAAGAATATTGCGCCGTGCAGTCAGGTTAAATGGTCCCATAGAGACATTCAGATTTAGCAGCCGGTTAATGGTTATCAGATACATCCAAAGTTAAACCCACCTTTGCAGGTACATAAGAAATTGCAGGAAGTTTAATGGAGAATAGGGAAAGGAAACCACTTAGATACTTTCAAAAAATAAAAAAATAAAAAAAAATACAAATCACTGAGTTGCCTACGCCGTGCATACAGTAAGTCTGCTGGCATAACTACCTGCAAATCCAAGCAATAGTTGGAATATTTAGGGTTCAGTGCTACAGAATTTTCTGTCCGAATGCTAAGGAACAAGGGCTATACAAGAACACTGAAGGTGAAACAATTTATAAACTTTCGGTCAACTGGAATATTCCCCTACTGTGTATAACACATACAATGGCACGTCCCACACATGGACTGAAGAAAAATCACCAGACTTTTGCATCCACTTTACCGGCCACGACGAAAGAAAGTTGCATACAGGATTTTGGTAGGCAGATCTGAGGGAAGAAGACCAATTGGGAGACCCAGGCGTAGTTGGGAGGATAATATTAAAATAGATTTTCAGGACGTGGGATGGGGCATGGACTGGATTGAGCTGGCTCAGGATAGGGAAAGGTGGCGGATTCTTGTGAATGCGGTAATGAACCTTCGTGTTCCATAAAATGCGGGGAATTTCTTGACTAATTGATGACCTGTTAGCTTCTCAAGAAGGCCTCTGCTCCATGGAGTTAGTTACTTATCGGCCACGACAAGTGAAGTATTACAGCAGTATTATTGTAAATTTTTCTTTGGTGAGATGTGCAGGAGATCGACGTATTCTGTCATTAAAAATGCACTTCCGATCAAGGCGTACCTGGGGGGGGGCCCCCCGGAGTAGTGCAGCCATCCCGCGCAGCAGAATCCAAGGGGCGGCAAAATGTGGGGAAAAATTAATATTCTAAATGAAAGATTCGATTTTCTTCGGTTAGAAAATTTTAAATTGTTGAACCAAATAAAAGGAAATTCAATAAACCATCGTGATTTTCTAAATTACTGTTAGGGGTGGTCATTAATGATTACTCGCCTCGAGCGTCAGAAAATTTAGCTACGCCACTGACTTTCAAAATTCTGCAATGTCTTTGAAGTGAGACAGACAACACATTGTTAACCGTGCAGTCTGACGTTTAATAAGGCACAACTGCCGTCGCGTATATTTGTGAGAAACAACTTCACCCTGCCAAGAAATCAAATGGGCATAAATGTCATCCCTTCACACAGAGGCGGAGAGCACGGTGTACTTATAGGGCAGTAATTTACACGTTTCTAATATGTTTGTACATACAGGTTTAAATTAAAAATAACAAATATAAGCAGGATGAACAGGAATTTATAATAACACGACAGGCAACGTACGTATAACGTGACACTGAGGTGCGTTCACGTAACCACTCTTGCCGTGGAAAAACAGTAAGTATGACATTTGTGTGTGTGTGTGTGTGTGTGTGTGTGTGTGTGTGTGTGTATGCCTGTAGTCTTAGTTATCCATCATGCAGCGCGCACGCGCTGTATTATACTGTCGTCTGTGGCCGGTCTAGCTATACCACATTTTTCACACATTATCTCATAAACGACACTGTTTTCGGAAAAAAGTTATTGAGCACAAAATATGTGTTTTGAGTTTCTCTAAAAATTTAGTCTGAAACATTTCTAATTGTGAGAAGACTCGAGCGAGATATTATTATATATGTGCGTAGGTAAGGTACCCGTTATTAGTGTCAGATTTTAAAGAAACTTGAATTTTCTCGACAGATTTTAAAAAAATACTCAAATATTAAATTTCATAAAAATCCATCAAGTAGCAGCCGAGTTGTTTCATTCGGACGGACGGAAGTTCAGACAGACATGACGCACCTAATTATCACTTTTCGTGATTTTGCAAACAAGCCTAAAAGCGTGCTAAAAGTTATGCAGCAACGTAAGTTATTAATAAATTCTAATCGTGCGGACAGCACAGGTATGGTGCAATACACATGGGTGGCCGACAATTGAAAACAACATTTCCTCTTGACTAACTCCACGGAGCAGAGCCCTTCTTGAGAAGGTAACAGGTTCTCAACTAGTCAAGTAACTCCCCGAATTTATTAGAACCCGAAAGTTCATTACCGCATTCACAAGAGCCCGCCACCTGTTCTTCTCCCGAGCCAGATCAGTCCAGTGAAGGCCCCCCACCCGACTTGTTTAACCTTTTAAAGCCTAGCGGTAACTTTACGTACCACCAGGTTTAACATTCAAAAATTCTACGTGGTGCCCACATTGTGTTTATGTGTTTTGTACGGATCTCAGAACAAACAGCAACTTTTGCCTTATGAAACATTAAAAGACTGGTTTTTATAACCGAAGTGGATAGTGTTTACAGCGCGGTACGCACTGAGTCCTTCTATAAAACAGATACGCTTCGTCTTTAAAGGGTTAATAACCATCTTACTATAATCTATTTACGTCAAGATTTTCCAAGTGGTCTCTTTACCTCAGATCTCCCCACCAAAACCCTGTATGCCCCTCTCCTCTCTCTATACTTGCTACAACCCACGTCCGTCTCACTCTTCTTTATTTGATCACCCAAACAATATCTGGTTATGAATACAGATCATAAAGCTCCTCGTTATGCAGTCCTCTCCGATCCCCCCTTATCTCGAACATCTTAGGACCATATAGCTTCCTCAGTACCCCATTGTGCAATATCCTCAGCCATGTTTCTCAGTCAATGTGAGAAATCTAGTTTCGCATCCACACAAACAACAGGCAAAATTGTAGTCTTGAATATTTTAACCTTTAATTATGTTTTTGAATAGTAATACAGAAGAAAAAACATTCTGCACTGAATAACAGCAAACATCTACCAAGTCCAATCTGCTCTTAATTTCTTCATTAATGCAATTTCGGCTTGTTAGAGTAGTTGCCAAATATTTGAATTTTCCATCCTTTTAAAGAATGTATTATCTGTCTTTATGTTCCTTATTCGTAACCGTTATGAAAATACCACTCCAAACAAATAGGCACTGAATATTCTTTGTTTAAAAAATTCATTCCGTGCATTGTGCTTATAATCATTTATATATAGCAAAATACGCACATAAGTTTTACAAAATTACAAGCTACCCACACACATGAACTCTCTTACATGTTTCAGCTATAAATTTCCGTCCTCATGGAGACATAAATACAAAGGAATACGTCAAATGTTACACATAACATGTATAGACGTCTCCTTCAGAATGCTGATTGATTGTACAACATGTAGAAAAGTTCTGTTTAAGCATAATTAGTAATTTTATACAATATATGTGTGTATGTTGGTATATATAAATACTTGCAAAATATTCTTGATCGGAAGGGTCGATGACGTAAATTTACAGCATCTGCCTTCGTACCTCTTTTCTTATTTGCTCCTGTGAATAAAGTAATGAATTTTTAGTGGCCAACAAATGTGGACAACTGTGCTTTAAGGCATGCCTGTATTTATTTATAAGATAACAAATACGATACATATATCTGTATCTGCCTGGTGAAGAATGCTTTCCGCAAGGAATCTTCTTTTAGTGATGAAGGACTTTCGATTTTAAGTGCCATGTGTTTTCCTTTTGTCTGCAGATGATGAACCAATCGATCTCGTTCTTCATGTTTCTTCTGCATTTAAAGACGAAGATTGCCGACCGTTATGAGCCAGTATAATGTTACAAATCCTGGCTGCAATGTAATGCATTAGTGATTCTTGGTAACTGCTTATGTAGTTGACAACTCAGTCCAATTCAATTACATTGTAAGTGTCACGTTACTTTCTGCCTTCACCTGTCAGTTTCAGACAACTGAAAATTTCAACGTTACAAATTATAATAAATGCGATTTACAACTATTCTAGTGCCAATTCGTGCGGAACATTAAATCAATTTCGGTGTATTTATAAAATAGTTTAGTTGAAGTAATATGATTGAAACGGCCTAACAAAATAAACTGTTAGTTCAAGGATGGATTTTAAGGATGACGTGTAAAAATACAATTCAAAATTTCAATTATAACAATATTGTTAAACTCATTAAAATGTATAAACTTTTAAAGTCTCAAAATTTTTAATACTTACATGCAGGTTAGATTATACATACATTTATACACAGAGTTCCATATAAGTTTTTATGTTCCCTTCCTATCAACAACTCCTTCCTATTTAAATGCAACGTTAAGGAAGCCAGTTCTATAGACTCAAAAAAGAAAGGAAATAAAATCATTTCCCTAAATTTTTTCAGTACTTTCCTTTAGTACAAGCATGTTTAAACTCAGAGAAATAGAACGTGCTTCAAATTTGCGTACCAGATTCAAAACATACAAGTCCTACAAAGTGAGTCCCGTACTGAAATGTAGGTCTGTGCTCCTTAACATTCTGACTCGGCTTCACATTGATTGTATGAAAATATGCTAATATATGCAGCATGATAAGCTGACAACCAAAATTTGTAGCTTTGTTGGATTTTAATTCTTCCTTAAACCACACAAAACAGTATTAACCTAAGTTACGAATGGCTTGAATTCCGTACAGTTTTAAAGAGAGTATTCTGAATTTTGATCTATGCTACATTTACAACTCCTTTTAACAAATCCTGTTACTTTAATCCTTAATACATGCACCATGCATCGCCCTAAACAACTTCTGTTACCGCTATCTTTTTCGAACCAAACTTCTCTTTGGTTTCTCAAGTAATGCCTTCCTCAAAGCAATACAGAAGGCCCCCAGTTACTCAGCGCTATTAATAGGCGAATATCATTAAAATGACATTTGTTCAGCTATCCCCCAAAACGGGGTACGCGGTGGCACATTTGGTTGAGGCACTGCTAGCTGGAAGGTCGCGGGCTCGATTTTTCATTGACTTCCTGTCGCACTATGGCCCTGGGGGTCGACTAAGTCTCTAACAGAAATGAGTACCAGGAATATATCCTGGGGGGTAAAGGCGGCCGGCACATAGGGCTGAAAACCTATCACACTCAGTTGCCGATTGTCTAAAAATTCTGAGATCGTCAACCTCGTGCAACAGCATGCGTCTGTCCAGGCCTTTAAGGGGATAGCTTTAAGTAGCCATTCAAGCAAAAAACGTAGCATTTGCTGCATGAATTTCAATGTTCACCCTTGGGAACGAAAGTTGAATTCGGTGATTTTATTGACTACCATTCGCCCATAAACAATATGTATTAAATATCCCATAAAAGGACACTAAGATGTTCTCAAAATAACAGTAAATAATTAACTGGGACCTTAAATACTGTGTTCCTTAAAATTCATTACTATGAATGAAAATTCTGCAACGGTAATATGTACTTGCAAATCCGCGCCAGCCATATGCTGACTTCGTAAATCTGTATTTATAGAAGTCGGAAAATGTTGTCAGATCCACACAGAAAAATAAACAATCCAACATCAACAGACCTCGACACTACGTAATACAACTGTAAGGTTTTAACATTACAGACACTATTCATGTAGTTTGAAACCTGCTATGATCTATGCTGGCCAACACAGAGCCACATAGGGTTGAAATTAAAAGAATAACATATTCAATCATTATTATTATTATTATTATTATTATTATTATAAATTCCTATGTATGGATTTTCATATATTGTAACAACTATAATACTGTAGCTGCGCACCAAAACAAATGCATTTTCCGAACGTTCAGTACCTAATTGTTATTGATCACTATACTTTAATCATCCTTTACAAAAACTTCGGATGACTTTGGAATTTTATTTAAGGTCCCTTTGTATTTCGTATTATCAGTGATTTTTCGATCACCTGTTAAATCGGTTCATCGTACACATAATTAAGATCTTTCATGAGCTATAAACACCCGAACCCAGATTTGTAACTTACCAGAATTTGAGGAACACACGGCATGTATTTAGAAAGCAGACACTACACGCGGTAACCGTAGCCACACAGCAACGTAAATGATCGAATAAGAAAATATAAAATGCGCTGATTAGCTATAGCAAGGCAGCAGACACATATATCAACTACAGTCGAACTCTGTTACAACTTCATGAAACGGACTGAGTATTTAGTGTTGTTATAAATGAGTGTCGTTATAACCGTTGCAACCGGTCACTCTCCTCTCGGTGTCAGCTTCCACACAGGGTTGCATAAGTCCCTCTCTCTCAGGGGATATTTACAGGTGAGGGAAGGAACAACACCGGATGTGTCCGTGTCAGTGATAGTCACCAGCGAATGTGCACTGTTTATTCTGTGTGACCACGAGTAGATAACACAAGACACTGAAAATAATACCTCTCTCAGGTCCGTTAAATTTACGTTTAACTTGAACAACCTGGAAACCACATCTCGCGTTCTGGCACAACATCCGACACCTACCCCCAAAGCCACGCTGCTTTCGGAACCGAAAGTCATTGGCAGCCTAAGGCACCGGCATTGAATGTTATCCGGACAAAGGCCAGTTCAGATTTCTACTGCTTGTCCCGAATCCATTATTCTCAAATCCTTCCTTTCAAGTACCTAAACAAAATTACCATAAGGGTTTCCTCAGTGCAGGCCTCCGCTAATCCTCCCTGCCTTGTCAGAGTGACCAACTCCGCCAGACAAAGAGGCATTTAGCGTTAGCTCTGCCCGATGTTCCCACGCAAAGTTAAGAAAATTTGCACACACTAGCTTTAAAAAGAATCAAATTAACTAAAATTGGGAGACGCGTGCTGTACAACGGCCCTATTCACACGTCTCATCTGCATAACCAGATAAACACGCCAAAACCTAGTTAGCTTGATATATCTGGAGCACCTGTTCTTAGAATCGAACCAAGTACGGGCTGTCTCACCGTGTAGTATAATGTTGTGGTTAACAGAGGAATTAAATAGCACTACAGGACATCTGACGTTATATACGAGGTGTCGCATAAACCGATGTCGTTACAACTGGTTCGACTGTACCTAGAAAATACGAAGCAATGCCCAGAAACTACAGCCAAGCCGCAAAAATCATCGCCTACAAGAAAGTATGAAGTTACGCGCAGTAAGTATAAGCAGACAGAAACAATTATCATGTAATTAGAAAGCATAACGCGACACTCAGTAGCTGCAGTAACGCACTGACTTACAATGTGTAAGATATTAGGTTTTCTCAGACGTGTTACTAAAACGAATGAGTAAAATCGACATGTTTCAAGACAACTATCTCTATTACACAAAGAATCTGTCTAATATAGCAACACGTTTTGACAATAATTAAGTCATCTTCAGGCTCTTGGTTTTTAAAAAACACTTTGAGGAAGACAACATACGACATAAATAATCGTTACTCTGTCAAGGAGTAGAATAAAATAAAACAAGGAAAATAGAATAGGATAAAACATATCACTCGAGGGTGTCACATCAATTATTACAAATTACATTCCCCCCGTTTTTGATCCAAGGTTGATAAAATATTGATAACAGTCCCAGTGTTTCCTTGAGAATTCGTAATTTATATTTTTAATGTTTTAATTTAGGGTGTGATAAAAACGTATTACTAAAAATTTGTTACCCTGGTAATTTTTCCCAGACTCATTACCCAGATGATTTCAAGCTACACGTAGGGTCTTGACATCAAATATGAAGACACACACGGTAACTAGGCATCAACGCAGAGGCATGGAATTCTGCAGCCGTTTCCTAACAGACTTAACCATTAAAAGTTACTGCTTAGTTACGAGTCCATTTTGAGTTAAAATTGAATAGTGTCAGGCAGTGTGGTACACTTCACCGCCCGACACGACACACTTTACACGCTCTCTCAAGACGAGATCCCTTCGGATCATATAAGATTGAGACAGCTGTTTGTCCAGTTGCAACATGCAAAGTGCAAACACATGGAAACTTCTACCCGGAACGGCTCACTTCAAAAATTTAAAATAAATTTGAAGTTTTAATTTACAACATTAAAATCTTATTATTGTTAACTTTGTATATTTTAGAATTTTAATAATTTAATCATTTTAAGAAGGGAGACACAATACCTAGATTACCTGTTGGCCTTGTTACTCCTTTCTTCTGAACAACTCTCCGATGACGGCACCCCGGTGCCGAAACATGTAGCAGTTTTATACTTGCTTCTGAATGTATTTTATTAAGTGCATAAGTTGGATGAGGTATTAATTAACAATCAACGGTAGCAACATTATGTGGTAAGTCATTCAATAGCCTGCTACACCTTTCGATCAATAATTGATAATCTTCAATGAGACAGTTTTACAGTTAAATTCGAAAAGGTTTTGACGATGGTGTATAATATTGTGTGGTGATGGATTTATGGACTTTATCCATCGTCCGAAGAGTAAAATATTAAAAAATTAAAATCACGACGTTTCGGAAGCTGGCTCTGCTTCCGTCCTCAGGTGAATGGTGGGGGCCCAACTGAGATGTTCTTCTCTTCTACCCCTCAATTCACCTGAGGACGGAATCAGTGCCAGCTTCCGAAATGTCGTGATTTTAATTTTTAATTTTCTAATATTTTACTCTTCGGACGATGGAAAAAGTCCATAAAACCATCACCACACAACAATTTTACAGGTTTACAAATGTCTCTGTCAAAGCCTTAGAGTGTCCAATACCTTATGAGAGCAGCACGAAATGTGTAAAATGGTCTTAACACAAAATTAATGTCAGTTATACTATTAGGCGTGTTTCGTTAACACGAATTAGCTATAAAGCGATTAATTAACAGGTGGCCGCTGTTTGTATAACGCGATATTTCGCATGCGTGTCTTGGCAATTCAGCGATTTCAGCGACCAGTGTGAAGGTATCGCGACAACGTGGCGACGCTAAAAGGGATCTTACAACGGTGTCATGAGGCCTGGTGCGATACCTCCACACTGTACTTTAGCGTCGCTTGGAACACACACTGTTGACCCACGAGTTCTCTTCTTTTCAAAATCTTGTAGTGTTAATCTTATTTATGAGTGGACAATGCTGAAAGCAGCGGGAGAGCAATTCGTGGCATAAGCACTCATTTGGTTTCCTGTAAAATGAGACAAAAATGCAAAGTAGCCTACGTACAACTTAACACTGAGGTGCGTTCGCGTAACCACAGCTGCGGTGGAAAAATAATAAATATTACACATTCTGAGTGTGTGTCTGTAGGCTTAGTTAGCCAGCGTGCAAGGCGCACGCGCCGTATCTGTGGCCTGCCGGCTCTACCATATTTTATCACATTATAGCATAAGAAGCGCTATTTTCGGAAAAAGTTACTGAACATAAAATGTGTTTTGATTTTTTCTACAACTTTTATCTGAAACATTTCTCATTCTACCCATTACTATTGTCCAACTTAAATCATATTCAATTTTTTTCAAACAGAGTTTAGAAAATAATCAATATCAAATTTCATGAAAATCCATCCACTGTGGACTGAGTTCTTCCATGCGGACAGACAAACGGACCGACAGATAGAAGGGCAGAAGAAGGGACACACAGACATGACGAAGCTAGTAGTTGCTTTCTGCAGTTTTGCGAAAGCACCTACAAAGACAAAGTACCAAAAACGAGATGTATGTTTTAAGTCAAGCCCCGAAAAGATTCGGAAAAAACTGACAGTCGTGCACTTCTGGATTAACTGTTTTTCGACCCATGCTTGTAACTACAACTGCACCTGCAAGTTCTGTTGATGATGATGATGATGATGATGATGATGATGATGGTGATGATGATAATGATGACGACAACGACGACCCTCTTTGAAAGTAAAGTGTTAAATATACCGTATAATTTCATTATTTAGTACGGATATAATATGCATTTGATATTCCTTAGCGTCAGGCTATGTATCAAATATGTTGCGTAATATTTTTTATTGTATGTTCCTAACCCTACAGTTCCATGCGCCCTGTTATTTTAATTAGGCGATTTTCTATAATGCGAGGTCTCACAATAATGCAACTACCGTCTAGGAACATAAATACCTGTGAGTTAGTCTGTTTTCGGGCTATTTTATTGTCCTTCTTACTGTTAATTTGTTTCAGGAGTATTAAACTCTGTCATTTTGTTTCAAGCAGTAGTCATTAAACAGACTTCAATATGCATTAACTTGCAACACTAATAAGTGTCTATTGTCAGCTCGCTGATCTATTTTCTTGGCACGGAACAAGAAACAAACAACATTTACCATTGCCTGCAAATATGAATGAACATATTATAACGTGAAACTTATCTGGGGTTTGCTTAGTATTTTCTCTGATGTCAGAAGCAGGCTATATCTGATTGGCCAAATCGTGTCGTCTTCAGTGCAACTAACTTTTGCCCTAATTAATATATCAACCAACTTAAGCACTTAATAAAATATATTTCAATATAATTTCATTAACTGCATAGGTTGGTTGATGAGTTACTTGTAAGAACACGCACGGTAAGAATAACATAAAATTATCATTTTCATTTTTCTTGCAATAATATTTCTAAATTATTTGTTCTTTAAATAATACTTGTTTGCTAATTTTTATGCAATTAGTAATAAAAAAAGAAAAAGCATGTTAACGTAGTGCATGCATACTAGTTACGACAGTGACAAATGTACAGTTATATAAGCGGAACATATAAAGTTTCACGTGCATAACGCTTGGTTTTTAAAACCGCTCAGTCGCGTGTCTAACAAAATTGATCGATTGAGGGTCTGGGATTTTAAGCTAGGTAGCCGGGTTACTGAATCCCGAACTCGATAATCAATAATTGTGCTACTTAGCGTGACAATACCGAAACCCGAAACCCCAGAGCAGGGCTCATAATACCGGTCAAAATCTTAATACCGGCACTTTGGTATTTTTAATTTATGAAACCGGAATACCGGTATTCGAAAAAAATAAACATTTTTCTCAGCGAATTTTGATGACAGGTGCAGTGACGTAAGGAAAAAACAAGTAATTACTTGAATTCATGTTTTAAATTTAACAAAATATTTTTAGATTTTTAAAATACCTCTGTAATTATTCATTAACATGCAATAATTTCTTTTTCTTTTGTGTGCAAAAAAGTGTCCGAGTTTCACGGAGTTTTCAGGTGTCCGTTACGTTTGTATTGTGTATAACAATCCCTCAGTTGCAAATTCAGTAATATTAATGATTTATTATTGTTGATTTTATAACCTTTATATGAACAAATTATAAACAATTATTTTTTAAATTGGTACCGAAAAACCAGTATTTTTATATCAATACCGGTATTTGAATACCAGAAAAAATGGCCGGGATCCCAGTATTCGGGATACTGGGATCACGGTATTGTAAGAACTACCCCAAAGTCAAAGCTCAGGAAACCCAAAATCTCGCGAATCCTCAAGTGATCAGGCACTGTGGGTTCTTCTTTGACTGTCGACAATTTTCAAGTTGTGTCCAGCTAGTCCTTCTACAAGGACGAAGGCATTTTTAATAAATTCCAAGAAAAATGGCAGTTACAGGAATTGAACAGAGCATCCCAGCTTGCAGGCTACGCTAGGACAGGTTATGGCAGAAACTGACTGAGGAGGAGAGCTACAGCAGTGAACCATACTCCGCGCAGTCACATCCGGGCATGCTTCGCAGATGCATAAATTTCATTGCGAGAAGTAATTAACCTTCATCCTAATAATGTGCAATATAAGGTGAGCTGCTAATGATGCCAGCACCACTAATGTGTAACATTTGGTGACCTACATTTGGCAACGCTGAAAGGAGCCTGTTTCTCTCTCTCTCTCTCTCTCTCTCTCTCTCTGCACAATGTCTCAACACTGAATCAATCGTGAAAGACGTCCTATGTCATATCTGTGTGCACACACTTACTCGGCCCTTAGGGCCTAGTTGGTAGCCGAGTTGCCATGTTGCCATGTCAAACATCTGTTGCCCTATTGTGATTGTGTGTAATCAGCGAATGTGTGACCGCCCTGAAGATGAACACTAAGTGAGTTCGAGACATGTAGGGGTGCTTTCATGAATTTTTAGTGTTAATGGGTGCATGAGTTGGTCTCTAGCACTTCGTAAGGACAGGTTACACTCTTGCTTCCCTTTACTATGAATTGTGAAGTGTAAAGGTTAGCGTACACAGGGTTGAATAATAGGCTAATCAAGGAGATGCAAAGCCCTTGGAAGAAAACATTCCTCTCTCTCATAACAGAACAGCTTTAATAATATCACCGGTATGCGTTCTGGTATTCAAATCGTGGAACTTCATCAAATAAGTGCAGCGTCACACTTGCATTCTAAAGAGAAATTCTGCTTAGTGGCGTCGTCATATGTCAACAGTAAGGAATATTTACACATAATTTGCTGCATATGAATTCCAGGTATGTTTCAGTTGTACATCTCACCTCACAGAAACAAATGGCAGCCAATTGTGTTTAAATAAACAAATGTTAAAGAAACATCCAAAGAAAATGTTCCACTTAAGAAATTATAAATGTAAAGAGTACAATATGTGTTATGATTGGTTACTGACAAAATTTTATTGCGCATGCTCAAAGAGAAGTAAAGATTTTCCTTTTAAGTATGACAAATTGTTGATGTTATATAAATAAATCCATGGTTCGATAGTGAGGACACTCACTTTTTTAACTGTCTTTCAACTTTCCTTACAATAAGCCAAAGACCTTTCTAAGAAACTGAAACAAAAGAACTATCTACAGAGCAGCATTTCCGCCCGATTCCGACACGCACAACCGAAGAAACCAATCGAATACCGGCTTAGTCGATACTTTACTGAACATAAGCGTACTAGTTCTGGAACGGTACATCACGTTACACGCCACGACTTCCGCGACAGTCTCACATTTCTCGACGTCCGAGCTACACGCATTTTGGAAAGACGTGGATACTGCTCTGCACCAAACTGTATTTTAATATACACACTTCATAGGTTTACTATGGAAAACATGCATGACAAAAGGAAAACTGTAGTGCCGTGTAACAACAACATTAATCATAACCGCTTTAAGGACCTTCTGTCTTTCTTGCGATTGGGAGGCATTGCACTTAATATTGAACCGAGGTCGAACGTTAATACCTTATACAATACAGTCTGTGTATTGTGTTACTACGGCATCTTCATGTGTGCTTTTATGGACACATTTGTTCATAGAAATGACTTGATGCAAGCTATGAAGAAAATCCGCGTGCTTTCTGCAATGTTGCTCGTTGGATGGATGCAGTTCAGCCTCAGGTATGTTAAGTTATATTCAGAATATTTTGAAGAAACTCACAATTTACAATAATATTATCGAAACCTAATCAAATTTGAGACATAACTCAAGATCTCGTAAGGTGGATCACATCGACAAAATAAACAACTCGTAAAGCGTTAAAGACAAAAGAATAGATTTTACAAATTAATGATTTAAAGTAAAATATAAGATATTAATGCACATAAAAATTAAGATAATATTCACTTTTATATACATACGCCTGAATGTTACGAAATACGCTATAAAATCAGCTCTGGAGCAACACATATTAGGTTCTGAATGTCTATATCATCACTGATGTAGGGAGAGAATTTCGGAGAGTTTGGAAACATGGGGAAAAGTGGCGGAATCTAGGATCCGCCTTATGAATGCAGACAAGCAGTACAAGTGTAAACAATATAAAAAGACAGTCGAAAGTATGAATGAGCTTAACATTTTAATATTGATTATTTATTCCCATTACAGTTACCGTAAACGTGACATCGAACACCTGCTCAGACTGACTGACTCCTTCACATGGGAAGAACTGCCGACCAGAGATCCTGACACCGGCTATTTAACAAAGGCTGGGTACATCCCGATCATCCAAAGCCTTCACAAGTACTTCTTTGGGCTCGGATTTGTATTCCAGATTATCCACTCAGCAGTTCGCATAGTGTCCAACCACGACTTCATTGTAACTGCGTGGTTCCCTTTCGACACGTCGGCGGCTCCAGTATATGTATTCGCAAATATAACACAGGTAAACTCTACAGTAAAAATGTATAAACTTAATAAAGTTCCACTTATTCAAAACCTACAAAACACTGAGGTGTAAAATAATCTCAATTCGAAGAGAAAATATGCCACATTACCGAACAGTTTAGAATAGAGGTAACTGCAAAGAAATCGATATTTCAGAACGACATCTTTATTTTGGTTTGCTCAGTTATTTCATCTGACATTTTACTCATGAGACTGTACATCGTAAGACGATATTCGCCGTCCTGAGTGTCTTGGCTTGTTTTAATAAGGATTTGATACTCATTTGAGATGAATGTGCTTCTTATAGTTCCAAGACATAAACCGTAATGAAGAAGTAAGCAATTCGTGAACCACACGACACTGTGAGGCTTCTGGTACTCGCCGCTGCGTAGCTGAGAGGTTCGCTCTTGTGTGTTGTTACGTAGCGTAGGTTGCAGCAAGAAGTTTTCTCTCACATGTCGGTGTACTTTTACTAGTCCGCACGGTGTCACGTCTCTGAAGTCAGTTACATTCATGATCACTGTCGTAAGAACCTCGATTCTCGTAAAGTTATATTATACATTTTAAAACATTCACATTACAAGGCACAGGCATAATCATGTTCCCTCTTTTTATTACTTTGAACAAACCAAGGAAATATTTTGGGATTCTCAGTGTGTTTAACTTAACGTTTACAAGCGAATTAAAAAACATGGTTATGCAGTGGCTTTACACAAGAAAGGAGAAAAGCGTTTAGCTGTCAATATATGGTACAAAAAGTCGCACGCCATAACCCTACAGTGTTAATAGGATAATAGGGTTCGTCCTACGTCTCTACAGCACAAAGATATTCACTTTCATTTGATGAAACAAAATGTATATCACATATTCATTTAAAGTGCTGTAAACTGTTCTGAAATTCAAAGTATTTGTCAGTTGATATGTTTGAAGTACTTTCCTTCTCCGTTACTTTATAACCTGAATCATCAGCAAATGTAACATTTGAGTTTTCTTTCAATTGCGCAGGTTCTTTTGCCAACTGAAACACTGATTTCGTCTTCAGGATAAATATTTTAGGCGAAAGAATACTGTTACACGTATTTCCATTAAAGGATTTGAAACTTCATAAATTAACACGTCAACGTAATAACATTCACTTATGGAAGGAAAGAAATAGAAACTTATATTATAAACGATATATTCCAAATACTGTCTACGTAATGAAGTATACATTTCTTGCATTTTGGACCCTAATGCACCTGTCTAACATTTAATGCAGGAAATTCATGTTCATATCGTCCAAACTTTCTAGGAGAGTTTTCTTAAGAAATGCTAAATTTGTTACGCAGTGTCCTAGTTACTTTTTCCAGTACTGGTAATTATGGGGAAAAATGCAGACAACTAACGTGTAATAACCTCCTTTGAAATATGTGTGCGGTGAGTTTCGACTCATTTTCAGTGACAATTGCTAGATACAAATAAAGTCTATCCTGGTCGGTACACTCACTTCTTAGAAAGAGCTTTTGGTGGCGATATTCTTAGCGGCTATTCTACTCTTCGCGCAAACCAAGTCTTTAATGCCGTCGCGGCAGGTGAATTACCCAGTTCACTTATACGCACTACGATAAGAAACAGTTGATTTTCATTTAGCCTGACTTTGTCGAAAAATTTATGCATTAAGACACTCGAAAGATGCCGCGAGGAGCTCACTTTGATTTTAACGTAAACAGACACAGAAAGAGAAATTTCAGTCTGTCAATAAGTAAACCACGTGTACAAACGCAGCAAAACTGCCATAATACAGTATTTTAGAGCCGTAGTTTTACATCATCTTACGTCTGCCCTCACACAAACTGTGTGTTCGAACAATGGTGCAAGGTATTATAAAGCAACCATTTATGCCGTCAAATATAGACTTTTTTCGAAGAAGTGCAAGGTAAGACAAATAATTCAGTAAAGCCTCTAGTATGTGTTGAGAAGAAACAAAAGAAATAAATCTTAGACAATTAAGACAGTGGCATTTCAGTCCAACACAACCTCATAATGATAGGAACATTAGTTCTTTCCAGGGCTGTGGAGTCGGTACACAAAAGCTCCGACTCCGAATCCTCGATTGTTAAAACTCCGACTCCGACTCCTTCATAAAAGCTCAATATGTATTAATAACGGTAAACCTGTAAGACATTTCATCGCCACCACGTGAATCATCAGGCTACTTTTTAGACTTATAACCTATATTTAAATATCCGTCTGATGGTTACTGGAGCTATCAGGGCTCTGGAGTTGGAGTATCTAGTTAAGATTTTAGACTGAGGTCGGAGTCGGAGTCGGTACATTTTTACCGACTCCGACTCTGACTCCACCTAACAATTCACTACGACTCCGACTCCACCTAAAGTTCCTTTCGACTCCGACTCCGACTCCGACTCCACGACTACAACTTCGACTCCACAGCCCTGGTTCTTGCAACACCGCAGCTACAAATTTTTGGCCCCATAATGAAACCACGAAGAGGTTATTTTATAAAAAACGTACGTACAAGAATATTACACAATATTTCAAAAAGATACAATTTTTTAAAGAATGTTAGAATTTCGGACACTACAATAATATTTCAGGAAAATGTTGTCTTCAGAGTAGCCATAAACTGCTAAGTACATGTACAGTACCTCACGGTGAATCGAGCAAAACAATTTCAAACTGTCGCTTACTACATAAAAGTTACCGCATTTACTTTACGCAGTGCTTTAGCTTAGTCCCTTATCTATAAATTCGTAAAACTAAAATTGACCAAATCGCAGTTACGTTCTTGTGAGAGGTCTGTTTAGCTTACGCCGGTGTGTTACCCCGTTTACCCTAATTAACGTGGTTGGAAACGGTCACTTTAAATGACGGATCGGGTCAGTACATTAATTTGAATTTAATTTAATGTTTTGCAAATTGAAATCACACTTGAGAACAGAATTCTGGAAGTTAGAGGTATCATAAGGAGCTCTATTCTGCTTCCTTCGTTGTTAAGTCGTCTTCGCTAACAGCTATGCTCTTTCTCTGGGTGCCGATATCTCTCGTAGTACCATTCCTTTGCTTTCTCTTGGCACTGTAACCAATCATCCAGTTTTTCTGAACTACACTCATTATACTTGACTAACGGCAATGGAATTTCCAAATTTGTCTTCTTTCACCTGTTGTCCTCGGAGGAATAATCACCCGTTGCAGTTTTGCTTTCTTCCTAAGGTCCATCTTCCTCTTTGCTATATTCGCAGGGTTGGTGATCATAACTGATATTTCATCTTCCTGGACGGGCTGTTGCCCCTCGCTTCTGAGAAGGCAATTAATCTCCCAATGACATCGGACTTGATGACAATTGTGAAGTTTCTCCTGATACATGTCCTGAAATTTTCGCGGCGGCAAAATTCAATGGAATTCTTTGGGGATGTGAGCTGCGTCAAATAATTCAAACACGTCGACGTTTCGGAGACTGACTACGTCCCCAACCTCAGGGGAATGGGGAATGACTCCGCCCTCAAGCTCCCTTGCTTATATACCCATAATGGAGCTCTGGTTCATAAGTGGAAGCGAGCCAATCAGGGATGGTGGGCGGAGTCCACAGACTGCTCGATATGGTCTTGATTCTCATTGGATGTGTTCCGGATTCGTTCCAGCAAGGGCCACCAGGCTCTGCCAAGCAAGAATTCACTGTCTCTGTTAAAGTTGTTGAGGTGCAGTGGTCTTTCAATCGCCGCCTTCACTGTGCCGTCCATACAAATTTTGCCTTCGCCGGTCTGTATGTGTTGTGGAATTTCATGCTATGTCCTGTACCCATGATGTGTTCCGCCATGGCCGACTTCTCTGAGGCACCTTCGCCTTGGACAGCCAGAGAAATAACTTGTCCAGAAGTTGAAGTCTGTGTGTTTTATAACTTGGAAGACATACCATGTGAAGGTCATTGTTTCACAAATTTGTGGGAAATATGTCCGTCGTAACAGTAACTTTCTGTACCTGAAAATGACTTAGGCAGATCATGAATGCATCTACGTTGATCCACCCAAAATTAATTACTGTGACCAAGGGTCGTTTTGAGAACCGCAAGGAAATTCTCAACGACAATGCTTCTCTTTGAAGATGTATTCAAAAAGTCTTATTAAACTATAGGTTGCGCTTTTGTGATATTTCAAGCCAATCATGTCCTGCCATATTTATTACCCAAAAAGTTTTGTTGTGTTTCATTTGACAGTTCAAAACTCTTGGCACGTACTCTGACCTACCTGAATTTATTTCAAATTCGCGAGCATATAATTTCAGAACTCTTAACAACGAGCAGATTTTATTGATTTCTAGAAAATATGGGCTGACTCCTCTTACTTCTTAAAGGTTTGTACAAAGCACACTTCACCCACCCTTAGTGGTAAGAATAAGGCACATCGAACAGGCCCAAAGGAAGTCGCTCATGTATTCTTTCCCGAAAAGCTTTGATGCCCATTTGAATAAGGTTTTCGGTCTATGAAGACTGTGTCTTCCTCATATACTTCACAATCTAAACACAATATAAAGTTTTTCTACCACAGACCTGTGCAGTGAGTTAAATTTGCAGAGAACAGCGGTACATTTCACCCAACATCATTGAACTATACGGCCAAATGCAAAAGTTCACTTTCTAACAGCTGGCTATAATACATTGGTGACACAAAGTGGTACTTTGTGAGAGTTTAAAGCACTGGCCTTTGTTAATTATGAAGCAGGTGTCGAAGGAAGTGGCACAGAAAATACATGAAATCACTCTGTTAAATGTGCTAAGCACTTACGAGACAGAATTTTGTCTAGGTTTCTTAATTCACTCCTGCTTTTTCCCCGTTATTTGTTGCTACCAAAGGTCGTGCATCAGTGTCCCGCCAACTTTAAATAACGCTGAAAATTCCAATCTTTAAAGCTGCACGGCAGGGGTGGGTGAAATTTTCCGTACAGGAAGCGAATTATTGAACAGATCCAATTCCACAGTTGACCCAATTTACCACAGCGTACTGCGTGTGACGACTTAGGATTAGCTGTTTTACATGTCCAATTTTACAAATTACAAAAACCTTACAAATTTCTTCTCGCTACTAATTCAGATTCTTGTTAACATCGCCTACTTCTTTGTGCATATTCTTATCAGTTAGCGGAATTCCGGTACGCTATGGGGTGAAGCGTAGTAAAGCTTTTATATGCACTCGCACTGGCTTGCGCTGGGCTGATTTACCATTATTTCAAGCTTGCATTTTAAATACAAAGAGATGTGACATATTTATTTGCTTAATACATAACACAACCATCTGCCTGATGCAGGGCATTGCATCGTTCTTCGGAATGTGCATAGAATTCGGCTTCCCGAGTCTGTACGCTACGTTGGTGAGTGTAGCATGCAGTCAGCTAGAGAAGCTTAGAGCGGCCCTGTCGGATATCAGACACGCAGACATCGTATCCCATCGGGCCTGCGGGGATGCGGCTGATCAGCAGGAAACAGACGGAGAGTCTTACACTTCAGAGGAATTATTCCAACATATGCGGAAAAAACTGAATGATTGCATACGTCACCACCAGGAGATAAAAAGGTGCCATCTTACACAACAGCATACTTAATTTAAATTAGTCTCGTTTCTGAGGAACCTAAAATTATTTCACTCCATGATTTTATACCTTCTATTTCAGATTCATGGAACTTTTGGAAGACACAATGAATCCTCCATTGTGCGGACTATTCCTGATTTTCCTGTCCGCGATGTGTTTGGACGCTCTCTCCATTATCACGGTATATATTGGACTTACAAATATTTGTAGGTATTTATAAGATCCAATACCTTCCATTAATAAGCCAGATTTTTAATATTTGATACTAAGTGGTATGGAAGGGAATTATTGTATTCTACTTGAAAGTAAAATTTCGGCATTATTTTTGAGAAACAACAATAAATGACTAGAACTCCCAGTCACAATACGGGTTCTGCAGCGAGTTTTGAATGCGGAGAGACGTGAATAAGAAGCAAGTCATTAACTCCTAGACGGCAAGGGTCGTTCATCTAGAAGTAAATTATAGAGAATCTTAAATGTCAAGTGGTAATTAGCCAACTGGCAATCCCGTATTTTAAATTCATTACCTTGAGTTCTTAAAATCTGTTCCGTTTCCCTTCTCGTTTGCCTTGTAAAAAAAAGATAAAATTCGCCCCCAAAAAAACATTAACATTTTCCTTTACTTTGGTTCTCCTGGCGTAGGGTCAGAAAGTTCTGATAGTTTTCGAACCAAAGTATTTTGAGTTCCCAATTGCTGTCCAAAAGTTTGGAGATTAAAACACAGAGGGCACTAATTTTAGGTAGTGTTTTCCATGGGAGGGAGCCTTGATTTGTTATGTTAACGAAAGTATACAGGCTGAGAATTTCTAGGGTATGGTGCTGAGGAAGATGTTTGGCTCCAAATGGGACAACGTTACAGCATAACACAAAACTGGAAAATGGGTAGCTTTGTGATTTCTGCCCCTCATTAAATGTTAATCGGTGATGGCAACATTATTCAGTTTAGCACAAATATTTCGGCTGATTACACGCCATCCTCAGGCTACGCGTAAATGAAAAGTAATATACAGCATGTACAGTGAGTTACCTATTCAGGTAAAGTCAAGATTGAGTTAACTTTCACATAGGGGGCATAATATTGTGAGGAGGGTGGTTTAATTTAGCCGTATATCTTTCGTAAGTTAAAAGTTAAAATATTTTGAAACTAAAATTAAAGTATGTTTATGTGCAGTGACATCATTCGTGTGTGGAAATTTATGGTTCGAAGGATTGGTCTAGTTTTGGATTATCGTTCTGCGTATTACGCCTCTTTTATTAATATGTTGACCCTTGACATTTATAATCGTATGTAATCTGTAACATAAAGTTGTAATGCGGTGCAAGTGGTGTATTGATATTAAAGTGGCAATTGGAAGGAGGTTGGTCTTATTAAATAAATGGCACTGACTTGCTTCAGGATTTCCTTACATTTACTTTCACTTTCACTGTCACATGATTTACTGATTGGTAACGGAGTTCTTTACGTAAACACCGGACTTCTCCCTCCTCATGTGTTCCCCTGCCAACTGTGGCAATCGGGTTGTTTTCTGTACGAACATTAAAATATACTGCGCATGTCTGAAGGTACTATTCCTACAGAAAAGAAACCTGGTTGTTACAGTTGGCAGGGAAACAAATGGGAAGGTCTGTGCATACTGGCAGAACTCTGTTACCCGACAACAAACCATATGACGGCGAAAGGAAAAGTAAAAGTGCCTTAAGTAAGAGAAACCTCAGAAAAATGGGTCTTATTTATTTCATAGGGCCAATTTCTCCATATTACTATTTAAATATCAGTATTCCATCCGCACAACATCCATATGTATATGACAGATTACATTCCGCTGTAAATAACAAGGGGCAGCATTACAATAAACGAGGCCTTCTACGTAAGAACGAAGCTTCACAAAAAGATCAATCTCAAGGATCATAAGTTTTCATACAGAACTCAGTGACGGCACTACACTTAAAATACTTCATTCAACACTACAATCAGAGAAAAAGACTGCACCCATTATTAATCACGTAATTAGATTCTACTCGGTGCTTTATAAGAAGGTGATTAGAGGAACATTAACACATTCAGGAGCTCCAATTATTTCATTAACCGGGTAATTATTAGCGCTTATACAGATTTATTAATTACCAACTCCCGCACAAATATTTTCCTCTCTCCAACATGTTTCGGCTGTAATCATTCAGCCTTCATCAGGGAGAAAAAGTGTTCTACCTGATGATGGCTGAATCATTGCAGCCGAAACGTGTTGGAGAGAGCAAAATAGTTGTGCATTAGTTGGTAATCAATAAATCTGTATAAGAAATAACTGCACGGAAGATGTACAGTATAAAATAATTATCAGCGCCGTCACAAAAACCACAGGACGTTACACATTGAATCGTGTGGGTCCAGTCTACAGTCCTGCACTGAAACATAGATCAGTATTAACACAGTAGAGCTGTTCATTCAGCCTAAATATTTCGCAGAACTGCAGCTTTGTTCATATACATTTCGGTACCAAACCTTCCTCTCCCTTACGATGTAAACCTCGCAAATCTATTATAAAGTACTAACTAACTAACTAACTAACTAACTAACTAACTAACTAACTAACTAACTAACTAACTAACTAACTAACTAACTAACTAACTAACTAACTAACTAACTAACTAACTAACTAACTAACTAACTAACTAACTCCACGGAGCAGAGGCCTTCTTGGGAAGCTAAGAGTTTCTCAGCTAGTCAAGGAATTCCCCGCATTTTACGGAACCCGAAGGTTCATTACCGCATTCACAAGAGCCCGCCACCTGTCTCTATCCTGAGCCACCTCAATCCAGTTCATGTCCCCATCCCACTTCCCGAATATCCATCTTAATATTATCCTCCATCTACGCCTGGGTCTCCCAAGTGGTCGCCTTCCCTCGGGTCTCCCCACCAAAATCCGGTATGCACCTCTCTCCTCCCCCATACGTGCCACATGCCCCGCCCATCTCAGTCTTCTCGATTTGATTACGCGAATAATATTTGGTGATGAGTACAGGTCATTAAGTTCCTCGTTATGTAGTCTTCTCCACTCTCCTGTCGCCTCGTCCCTCTTAGGCCCAAATATCCTCCTCAGCACCCTATTCTCGAACACCCTCAGTCTTTGTTCCTCCCTCAGTGTGAGAGACCAAGTTTCGCATCCATACAGAACAACAGGTAAAATTATAGTTCTGTATACCCTAATCTTTCTACTTTTGGATAGCAACCTGGAAGACAAAATATTCTGCACCGAATGATAGCAAGCATTCCCCAACCTTAATCCTGCTTTTAATTTCTTCATGAATGGAGTTTCGATTCGTTACGGTTGATCCCAAATATTTGAATTCTTCCACCCTTTCAAAGGATTTATTATCTATCTTTATGTTGTGATTGTGTCCTGCATTCTGATTTCGAGACATGACCATGTACTTAGTTTTCTCAGCATTTACTTCTAGACCAATCTCCTTACTAGCAATAATTAAATCTTCTGCATTTTTCTTTATGCTATGTACGCTTCCGCCCAATATATTAACATCATCAGCATAAACCAGAAGCTGATGTGTACCATTCAATTTCAAGCCCTCCTGGTTTGCCTGAACCCTCCTAATGGCATATTCTAAAGCAAAGTTGAAAAGCAATGTCGACAGAGCATCTCCTTGTTTCAAGCCATTCTTAATAGGGAACGTGTCAGACAGATGTTTGCCTACCCGAACTCTGCTATACGTTTCACTTAGACACATTTTTATTAACCTTACTAGTTTCATGGGGATACCGAACTCAATGAGAATATTATACAAGACCTCCTTCCTAACTGAATCATAGGCTTTCTTGAAGTCTACAAATAGCTGATGCACTGCCTCATTGTATTCCCATTTTTTCTCAAGTATTTGACGAATGCTGAATATATGATCAGTAGTTGACCTGTTACGTCTAAATCCACACTGATGATCCCCAATAATTTCCTCTGCATATGGAGTTAACCTTGACAAAAGAAGTACTAATGATCGTCATTTTAACTGTAAGAGGAGAGAGACCGTGCTCAGTATATCTAAGTAAAAAGAGTTTCAATTTGCAGAGTCTGGGTGACCACGCGGACGTAACGCAGGGTTTGGTCTTCTACGTGGTGCTGACGGGTTCTTTGTGTGTATTCTCCTGGCTGGGAAACGAGCTCACAACTGACGTAAGTATGTCTGGGCATATTAATTTCAATTACTGCATTATTATTTTCGTAGTTACCATCAAACACAATACGCTTACTTTTATTAATAGCATTGGAATGGTTAGGTCATTGTAAACGTACCTTCAGTTTCTTAAGGTCAGGCGTTTTTTAAACCAACTTGAAAAGAGAAGTACATTGTTATATGTTTAATACGAAAATCACGTCTTCTATACTGAATTCGCTTGCATAATTTCTCTAGCTAGTTCCGTCACTTCAGATATTTACAATGGCGTTATTTCCTTAATATTTGTTTAATTTTATCACTCCCCATTTATTAAATAATTTTATTGCCCTTATATTCTGTTGTTAAAATTTGCTGTCTATATCTTAAGCTGATTGTGTGTGTTTAGTTCCTGTTTCTAAAAGCCGAGTGTTTACAAACATATCAGCATCATTTAAATTGCTGTTTTCCATGACAAAATAAGTGCCACATTACTTCTGAACACTCAGGCAGAGATGGTGAGAGACGCAGCCTGGAGTTGCGACTGGGTAGGAACTCCTGTCCCATTTCAGCGCTCTGTGTGCCTCATCATTGCTGCAGCTAACAAGGAGTTCACACTGACAGCTGGCAAATTTGTTCCGGTGTGCAACAAGACCATGATGAGTGTAAGGATAACTATAAACAGTGAAGTATAAAGTACGGTTTGAAGAATATTGCTCGAAATATTTAAGCTTGTTAAATTGAAATCCTTGCAAAAGCGAAGCTCATCAGGTGGCAGACAATGCAGTGACAGTGGCAGATTATTTCGTAAACAAACATAGTAATATTGCAAAATTTTTAAATGAGTTTAAAGCCAGCATTGAATTTTGAATCCTTCATAGAATGAGTAACGTTTCCAGGTTGAGGATGTTTCGGTCTACACTTACATTAGGTGCAAAACTGTTAGCTCTCTTCTGTGATTCTTTAATTATTTAATCATTTCAAACGACAGTTTCGTAGTGTAAACTGCATTAAAATATCATATATATTTGTGCAAGAAATTTTCTTTTTATGTTCCTGTGTTCTCTTGTTTCCTTCCTGAAATACACCTTTCGTCTTGACTTCGACTTTGTGTCCAGTTCTTTCGTTTAGAGTCTCAGAATTGTAGACTTCCTCTAGACTCTAGGTAACTGTACTTATAATTCGGTTCACTACACTGCACTTCGTGCAAGGAGACTAATATATTACGAAACGGATGGTGCATATGGAAACTCAGTTTTTATCCAGGATATTTTTCGAGTCCGGAAGAGCAGGCCCCGTTCCCCTCAGTCCGCCGGCAGGGACATGCGCTGCAGAGAGGTCCTTTGAAACAGCATCTAGGAATCAGTCATAAAATCACCGTGTCTTACTGACTAAAGCACATTCAGGTGGTGAGACACAGTGATGTTATGACTGATTTCACGATAACGCACGGAATAAGCAAAGTGAAAAAAAAATCTAGGAAGTTCAAAGTCAGATACAACGCAAAATATTTGCACTAGGCTAAAGAGCCCATGTACAGTTTTAAAAACAGAGATTCACTACCCCAAGTCACGAAGGAAAACGTGAACGCTTTAGGAGGAAGCAGGCTAAAATATTTGAAACTTACTTTTTAGTTTAGTAATTAATACTGTCATAATGTTTTTGGAATTTGGGTTTTAATGGGCCACATGCATTATTTTTTCGCTGAGGCCATGGGGACTACCAGGTGTGTGTCTAATTGTATGTGGTCTATTAACCTCTACAGTAAGGAGGTCTAGACCCTCTTTGGGCTGTAGCGCCATGAAAAAATAAAATATACATGATTAGACAGTCATTGTCTCAGTACATAAACCGTGAAAATTTTAAATTCAATATTTTATCGTCGAAGTTGGTGTTAGAAAAATATTCCAAAATAAAATATGTCAAAAGTCTCATATAAAAATTCAAAATCAGGTGCCAGTAGAACATATCAGGTGTAATTTAAACATCTCTTTCCGGACAAACTCCAAAGAATGAATGCTATTATAAAGTATAAGTTTAGTTCAGACATTTTTGGAAACCCAGACACCAATCACTGAGGTACATAATCCATGCTTAAAAGAAGCTCCCTGGCATAAATACCGTCAGTTGCTACCAATAGATAGCCTAATGCGGTTTCCATATTAAGCCCACAGCATTTTATGTCGCATTACTAAACCACAATCTGAATGATAAAACAAAACTTGACAGAAATGTATACATTTCGAGTCAACTGGAATCTCCTTCCGTTGATTGTACTCTTTCACTGAAGGATGCAATTTCCTAAGTCTGTAAAATCTTTGGAACTAAGAAAGTATCACACTCCGAATCGTACGTTCTAGTGATTCCAATTCAGGAAAAGCCTAGACAGCGTGAGTGTTGATAGGCAGCGAAAAGTTTTTCGCTCCGTCTTGACATTACGTAGGCAGACATATTATTTCTCAGTATCTAGCCGGAGCGTGAAATGCTTGTACAAATCAATACCTTAGCCCAACATTGGATTGTTTGCGAATTACTGACAGATCACCGTTCTTTGCATAAATCGGGGGAACATTCTAAATTGTTGCTGGATTAGACGG
>BLKM01011875.1:967218-1021438 GCA_013340265.1 Coptotermes formosanus
CATCTGTGCAGCTGTGTCTCGACCTTCTCGAAATTCACTAGCTTCTCTCCAGTCGTGACATTATGGTACACGTAGCAAGCAACCAGATTACTTGGCAGTTTCTTTAAAAATCTCAAAATTTACTCTGACAAGTCAGAAAAGAACGTTGAACCGAAGCAATGTGTAAGTTCTTCAGTTTTGCTCTGTGGTCGTTTGTTCCCCACAGAAAAGCTTATTTAATTTTAGTCAACGAATATAATGTAATGTAGGCTACCCTAAGGGGCATGTAGCACGTTTGGGGAAAAGAGAGGTGCATACAGGATTTTGGTGGGGAGACCTGAGGGAAAGCGACCACTTCGGAGACCCAGTCAAATATGGGAGGATAATATTAAAATGGCTCTTCAAGACGTGGGATGGGGGCATGGACTGGATTGAGCTGGCTCAGGATAGGGACAGGTGGCGGGCTCTTGTGAATTCGGTAATGAACCACCGGGTTCCATAAAATGCGGGAAATTTCTTGCCTAGCTGAGAAAGTGTTAGCTTCTCAAGAAGGCCTCTCCTCCATGGAGTTAGTTAGTTAGTTAGTTAGTTAGTTAGTTATTTAGTTAGTTAGTTAGTTAGTTAGTTAGTTAGTTAGTTAGTTAGTTAGTTAGTTAGTTCGTAGGCNGTTAGTTAGTTAGTTAGTTAGTTAGTTAGTTAGTTAGTTAGTTAGTTCGTAGGCTACCCTAAGGGGAATTGGACAACCCACAACAGAGGACCCTATGGTTTTCCCGACAAGTAACAGATTTCGAAAACGCGTCTGTCAAAAATGTCACGCTGAAACAGACAGGTGACACACAGTAATTAGGTAGTGTTTAGAGATGGTGGTCTAGGAATATGTAAGCGGCACAGAAAGAATCGTCAGTCGGGGAGTAATCGGACAAAGGAGGGTACGCACCACAATCAGTATGTCCGTATAAAACACACAAGAAGTTCATAGCAGTTTTTAATGCCACTAAGTGCAGCGTAATTTCTTTAACACCTCCGATCAGCCTCACTACACACTCTCGTTTTCATACGATGATTATTTAGGGTAAGCGTAACTTTTTATTTTTCTAATAAAGGTATGTTACAAAAAATTATTATTTCAGTTGTGATGAACTTTGGTTTAGAGTGCCATGTTATTTTCTTTCTTTGCAGATGATGAACCAGTCAGTATCATTGTTCATGTTCCTCCTGCATGTCAAAAACAAATTTCAAGACAGCAGTCAGCAAGTTTAATATTTCTGATTATTGTTACGGTACTGAAGTAGTGAAATTTGGTAAGTGACTAAGTAGCTTACCTCTCAGTCTAACGGAATACACTGTACTTCTCATTCAATTTTGTCTTAAACTTTCGGTTTCTGAATACCGAAAATTACGCTTCCACATGTTATTAGTAATGTGATTCACAATGTACGCACGTGCCATTTGTTGTGCAGAACTGAATTCACTTTACCATAAAGAAAAATATTTTTGATTGCTGAACATTATTGATATCGATTAAAAAAGGAAGTTGACGATTACCTGAGTAATTTTAAGTGTAACTTGTAAGGTGGAAAAATATAATTCGAACTATTAATTTCATGGTAATACTGTTACCACAATTATAACGCAAGATGTTTTAATGATTCAATTATTTCTAAGAAACTATCCTTCTGTGTGATTCAAATTATAAACTTATGTCCCGTTTTTCGCTGGTTCGTACTTCGGGGTTACTCAAACTCGCTGGTCGTCCCACAAGTAGAAGTGTATCAGTCGGTCCCTACAAGGAATAGGAGCATCAAAAATGTTCGATAACTCGAAGAGGTCTTCGAGCCCTGCCGCAAGATGTTCAAGCATTTGAAGGAAAAGAGAAGCATCTACAATCAAAGTATTCCTAAAAAGAAAAGCATTAAAACTACTAAATCATTGTTTTTGCGTGGGCGGTCAATCATTTGCGCATTTTCATTTTTTGCTGGAGGTCTTCGAAACTAACGCCGCGAAAAGCGAGAGATGAGTGCATATGCGTAATTCCAGGTAAATTTTAAAGTGCTCTTTCCTTCAAAAACTTTTTTCAATCAAAATTCAAGGAGAAGCAAGCATGTTCTACAGACTCTAAACCAGAGAAATTAAATAAACGTAATTTAGACCCGTTCTGTTCAATAATTTTCTTCAGGTTAAACATTCTTACAAGTCATATAAATGGATTACGTTTGAAATGTCTGTACCAATTTCAAAACATACATATTCTGCATCTTGAATTCCTCAGTGAAATGTGTCTTGTTTAAGATCCTGAATAAACTTTTAAAGGACTCTATGAATATAAACAAATATATGAAGCATGATGGCCCAACTTTATGGCATTGGTGTATTTGAAATATTAACATAAGTTCTGTACGAAAGCACTAATCACCAACAAATGCACAAAGAGAGTTTTATCATCAATCGTAACACACTCCTACATGTTTCGACCCTGCTGGGTCATCTTCAGGGAGAACTCTTTTGTTATCGTTACACTAAGGTTGCACTTTATAGTTGAGTGAGAATGTGCTGTTGACTGTGTAATGCATTGTTTTTGGAGGCGTGAACTCTCTGCGGTCACAGACAACAGTACATTCTCACTCAAATATAAAGTGCAACCTAAGTGTAACAATAAAAAAGTTCTCCCTGAAGATGACCCAGCTGGGTCGAAACATGTAGGAGTGTGTTACGATTGATGATAAAACTCTCTTTGTGTATTTGTTGGTGATTAGTGTTTTTGTATAATATAGTGCACGGACATGGAACACATTTAATAAACTTTGTACGTTTCGATTTCTGTGCAGTGCCAGAAAAATTATTTGCATACACAAATAAGTACTATTACCAACAAACCGCACGATTAATTTCACTTACACACGTATACACGAGACTAAGCCAACATGTTTCGTCCATGTAGTATAGCCATCTACAAGAGGCACTGATATACAAAGGATATATATGGAGTTAAAACTTAAATTTGTAGGCAGTAAACGGTAAAATATATTGTAAAAACTTTGTTACAATTGTATGAACTCTTCTCAGGCTGACAGCCGTGTCAATTGTTTAAAAACATCCGACGTTACAGAGAACAATCCGTCTCCATCCCTCAGGGAAAGTGATCACTTTCCTTGAGGATGGAGACCGAGTGTGTCTCTGAAACGTCGGATTTTTTAAACAATTGACACGGCTATCAGCCCGAGAAGAGTTCATACAATTTTGTCCCCGTGAAAGCCTGAAGTCATACTTTGTTGCAATATCCACGTGTGATGTGGACAACATACAGGGATTAACATTATGCAAAACTCAAATTAAAATCAAGTGCATCCAAGAATCTTAAACTGATGAGTCTTATTTTTTTTTCACTTTTAACTCACCGTGCATTTTATATCAGATGAAAAAAGCAACCAACAAATGCACTGTACTTACTTATTCAACTTTTTACTCTGCTTTTCCCCGACATGTTTCGGCGTAGCAAGACGCCATCCTCAGGGGGTCGTATATAATTAAGACATTATTTTCCTCAGGCGATGTTTTCCACACACGTGAAATTGTTAAAATATAGCATTTACACACATAACACACTGTTTTCCAATATTAATTTGATGACAGTTCTTGGATTACAACACATAACTATATGGTCCGATGTGAATAGCACATTATTAACTGTGAGTGCAGTGGCACCCCATTAAATAATAAGAATGTCTATAAGATTATTAAAATGTAACACAGCACATTGTCACAAAACTATAAAATGTTAAAAGTATGGTATACAATGAGAATAATATATACGACCCCCTGAGGATGGCGTCTTGCTACGCCGAAACATGTCGGGGAAAAGCAGAGTAAAAAGTTGAATAAGTAAGTACAGTGCATTTGTTGGTTGCTTTTTTCATCTGATGAGTCTTATTTGAGTGCTATGCCCTGTAGATCGCTAAGCTGTGTACACAGTGAACGGACACACTGTACTGAACTTCTCTGACCTCTAAGCGGAGCTAATCTTGTTACTCATTTCCACAAAATTAGTCTTATTTTTTTAAAGAACTGCATCATGCTCTATAACTTCTGTTACAGCCACACCTTTGGAGTCAAGACCTGTTTAGTGTTCAAGTAATGCCTTCCTAAACAATTGGAGAAGACCGTCACTCACATAAGGGATTATTAGTAGGTAATATTACCAAAACAAAATTTGTCCAACTCTTCAGGAAGTGAACGCAAAACAGAATATATGACAGATATATTACTTTTTCTAAGTATTCATACGCAACTCACAATACAAGGCAAAGTAGACCACATGTTTCGTCTTAAATAAGTCACCGTCAGGGCCATAACTAGGACATCTAACAGCACTACACTTCTGTTCCGCACACCACATCGTACTGATCACATCACTTACAAATGTACAGAACGCGATCCCCAGTGAATCAACTCTACTGTATACATAGCCACAGTATCTAATACACCGCTATAAAGTTCCCAAGATCAGTATTTTAACTTAATGTTTTACAAACAACGTGTATATGTGAAGCACTGTGTAAGTCCAATAATTTTGTCTTTAACTACCCGAGACACAGTGGATTGTTTCGACTTTGACGTGATAGTATCTGTTAATGTAGAACCATATGTTGTTTACATGTAACCAGCGCTTTAAACTTCTGATGTAACCCCTGATGATGGTAACTCGCTTACCGGAACATATGTAGGGGTGTTTAAATACCGTGACTTGAAAGTCTGTGTATTTGTTGGTTTACATTAGAAATGAAAAACATGCACGGTGTACAACATACGAAAAATCAAAAATAAATTTAGAACTGCAAGCAGGTGTGAGATCTGAAACATTTACAATGTAATAATACAATAATCAATGAATCCGAAAAAACATTTAGGAATTATTACACATGAAGCCTTGTCTTAACAATAAAATAAGGGCAAAAGTAATGTATATAGGGTAAAACAGGCGTCTATTTATATATGTATGCAGCATAACAATAAAAGTAAAAGAGGGCGTATATGGGAAAATGCAGGCGTAAATGAATATACTGAAACTGTATAGTACGTAACTGGATCGTAGCAAAGACGTGAAAAAATATATGTAATTAACAAATTACACTTCGTTAATACCTTGTTAATATAAGAAGTTTTCGCTCCTGTGACCTCGATTGAATATTAAGCACGTTACCCAAAAAAACAAATATTACGTATTTAAATATCGGAGGATTATTCCGTAGCGTCCCTTCCTCATAAACACCGTGTTTTAATTTGAGTGTTTTGCATATGCGAAGGTGGCACTTATTCGTAAGGCGCCACAACGTTTAGTTGATATTTATCAGTTTTTACGTTGCATCCAGTAGGTAGCATGACCTTAAACGTTCATGACTGGAAACTGGAGTATCGGAGAGATGGATGTTACTTGTTACAGTTTATTCCAGATATTTTGTTGCGCCACTCTTTTAAGCGGTGAAACGGTACTGACGTTAAACGTTACTTACATCACTGATCCTTAAGTTTATATTCTTATTTGGTATTTGTAATGAAAATTTAAAAATTATTTTCAGTTGTTTATGAAGATGCATAATGCAACAACTCACCCTGGTATGAAGTACGTTTACACAATACATAGATTTAACCGTTACTTTATTTTGCAGCAGTTAGATTTCATTGCATTTATCTGATTATCATTAGCGTGTCTGGTGCGATTCAGTTACCATACCTGACTTAACAATTCTATCTTTTCTTCAGAGTTGTTACCATGTTCTACAGCAAGGGTATAAACAAAACCTTTGTCATAATAACTATCTTCACTGAAGTGAGGTAAGTTCCCTCAGTGTTTACAGTTACAAACATCACTTCAGCGTTCACACATGACGTCATCAGTTCTGTAATCAGCGCTGCAGCTCCTACGAACAGCAGAATCGCCAAATCGGCCGCAGCGATCCCCGGCCCATTTATAACACTCAGTGCACTGGAACGACTGCATGAGTACTCTGGACATTCAGCAAGACTCCGCACGTTCAACACAGAAGTATCCGTTGTCATCTTCGGCTTCAGATGGCTCATCTCTTCGAAAGCTACATTTTATTACCTTGATTTCCATGAATTTTCTTGGTTAACACTGAATAACCTGTTACGTTTTACAGGCTCAGCGCGTGCCTTTCTTCCGCTTCACATTCAGACTTTATTCGAGTATCAGTTAAAATATGTGTGTCTCACAATTTTCCCTAACGGGTCTCTACATACCCCTGTCTTTGGGAAGGTCTGATTTCAACAGGACTTAAGTAATACTCATTCACTTCTGAAATGTTTTCATTGGATCTTGGTACAACGTGGTTTGATTTTATCTACAAGGTCTGTCCAAAATATTTCTCATTCTAAGAAGAATTCAGCGAGCTATTACCTCGTATCATAAATGTGCATACGTCTTTACGTAAAGCAAATGTTACTCTTGGCAGATTTTAATCTAACTTGAATTTCCTCGACAGATTTTCGAAAAATACTGGAATATAAAATTTCACGATAATCTTTCCAGTTGGAGACGAGTTGTTCCATGGGGCGAGACGGACGTACAGTCAGACTGACGAAGCTAACAGTCGCTTTTCGCAATTTGGCGGAAGCGTCTAAAACCAAAAAGATGACATGTCATTAGCCGCTGATCCGCTACCCTGACCGCCCCTGTGCTGTCAACAGTATTTGAAACACCGTCGTGGTCCATCGATTGCGCCATTTCAACGATGCCAACTTACTGTAATAAATTTATGGTCCGTTCATCATAAGAAGTGATGTTCTCAAGTGTGCACAGATTGCATTTGAAAGCACACTTTGTTTAGGTTCTTTTTAATTTAAACTATCTTCCAGCTGCACTAAGCAGTGGCAGCCTGCATCCCACACACTCTTGGCCTAGATTCATACAATCCTGTACCCCAATAAGATGGAGTCGCAGAAACCAGCCATAAGCAGGGATTTGTCTTCCTTTCTTTAATGTTTTGTAGCAGGAGCGCGCTCGTGTGTGTGTGTGTGAGTGAGTGTGTGTGAGTGTGAGTGTGTGAGTGTGAGTGCGTGTGTGTGTGTGAGTGTGTGTTTCTGTGTTGGTGCGCACTAGCGTGGGTACAGGCTATGCACAGAGCGGAAAAACGGCCCTCGAATTCCGTCAAGTGCGCCATGAAACGTAATTTTAGAATTATGATTAATATGGATGACATAAAAAGTCATATTTCAATAAAGCAATACATAAATTTTACCACCCTGTATGAACTAACTTTTGCTATCCTACACATGAAAGACTAGAATTAGTGCGCAATACTGATTAATAACGCAGTGCACCTCACTACCAGAAGGCAGTACCGTAAGTTCGAACGAATATTAGTTATTCTCCATGCAAACTGGGTTTTCAGGAACAGGGTATGTACTTCATTAGGCGGTAGATGTAAGACGCGCCTCCTACAGATATGGTGAACCGTGAGTTACATTTGACAAACCATATCCTTACATCATACAGGGACCAGTTTAAAAAATCCTAACATAAAAGGCATCATAACGACATATATTTCAATTAAATATTTAAAAAATCTACTTATTACGAAACCGCTTTACATATTTCACTAAAATTGGATAAGGGAGACTTTAACGAAACAAAATATTTATTTTATTTCAACGACGCAAATAATAATACCACAAAATGTGGCTACATGTTTCGACGAGTTATACGTCATCATCAGGCCACTCATGCACATAAAACTAAAATTACAATTGCAAATTTAGAGAAAGTTGCAGAAATTAATGAATTTAAGTTTTCAGAAAAGTTTTACCAAATTGCGCCTTGTGTGGTTCTACAGTGAATCTTCAAGGACACTAATCGAATAACAGATTCGCCTTAAAATCAGCACGGAAACATAAAAGATAATTGACAGCCATGTCGATTTTCATCTACACTGACATATTATAATGCCCACTTTCCTTAATTTCCAGACTGGATTCTTCCATGTAGGCTAAAAATCAATACATAGCTATTCTTCTCAAACCAAAACGCACTACAGTCACAAAACACGAAGCCAACTTAAATTTTCAGCTGCATTATTTTAAAGAAAGTTTAGTTTACGTAATCAGTAAATAAAAGTTCTAACAATATCTTGTCAAAATTTGAGTTACATTTTCAGTTATTTTTACAAACTTTGCCTCGTCCCCTTTTCTGACTCCTCTTTCAATTTCGCACATTCCTCCTCAGTTCTTTATCCTTCTACACGGTAATTGTTTAGTTGCCTCCGAATAATGTCTAATAACAGTGTGAGAGTCGCATACATTTATTCAGGCTCTCTTATAGCACGCTATGTGGATCTCGTATTTCCGCTTCTCTCCCCTTTAAATTGTGTTGCTTGTTCCCCATCCTCACTACTCTCCCACTGCCTTGTCAGCCAAGTTCCCTCACAAACTTGAGCTATGCATGAGGACATCTGCACCTGATTCCGATACCTTTCATCTTCTTTCAGAACCCTGCCACTAAGTTCTTCGTTAAATATGATTATTAAAACTTTGTTTGTGGCCTTGTGTTAAATTTACTTTCCATTGGTGTCGGTGGTCCTCTCCAGCATCCACCAGGTTCTAAATGTTTCCAGTCGATATTTGGCCGCCCGTTTCGTGTTTTGACGCGACGTAGCCCGTAGTGCACGTTGTACACCTCTGTCTGTGACTGCCGTTTCTGGACATATGCAGCTGTGGTCCACGTGTCTTTTTTCATGTTCTTCCTGGAGCCCACACGGCTCCTTTGTTAAGTCGCTGATAACAGCAACTTTCACGCATGTGGTCAGGCTTAAAGTGGATAGAACCACAAACCTGCATGAGCCACTCATGCAGTAGCGACCTTCTAGCCACACTGTGAGCACTAATAACTCTTCCAGTGGTCGCATGCCCCGATAGGGTACTAATTACGTGGGTTAATAGGTCGCGGTGATGGTTACCGGATACAAGAAAGATTCCTCCACACATTCTTTCTGGACGCCAGCGACAGTATTAACCACATGTAACCACGGCACCAAACGAAATGCAATTTAATGTGTTCCATGTCCGTGCACTATATTATACAAAAAACATTAAACACCAACAAATGCACAAAGGTTTTTTCCATCACTTGTAACACACTCCTACATGTTTCGACACTGCTGGGTCATCTTCAGGGAGAACTTTCTGCCGTGGTTACACTATGGTTGCACTTTATAGTTGAGTTGTTGATTGTGCACTGCGTGGCCTTTCGGAGGCGCGCACTCTCTGTGGTCTGGGCTTGCACTTGCAAGTCGAAACATGTAGGAGTGTGTTACAAGTGATGAAAAAAAAACCCTTTTTACATTTGTTGGTGTTTAATGTTTTTTGAAACAATATTTACACCACCTCACAATTTATGCGTTAAAATTATCCTTAGGGAAATTAAACTTAAAATTTCATAGAAAATTATCACGTAATTTGGAACTGCTACTAATTGTGAATGTAAATACGTATTACTAACAAAGCGCGTGGTATAAGATGAGATTCCATAAGAGGAAAACTAATTAGAATTTAATCTTCTGTCCTCATTTGAAAGAACATGATGCTACTCCCTCTATCGTAACATGCCTGATGTGGTTTTCTGTATTACATATGAGAGATTTTGTTTTAACGTTTCGTATTATCAGATTTTCTACATATCTGCTGGATTACACGTTAGGTTTATGCCGCTGCTATTTGATTAAAATAGCCGCCACTTTTTCTTTGCTCGTAAAATTTATTCAGAGAGCAGATAATTCCTTTCATCAGCATTACGTAGCAACATGAACTTCGCTCTATTTGCTTACCAGAATTCAAGCGACGTACATCTTCTCTTTAGACAGTCCAAATTTACTCACAGCAGCCCTAGCTATTAGGCGGCTTACACAATCCTTTCCTTTTGTAGTCCCTCCCTCTTCTACCTGCTTGTTCACAGCAGGTGTAGAGGGTTTTTATTTTTCACTTGATCACACTCTAACACACACCACAGTCGGTAGGACTCCTCTGGATGAGGGATCGGCCCGTCGCAGAGATATCTACCTGACAACACAAACACTGTACAAGAGACAAACATTCATGTAGCTGGTGGGATTTGAACCCACAATCCCAGCAAGCACTCGGCCGCAGACCTACGCCTTAGACCACACGGCTATGCGACTTACTCGTACACAATGGGGTTCGACACTACTGAAGCATACAGAGTGACCACAGCTACGCAGAGATACAAGCAAAGCACGCAGTTAGTATAATCCTATGGAAACCGAATGTCGCTATCTATCCAGCGATATATATCACGTACTATACCTACGTGGAAAGTATAAAGCTATGCAGAATAGCTATAACTAGATAGGCGGTCACAAATATCTACTAGTTAAAACCGCAGTAGCCAAAGATATATCTAGGCAGTGACATGCATCACGTAGCCAGAAAATAACAACACGAGCACCGGTAGTTATAGCTTGATAGGGAGCGACATATAGGCCTAATAGGTACTTAGAGTAATGCTAAACACGGTAGCTACAGCAAGCTAAGCAGTGACATTCATGATGTAATTAGAAAGAGTAAAGCTGCACACAGGCTGTATAGCTAGGCAACAACACATTTCATGTTGCTAGAAAATACACATTTCTGTGCGGTAGCTATAGCTACACCGTGGCACGGAAGCGTGTCGCCAGCGCCGTCTACAGATAATTATCACAGGCAGCGGGTCGATATTTTTCCAGTTTGACTTAAAACAGAAACGGAATCGTGTCATTGTGTGGTGATGGGTTTATGGACTTTATCCCTCGTCCGAAGAGTAAAATACTAAAAATACAAAAAATTGAAATCGAAACATTTCGGAAGCTGGTTCTGCTTCCGTCCTCAGTTGAATGGAGGGGGAGAAGAGAAGAACACCTACTCTGTCTGAAGGGCCCAACAGAGTAGGTGTTCTTCTCTTCTCCCATTCCTTTCAGTCGAGGACGGAAGCAGAGCCAGCTTCTGAAACAGCGTGATTTTAATTTTTTAATATTTTTAATATTTTACTCTTCGGGCGACGGATAAAGTCCATAAACCCATCACCACACAATATTATACACCACCGTCAAAACCTTTTGGAATTATGTCAGTTTAGCTACTTTCGAATCCGGATTAGCATGCGTAGTTTTCATTTTTGGAAGAAAAAGCTGCAATAAATAAGAAAAGCCTTGCAAAATTTCATAGTGACGAGTTTCACTATTTTCACTCCTCGTTAAATAACGTTAGAGTGACCGGACATAAAAAGATGACTACAAGCGCAGGGTGAGAGGCATGTATGTTAAAGAGGTGAAATTCCGTATATATCAATTTGAAAACCTGAAGGAAAATATTCGTTGAAAGTTCTAGATCCAAATTGGAGGATAGTAATAAAGTGGATCCTCTAAAGTAGATCAGGGACTGGATTTTTCCTCCACAGGATATGAATAAGTAGGCTTTCTCTATTTTATCACTTAATATTTGTGGGGAGAATTTAAATTCATGTGGCTAATATTAGAATATTGCATCAAAAATACAATGTCTTTTCGTGCCACTCACGAATACACCTTTCCAGCAGATCTGCAGAATATACCACGAGGCAAGTCAGTATGCTTCACTCAAAGAGTCGCCTGTCGGTGGAAATGGAAAATTATTCTAAAAAACTGTCTTACTTAAATCCCAAATATGATGTCACAGGCCTATGGACCTCTTAATCACACATTTTTTAATTCAAAAACGGAAAACATTTTGTATAGGGAGGGGCCCAGTACGTATGGTTTCCAGTCCCGGTGAGGTAGCAAACTTCTCCCGAATAAGCGCCAGAAATCCTCTGCTAACACTCCTAAGAGGGGGCCGGCAAAGAGACCCAAGAAAACTGTGCAACTAAGCTATGCCATGGCTCCTAAAGAAGGTTTGAGGATGCCCATCGTTTGCCATGGCTATCGAGAGGTGCAGATGACTACAGAGAAGTTTACTAATACCACGCGGGCAGTCGGTGGGCCTGTGGATGACCTGCCTGAGGAGGGATTCACCTACTGGGTACAGGGGCTGCCATCTTTGTATGCCAGGGCTAAGACAGCATGGTATAGTCGCAGTTCGAAGTACGGGAGATGAAGGCATGTAAGGGGTCCAGGCTGAATATGGTAGGCCTGGACGCCTTCCCCACCTACAAGAGAGTGGCGACCTGGTTTCCGGGCCCTCCGGAAGTCCTTCAGTGTCTCCGTAGGTTGAACCGGGGGCTCAATCCCGGCCAGTGGAGGCTGAGCGCAGGAAGAAACCCAAAGAAATCTGCTTTGTGGTCAGCACAGATCCGCCGGCTGTACCCACACTTGTAGCGTTTGGTATGCGTTTGCTGACAAAAAATGTTATGCAGAATATTAAGAAGGCAGAGAAAATTATATTTAGAGGGACAATCAGAAATTAGAGGTGTAAATGAAGCATATGCTGAATCCTTCCTAATATTTCTTCAGCAGCGACGCAATACTTGATATCGATAACACTAACACGTATAATGTGTACTGAAAACGCAATACACCAAACTGCAAAAATACAAATAATGCAGAATAATTGTTTGGTGAGATCAGCGTGGTCTGCAGAAAATGGAAGGGTCTGCGGTAAAGAGGTTATCATATCAACGATACAGCATTAATTAGCCACATGTTAGATTGTAATGCTACTGACAAATGAAAAAACATTAAAATATCCACAGATGTCACTTGTAATGGTAGGTGAAAATCTTGATTCCCTTTAAAATAAACTATGCACTGCAGATGTTAGCCTATGCAGTGTGGAATGACAGGTTAATAAATGAGTTCAAAGTTCTTGGAAGAAAATGCCCGTAGCCCTCTTTACGGAAGAACATTAAAGTGTCGCCGCTATGAAGCATGGTTCTGGAATCTTGGCAGTTCACAGTTTATGTTTCTCTTTCACATTTCCACCTATACTGCGCGAGCAAGAAGTAATATAGCTGCTAATTCTCGAATCCATCAAGCCATATGAAGGCGGATTACGTTCCACTTAGTATCAAATATATTTCACTTCACAGGAATAAGATGATAGTACCGGGGGTCTCGAAAAACATAACAGATAATAATGTGAACACTCAACATGTTCATGTAGAAAATTATAACGAAAACACCCCCCCCCCACCGTATGTGTTACGACTTTAGTGCATGTTCAAAGGGAATTAAAAGTATTACGTTTTAATCTGACATTAAAATTCTTGATGTTGTAAATCAATCCACGGTTCGATAGTGAGGACACTCACTTTTTTAACTGTCTTTCAACTTTTCTTACAACAAGCCAAAGACCTTTCTAAGAAACTGAAACAAAAGAACTATCTACAGAGCAGCATTTCCGCCCGATTCCGACACGCACAACCGAAGAAACCAATCGAATACCGGCTTAGTCGATACTTTACTGAACATAAGCGTACTAGTTCTGGAACGGTACATCACGTTACACGCCACGACTTCCGCGACAGTCTCACATTTCTCGTCGTCTGAGCTACACGCATTTTGGAAAGACGTGGACACTGCTCTGCGCCAAACTGTACTTTCAATACATTGACTTCAAACATTTACACGTAATTTTCTTCTACATGGAATACACGCAAAACAAAAATAAACCTGAAGTGTCGTGTGATAAGAAGCTTAGTAACAGCCGCTTTAAAACGCTCCTGTATTTTTTGCGAGTGGGTGGAATTCCACTTCAGAATAAATCGCTAACAAAAATTAATAGCTTATATAAAGCAGTTTGTGTCGTGTGTTATTACAGTAGTTTTGCTTGTGCTTTTATGGATACATTTGTTCATAGGTATGATTTGATGGAAGCTATGAAGAAAATCCGCGTATTTTTTGCTATGTCACTCGTCGCATGGATGCATTTCAGCCTCAGGTATGTTGTATTATAAACACACATACTGAAGAACTTACATTTACAATAATATTTTCGAACAATAATTCTATTTCGAACATAACTCAACATTTCCTACTAGAACTGCATTCAAAAAATAAGTAACAGATAAACTGTAAAAGTAGCAGGCTAACACATACAAATAAAATATTTCAAGGCAGAATGTAAGAAACTCGCCTAGGCTTATACATAAATTAAAACGAAACTTTGCGTGGATATATACGGATATTACGAACTGTACTGTGTAATTAGCTCTAGAGCAGACAGATACTGAGTGCAGAATATTGATGTCATCAATGATGTTCGGTAGTTATGTCAGTTCCAGTACAAGTGGGATATGCGACGAAGCTGTCATTCACCTTCTGACTGCAGTCAGGTATTGCAGGTGCAAACGATAGAGAAAATGGCATCTGAAAGTTGAAATCAAGCACAGTGTTTAAAAATGAGCATTTTTACCCATTACAGCTATTATAAACGTGACATCGAACATCTGCTCAGTCTGACTGACTCCTTCACATGGGAAGAACTGCCGACCAGAGATCCTGACACCGGACACATAACAAAGGCTGGCTACATCCCTTTCATCCAGAGCCTTCACAAATACATCTTCGTGTTTGGATTTTCATTCCACATGACCCAATCAACTGTTCGCGTACTGTCCAACCACGAAATGATACTGACGTCGTGGCTTCCTTTCGACACATCAGCGACGCCAGTATATGCATTTACAAACATAGCACAGGTAGGCCCTAGAATATAAATATGTAAATATAATAAAATTCGACGTATCGAAACTTAGAAAAAAGAGGTATAAGAAAATTTCAAGTCGGGCAAAAAATTTTTCAGATCACCGAGTAATTTTAATTTCAGGCAAGTTAGAAATATTAACCTTTCATCAAGGCATGTTTATTTTATATAGCATTTTACACAAAAGACTGTACGCAACAAGCTTTCCGCTACAGTTCCAAACGTCTTCGATTATTTTAATAAAGATTTTACATTTATTTGAGCTTGATGTCCTTCGTATTGTTCCACGACACTGATTATAACAAAGTAAATAATTCGTAAACCATAAAAGTCTCTGCCAGATTTCTGTCATTGACCGCGGTGTATTTTTGGTCGTCACCCGTCTACGTTATTGCGCAGCGTAGGTTAGATTCGGCAGTATGCTCTCTTACGTCGGAAAAAGCTTATATAAGGTCACACTCCTGTAGTCAATTATATTTATGGTCACCGCAGTCAGAAACTCAATTCTGACAGAAAAAAATTACGTATTTTAAAATATTCATATAAAAAGGCAGATACGTAACAATTTTACCCTCTTTTAATTACTAAATATGAGCCACGCAATTATTCTGGGACCTTCTGTCTGTGTTTATTGTGTGTATTTATACAAGCAATGAGGAAAGCTCTCAAGTGTCGCGATATTATAGCACAGAGTACACGTGGTATAATCCTGCAGAATTAATAGTGCAATGTGTTAGTCCTATGGCTGCACAACAAGAAGAGATCCATTTTATGTTATTCATTTCCCTGCATATGATTAATATAGCAAAACAGAGCCAACGTATGTACAATATTATTGTTTATTTATTTAACCTTTGTCTTTTAGTTCACCTCCCCGACATGTTTCGGCAATAACTATGCCATTATCAAGTGGGCTGCATTCAATTACATAATATGCATTAAAATGTGAATCACGAAATGTTGAAACTGTTAAAATGTTAAAAATCTCCTGTAAAAATTTTATGCTGCGTAATTCTTGTGCTTGTTTTGATGTTATGGTGCTGTTTCTGGCCTGGTGCCCCTAATCTGTTTTAAATAAGCAAAAAAGTAAGAAAAACTCTGTGTTGCAAATAGCTGTACAGCTATACAGCTATTTGTAACACATAGTTTTTTTATATTACATTTTACCGATTAGATAGCAGCTTACAGTTTGACTGGTCGAACTTACTTAATTATGAATAACTTCAAACTTTCTTCTTGTAACTTATTAAAATTTTTATTCAAGTTCGTGTTGCTTTCTTGATCATAATATTTTTAGTTAGCGATGTATGCACAGAAGTAAAACTAATTAAAATAATCACAAACATACAGATCCCCCATATTTCTTTCTCGCCTAGGATGGACACACATCGTTTTCAAAAATGTCTCAAATATGCAAACTGATGGATTCACGTGGTATGCAATGAAAAGTTCAAAAACGATTTTGGGCGAGCCGAAAAAGAAACGTCCCAGCAGCTGCACACTCAAACAGACACTGAAATTTCAATGCGACAGAACTTAGAAAAATAACGAAATGTAATAACAAATTAAATAAACAGTACGACTTTCAGACATTTTAACTGATAAAATTCGATACGGAAAAGAGTCAGTAGCAAACTTCGCCTTCATATGATATGATATGATATTATATTATACGACATGGTATGATATACGATATGATATAATATAATACATTATATGATATAATATTTAACATTATACATGTACCGTAGTCTAACGATATTTCCTTAAATATTATTGTAAGGTTTCATTCCTTAATATCTTCATTTACATGCTGCATCCTCTTCCTCGCATTTTATGTCATATATTTTTGCGAAAAAGCCTAATGGTTATTTAATTATACAGCCGAACCACGTAGCTGTTTTTCTGTTAACCAAAGTAATGTTTTATCAATAAAAGTAAGGGTGGACCGAATTATAGTTACTGGGTTCTTGTGTTCTAAAGTCTGCATGACGTCTCATATGTAGAAAGAAATAGGTAAGTTTGCTGAATTGCGAAAATGAAGAAAAATTTGTTTCCTTCTTGTATGTGACAGGAAAAAGAGTTCCCTAAATCACAAACTTCAACTATCTACAGGGCATTGCATCACTCTTTGGAATGAGCATAGTTTTTGGCTTCCCGAGCCTCTACGCTACGCTAGTGTGTGTGGCCTGCAGTCAGCTGGACAAGGTCAGGGCAGCCCTGTTAGATATCAGACAGAAACACATCGTATCCGATCAGATCTTCGGGGATGAGACCGATCAACAGAAGGAAGGAGAACCTTACAATTCCGAGGAAATTTTCCGACATATGCAGACTCAGATGAATGCATGCGTAAGTCACCACCAGGAGATAAAAAGGTATTTTTAATTCCAATTGTTTTCACAGTTTAGGAGAATCCTAATATTACTTTACACTATAACGTTACATTTTTTCAGATTCATGGCAGTGTTGGAAGACACAATGAATCTTCCACTGTGCGGACTGTTCCTGATTTTCTTATCTGCGATGTGTTTGGACGCTCTTTCCATTGTAACGGTAAATATTTAACTTATTACTTCTCTAAAGGGTTTTCTATGCGTAAGATCATAGCTATTCCAATAATATGCCGAATGTTGAATACTGATTTGGAATGAACTGGATCAATGTGGTGGTAATCTAATTTAAAATAAAATACTGGAATATGGTCTGCAGAAACAGAGAAAACTTACTGCATCTCCCGGTCAAAATATCGGCTCTGTAGAGAGGTTTGAACTGGGGTCAACGCGAATACGAAGCAAGTCATTCATTCCTAGAAGGTAAAGTTCGCAATTCTCAAGGCAAATTAAAAGGAACTTTTCGCTTCTAAGTAACAATTATGGACAATCCCACATTTGAATTTAAAATTTCATAATTCCTAGGAATATAATTATCTTCCTCAGTATATCTGCATTGCAAATAAAATCAAATCCACCTCCAGACAACCCTGACATTTACCTGTTATTTAAACTTCTCTGTGTAGGAGTCAGGGAAGTTACGCAAACATCGGGCGAAAGTTTCTTGTCTTCCAGGTTGCTATCCAAAAATTTTCAGATTAAAACACATAGAACACTTATATCTTCAAATGTTCTATATGGGTTTCAAATGTGATCTCTCACACGACTCAAAGAACAGAAGCTGAGATGTTCAAGAAGTTGATGCTGAGAAAAATATTTGGCTCTAAGTGGGTGGAAGTGGACCAAACGTGAAGACTGTGAGATCATGAGATTATTTACGTGTGCAACATAAAGTGAAACAGACAAATTCATACAGGCTTTCGATGCAGATGCGCAAAGGAACGTGACACCATGGAAGCCCTAAATGCAGACAGGAAAATTTATAAAATGAAACCTGAACAAATGTGGTTGCAGGGAGAGCACTGGATGCTCCTGGCTCAGGGTAGACTTAAGAAGCCAATTGTTATAAACATGGTAATGAATTATACTCATCAATTTTGCGGACATTTTTATTGTTCAATTTATTAAAATTAATTTAATAAATATAACACTAGTTTCGGGGGCAGGATAGGCCCCCGTCTTCAGAATTTCTTCTAACAGTCTACTGGAAGAAGATATTCAATGTCATACGTGATGACGACCACTCCTTAAATGTGTAGTGAGATATGCGTGGAAATATCTTCCGAACTCTCTTTGGAACGTGCTTTCTTTACTGTTTTGAATTCAGTTGGTTTTTTAGCATGGTGTTTGTAAGTATATAATAATATTAAGTTTCAGCGGCAAGCCTGAAGATGGGGGCTGACACTCCCCCCGAAACGTAGTCTTAAATTTTTTAATTAATTTGAATATATTAGGCGATGAAAAATAGTCCACAGGATTAATGAGTGAAATGCTGATATACTGTCACCAGCAAGTTCTGTGGTTGCATGCCATGACGAAACTGCTTACCAATATTCGACATCATTTTCCTACCCCTTGCAAAATAATCCTATGACATCTACATTAGAATTGTAAATACTGTCATTTAAACTGAAATAAAGAGAGAAATAAGAAGCTCACTGAATCTCCACGAAAATGTACAGCTGCAAGAGTGTAATCACAGTACAAATTGTTTAATGTGACAGAGCTTGGGCGATCATGCAGACGTAATGCAGGGTCTGGTGTTCTATGCTGTGCTCACAGGCTCCTTGTGTGTATTCTCTTGGCTTGGAAACGAGCTCACAAATCAAGTAAGTGCAAGTGGTCATCTTAGCTTCAGAAACTCTGCTAATGGTTTCCCTTTTGTCATCAAAGCACAATAAGCTTTGGATGTACTGTAGTGGAATGGTTACTTCATCGAAAACGTACCATCAACTTCCTGTTTCAGGCGTGTTATGTACCTACTTGTTATCACAAGTAACATGCATTGCTACAAAAGTTAAGAGAAAATAACGTTTCTACAGTGAATTTGCTTGCATGACCTTGCCAAGGTTGCATTATTGTCCCAGTGCTTTCATTGCTGGGTACGCATCTGCGGATTTGTTTACTTCAGATCCTTCATACAACGCTCTCTTCTTGATCTTTTTGGAATGTTTACCATTCCCTCTTTTTGAAATACTTTTATTACCGAAATATTTTCTTGTTAAAATTTATTGTCCCTGTGGTAAGCTGATAGTGTGTGTGTTTAGTCCCTGTTTCTAAAAGCCGAGTGTTTACAAATATGTCAACGTAATTTAAATTGCTGTTTTCCATGACATAGTAAGTGCCACATTATTTCTGAACACTCAGGCAGAGGCGGTGAGAGACGCGGTCTGGGGTTGCAACTGGGTAGGAACTCCTGTCCCATTTCAGCGCAGTCTGGTCTTCATCATCGCTGCAGCTAACAAGGAGTTCACACTAACTGCTGGGAAATTTGTTCCGGTGTGCAACAAGACCATGATGAGTGTAAGGATAACTATAAATATTGCAGAATAAAGTACGCTTTGAAGAAGACTGGTCAAAATGTTTAGAAGAACAAAGGCTGGTTAAATTTAAACGCTTACAGGGACGAAGACACATAAGATGGCAGACACTGCAGGGCCAGGGGCGGATTATTTCACAAAAAAGCATAACAGTACCGAAAATTTTGTATTGCTTAAAGTCAGATTTGTACTGTGAGCACTTTCTACAGTAAGATTCACAGATTGAGGATCGTAAGGTGCATACTTACATTACGTATCTTTACATTACCTTTAACTTTATCGTGTTCGTGTATAAACCAATCCTTTCGCACGACCCGTTTCGGTTCTAAATGTACAAAAAAAATAATAATATGTGGATTTATGCAAATGCTATTTCGATTAGGTCCAAAGCATGCTTTCTTTCGTTTCCTGAACCATAATTAGGACTATAAATTATACCTCGATATTTTATTCAGTTTTTCTCGTTTCGAATAATATAATCTTGAAATTATAGGCTACACAAGGGCGGTAAATGATTCTGCTTCTACTTTAGAGGACTACGCTGTAAAATAAGAGAAAATGATGCTTCGTGCATGCAGACTGATGCAAAGCGGACAGAAACACGCCATACGGAAGCAGAGTTTTTATTCAGGGTATGCTTTCGAAAAGTCCAGAATAGTATGCCACGCTCCCGTCAGTTAGACAGCCGGCAGGGAAATGCGCTACACAGAGCTGTTAGCAAGTTCTAAATTAGCCAGCAGTAAGCCTATATTCTAATACTTCCTATTGTGGAAAGCTCTTACATAACCGTGGAAAACACGGACGCAGTACCTCAATATCAAGCAGGAAAAGTGACAGCTTTAGGACAAGATAACTTAATATAACTGGACGCTTACCCTGTAGCTAAGTAGGGTGCGTTTTCGACAGGCAGCTTGGAATCCGAGGTCTAATGGGCAACAGAAATTGTTGTCTCCCCTCATAACAGACAGTTACGTCTCAGTACATACAACCGTGAATGTGCATTATTTTATTGTTACAAATTCGCGTTTAAAATATTCCGATACCCAATACGCGAAAGGGTCTCATATGCAAATTCAGAATTAGCGGCTGATAGAACACGTCAGATGTAAATTAATCATCTCCTTACAAGCGAATTCTAAAGACAGAGTAGTATTACGCAGTATAGTTACAGGAAACAGCTTGAACATGTTAGAAAATTCAGACATAATTACTGAGTTTTCTATTACATGGCACAGTAACGCAAGGTTCCTTTCAATGGACTGAATAATGCGGGTTCAGTAACAAACATTTTCTGTCAGATACTAAAGAAGAAACTCAATATAAGAAGATTTCTGTTGAGCCAAAAATTATAAATATTATGTTAACTGGAATATTCTAAAACTGAGTGTGTCATAAGTAACGGAATGTACCATACCTGGAGGAAAGGAAAAATGCCATACTTTTGTATGTAAATTTCGGGCCACAAAGTATAATATAAATAGCAGTACCACTCTAAACATATGTTCGGTGATATGCATAGTACAGGAATGTATTTTCTCATTCAAGAATTCACTTCTCAAGCTTAATAATGTTTTTCGAAATATGAAATACGTCGCATCCTGAAACCTCCGTTCCATTGGCCCTCACATTTAAGAAGTCAAGTTTGTGTAGTGCTAACTCTGCCTTGACATTACATAGCCCTATTTCTCAACATCCAGATTGAGGGCAAAGTGTGGTCATAAAGCAGTACTGCACTTGCATCTAATACTGAATGGTCCAGAAAATGCTGATGGTTTGCAAGTGTCATAATTATTCAACACATTACACATGCATTTATCCAAGCACCAGAAGAGGCAATATGCACAATGGGACCAAACATGCACATATCATTTCTTCAAAATTATGTCTTCCAAATGTACATCCTCCCTTGCAACACACGGCTTTAGCCTCAACGTAAAGTTACCTGTGACTCGGCTACGAAGTGCTAGGGATATAACACGAATCTCATGTCAAAAGCAGATTTTCAGCACTTCTACGGTGTGAAGAGAATGTGCAAAGGCCTTCTCTTTAAGATACCCCCACAAGAATTAGTCTGCAGCCGTTACGTCAGGCGACTGCGGCGGCCATGATACGTGATAAAATCGACAGATGATTCCATTGGGAAATAACCCTATTCACATCACTCAGTTGCTGCACCACTTTCATTTTGTAAGGTGAGATTTTAAGTCGGTGTGGAGAGCACTAGATAATCTTCCCCATGACACATGCAAAGTAAGAGCGTCATTTTGCAGAACGCTGTGGACTTCTCTCCAGGATACTCTACGTTGTCAGCAATACTCACTGTCCCCCTTTTCCCAGGTTTCTTGTACAGAACCAGTTACGTGCCAGTGATTCACCCATGATGAAACTGTTGTGTGTTTTGGCACTTGTCCTCCACATTATTTCCGAAAAGTATGCTGCAAATCCACTACAGCAAATGTTCTTACAGAGCAGTCAACAGTGAACACGCCTTGCCTATTCGGCGAACGTTCCATTGCACAGTAAGTCGAATTCCACGCAACAAACAACCGTATTTTGTCCTCGCGACGCAAAGCTTCAAACTGTCAGGGTATTCTGGACCTCCCTTTATAAATGTGCATTACGGCTCTGAATATGCTTTGAACTTAAAATAATGAATACGTGCATAACGAGCACAAATGCTTAATGAAAAGTCCATTTAAGTGTTACTCAACTACACATGTCGTTCCTTAACTTCAATTATGAAGACAGAATTAGTAATATATACCACGCGGGTAAAGGAAATGTAAAATTTTTACAAAAATTTTGTGACGGTGGCTGTAAGGAAGATATCACGAAAACAAGCAGGGCCTAGAATATTAAAATGAACCTGAGACATGAATTTAACTGGCAACATTTGATTAAACACCTGGCCACTAATATGTACTTGTGACCCTGTATAAAGTGTCAATAAATTACAGTTAATGAAATGTATTACTTTCTAGAATAGGATAATGCTGTAACGAGTGACTCCCTATGCTCATAAGCTGAGAATTCATTAGTATAACTCTATTCCTTTTTTCTAATGACTTATGCTGCAATGAAGAGTCTTTATTTTAGATGCGTTGGACATTTGGTTGTAAGTGCAATGGACCTTTCCTTTCTTGCAGATGATGAACCAGTCGATATCTTTTTTCATGTTTCTTCTGCACGTGAAAGACAAGATTACCGACGACAATGCGAGAGAATAATGAAATTTATCCTTAACGAAATGTAATAGTGATCCTATCCTTAGTAACCAACTACGTAGCTCATACGCCTATCCAGTGGAGGTGTATTGCACTAGCACTCATTTTAATTTATGCGTTTGCCGCTTAATTTCGGAAAACTGAAAGACACACACTCAATTTCGTAGAGGTTTGTGTCATCAGAAATGTGATTCACATTGTAATCGAGCACCAGTTTTACGTAAAATGAAATTAATATCGGCATATTACAGAAATATTTGATAGATAAGTATTAATAAAATTGTTTAATAAAAGAGAATAATTTTAAGTATAACGTAAAAATAATATTTAAAAAATTACAAAAATACTTGCACTCCCCTATAACATACGAATGATTTGTAGCCGCCTACCCGTTTTTCGGATCTATCACCACTGGGCTTCCATGTTTAGGGAGTTTGAAAAAATGGCACAAAACAGGCACACACATTAGAAATATAAGCAAAATATTCAGTTACGCATTTAAAACATCACTGAGGAAATTATACACAGGTGTGCATAAAGCATGCGAAAATGAGACTGTGTGTGACACTTTCACCACTTAATAGAATGCTGTGTTTGGTCTGTTTTGCTTCAGTTTACTTTTTTTGACATATAGAACATTTAAAAAATGGGTTGCACAATTTTTCCATAATGCCGTCTACCAAAGTCACTTTTCTAAGTCAAACGTGTATCCAGGGTGTCAAGTAACGCATGCCTGAACAGAGTGTATACTACGTCCGACAGGATTAACTGGTGTACGTACCGAAAATCAGAATATTATGAAATACTCTAAATGTGACAATGAAATTGAATATACGGGACTAAAGACTAATCCCTTTAAATTAAACAAACTTCCGCGATTCTATACCATGAAATTTATGTATAAACCTTGAATACTAAACAACGCATCATAAAACATTATCTGGTAAGATATGCTGTTGTGTGTATCGGCCTACACACACACACACACACACACATATATGTATATAGATCTGTCAAAGACCAGTTATTCTTCTCAAAATCGTATTCGTTTACATTAACTAAAATGAATCAAAATTCTGTCATGTTAGTGTACTGTATCAGGCCTATACGAGCTACATATCTACTTCGTACGTATGTGTAAATAAACATCAAAGAATGCATACTGGTAAACAGGGGTGCCGGCAGTATGAGAAAAACTAACACAATAGACATACGTCTCGACACTTTTACTATACTTCTAACACATGACTGTTAACAAACGGTGGTCAGGCAGTTTGAAACCTCTTATATGCACGCCAACCCACATTGCGTCTGAGATTATAAAAAAACTGAACTGTATTTGTGGCATTCCGCAAAAGAGTTATTTCTAATTGTACGCTACAATAAACACCTTTTCTAAGCATCTGGTATTTGCAACTTTATTATTTACATCCTATATTAACATTTTATTTACCCAATTTTTGGATGGTTTTTGCTATATAAAAGTTCATGTGGGTATACAGCTTCCTCTGCGGTAACAGCAATTTTATGTTCACCTGAAAAACCTGCTCGCTATGAAGGTAAGTCTTTTATAAGCTCAAAATACCGAAAGCGAATTACTTAGTTATCAGAATTACAGTGACATGCTTCACTTGTACTTAGAGAAAACAAAGCTGCGCACGTTTCGTGCAGATATCAGGGAATATGCATCATCTAAGAAGACAACATAACGATGTGTGGGCACGACAGCTGTAATTAGACTGCGACAATTAAGCCGATAAAGGGCAGGACAAATAAGCACAGCTTCAGTAAGGGACCTTTGCCTCTTTATAAGAAGCACAGGGTTATTGAACCTGTGCTGAATGGAGTGTTTAGGGCTGCACAATAAGCCTAAGGCTGAGGTGCATCCGGGGCATAAGCTGACGGGCCCTCAAGAAGACGAAGAAGAAGAAGAAGCAGAAGAAGAAGGGCAGCGTGGTATAAGAGATGCTTGCTTCATTTTAAGAAAACGCACCCCTCTGCCTGCCAGCTCAATGGGATTGTCACTTCCCTACCTTGATAGACGATGTGGTGTAGATTAGTGACTTCACAACCAAACAGAAAATAACAATACCAGGCACACAGCTGTATTTACAATACAGGAAACATAGTCTTACAAGATTCTAACAATACAGTAAATACTTCGGTAATGTGGATACATGTTTCGGCCTTTCTCAACCTTTCAGGATACTTTAGGTTAAAATATCACAAAGAAACGCCAGTCCTAAACACAATTGTATTATATTCAAACTTACAATGTCTAAACTTTTATAAGTACTAGGTCTTACTTTACGTACAGTACACTTGCAGGCTGCCTTCCTCTTTCACTAACCAGATATCTTTCAACTCTAGTACTTAGCAAGTCAAGGAGGGTTAATGAAATAAGTCGGGACGTTCATGCTTCATTTGCATGACAATGATTGGTAGCATTCTCAGTATGAACCCGCGGCCTCGTAGATGGGGACGGTTGATAACTGGCTCATGTATTGACTGTGCGGCTGGTTTCAAGCGCGTGTTTTTGTTCTTGCGTTGCTGCCCGTATCTAGATCCGACAACCAACACAAGTTAATGAAGCAAACAGATACCCTTTACGTTTATTTAGCATATATATGAGCCAGTAGCCATCAAAATTACAATATTATATATTTGACAAGATAATAATATTATGTTTATAATTCGCGTTACTTTGTGCTATTGTAACTTGCGATACTCAGAAAGACTTGCAGGTGTATCTATGTCCTTGGGTATACGTTCCTGACATTCTGTTATAGCCTTTATATATATATATATATATATATATATATATATATATACACATATACATATACTTCGCGGACTGTAAATACAGCTGTGGATTTGGTATTCTTATTTTAGATTTGATTTAATAAACACAGTCATATAGACAGTAATATTATCAAAACTAGTAACTACATATTACACAGTTTTTCCTGTCAGTATGTCAGTAGTGTGATAAAGTAAAAGCATTTCTCATTACCCTTGAAAGAATGCCTCGCAAGACTTTGCCTTCAAACGGTTCAAATTTCAGCTACTGTATGTAGAACCCATGAAGCCCGCACAATAGGTGCAAGTAGGTAGGGACCTCCACCAGGTAGCTGCATAACACGACACACACTGCAGCTACAACGCACTAACATAGGCCTGACTCGTGCGATATCCGAGGTTCTGTCTGCGGCATCATGTGGATACTTCCAGGATTAGTTACCCGACGACACAGCGCAACGTACAGCATGCTGATACAAAATATCAAGATACATACATACATACACCAACAACTGCATCTAGACAGCAGCACAAAAACCCACAAAGAGATTAAGAGTCTACAGATAAAACCCCCAAAATCTCAGATTATTATGTGGCCATATTTAATATTAATTTGATGCATCCCGTTGTGTTATAAACAAAAAACCAACTGTTGTATCCATAAAACCACTAAAATACGTGTACAAGTTGATTCGACGGATACAGTAACTGGTTTTACAATTCATTTTTAGTGGAGACAAAACCGAAAAATTTGAAGTTAACACTTACGGACTATGGAAATTATGTTAATTCTTTGTTTGTAAAGGAACATTACCGTGAATGAGTACGAAACTGGAAAAAAGAACTGCATAATGTGGAGCTTCAAAGTTTGTAATCCTTACCAGTTAGGCCTAATATTCTAGAGTTCAAATCGTGTATGATATGAAAGGCGGGCACGAAACTCTTACACGAGATTTGAGAAACCTATAAATTTTCGTTTTAAGGCTTGAAGGAGAAAGAGCTCTTCGGAAGACCTAGACGTAGATGGTCATAAATACTACAATCTAGCTCAGAAAAAAGAATGGCCCTGTGGAATACACGTAACTCCCTGAGGGGGGAGGTGGGACAAAGTGGGGGTTTCTGTGAACATTGTAATAAAGAGTAGGTTTCCGTAAAATATACGGTACTCTTAATTCATTGGTTCCTACGTGTGCTTAAAACGTGCGCAGGAATACGCGATGTCTCCGTGAGTTAGTCTTCATAACTGTGTGCAGCTTCATGCAACACACGTACCACGTGGCTCCATTAAATACGCCTAGCAATAGACGTTCCATGCACTGGTACCCAGCCTCAAATTGATTCATTGTACATCCACGCAACGTAAGCAATGCGCATGTACCTAACAACCACGGTAAACATATTAACCCTTTGAAGAGGAAGCGTGTCTGTTTTATACAAGGACTCAGTGCGTACCGCGCTGCAAACACTCTCCACCACAGTTATAAAAACCAATTTCTTACTGTTGCATAATGCTAAAGTTGCTGTTTGTTCTGAGATCCACGCAAAACACACAAACGCAGTGTGAGCACCGTGTAGAATTTTTTAATGTTAAACCTGGTGGTACGTAAAATTACCGCTAGGCTTTAAAAGGTTAACTTGAAAATAACTTAGACACGTATCTGCATGTTTCGACTGACATCTGATCGTCTTCAGAGTTTTAGTTTAAAGGTTTACAAGTTCCACTGCCAGGGCGTTAAAGTGCGTAACACATTATCAGAGAATTATAAAATACATCCAGCATGCTTCATACAAATATGATGGTTAAATATTCCGCTTTTCCTAGCAGTAGAGTCAGCTCTTTTCCTATTTTGTTTCAAAAACATAGTAAGTATCAAACAACTTTACTGGAAACTATTGCAAGTCTATGATATAACTAGCCTTTAATGTATTTTTGTTTGTTGAATACCTCTCTGAACATGGCCATAAAAGGCCGAAACATGTAGGAGTTTCACCAGAAGTACGAATATCACTGTATCTAATTATAGTCCAGTCGGTGGTGTACTTATGGCGATGTGTCTTACAGTACGGAAAATGGACAATTTTAAACACTTCATGAATTTTTTTTTGTTTCTTCTCCTTTCCGGAAGGAAATGTTAGGTAGAGACCAAATACCTTATATGTAAATGTAAAAAAATTAACAACTCAAATTTTCATGCAAGCATTACAACTATTCACGATGAATAAATAACATATTTATGTCATGTTGTGTAGCAAGTTTTAAAAACCTTCGATAGTACAGTCCTAGAGGGAACACAATGGTTACACGTACCCACACGTTATTTCGGGATTCAGTTTTTCAAAATATGAATACAAAGTATAATAAATCTCTTGTCACCCCATAATTCTGGGAGTTTTTGCGACAGAATATACGACGCCTTCTTTGTAATACTAAAACACACAAAGGTTAATAGCTGTGCTCTGCCACTAATCTTGGTGGATTCTTGAACTTTTAACGTAATTAGTTTCATATTGTTTTCACCGTGCATTTTCACTATATGAGTAAACTCACCAACTAATGCACTTTTTAATCGCTGTTATTCCCTACATGTTTCGGCGTCCAATGACGCCATCGTCAGGGGGTATTTATTATAACTAGCACAGAACGTCCATATGGTTCATAACAGTTTGAGTTTTGTAGTTCACCTGTACACTGTTAGCAGAATAGTTCCAATAGTAGCACGTATAAAATATACATAACACCCACACTGGATAATGTTTAAAATATACACAAAATCTATAAAATTATGTGCACTTTTCTTTAAATTCACTTTGAAATCAATTGCAGCTTTTCTGAAGTTGAAACATGCTGAATCACATAGGCTGTCACATGAGTGTGATTCAGTGTACAAGTTAACTACAAACTCGAACAGTTGTGAACCATATACACGTCCTGTGCTAGTTATAATGGATACCCCCTGATGATGGCGTCATAGGACGCCGAAACATGTCGGGAATAACAGTGATTAAAAAGTGCATTAGTTGGTGAATTTACTCACTTTTAACATAATATTTGAATTTATGAAGCATCGTGACATATTTTCTACAATACTAGTTGACAGAATTCATTTTTCTGCAAAATATATTGGCAGTAACACAATCTTCGCACATTTTGTTCATCTTCCAAACGAAGCCTCGGTTTTACAGTTTTTGCACAGGGGGAAGAATATATACCACAGCAGTCTATGTAACTTCATAATTTGCGTTACTATTTCGGCAATATTTACCATGTTTTTGAATTTTACATGACACATTTTTCGAAATAATTCTCGTTTGGAATGCATGCAGTGGCTACGCTTCCAGACGTGTTCTGCACAGACAAATGTATTTAAAAAGGACGTAGGTGCAAACCTATAAGGGAGTTCCATCAATTTTGTGGTTGGCGCAGAAGACAGCTACAGAAAAGAACTGAACTAAATATTACACGCATGTTCTGATTCTGGTTTACTCTTTATATGTAATGGAAAATTACAAGCAGATTAAATCGAGGAATTCAAGCATACATTCAGTTCCAAACGTTCTGCCTTACGGGACGAAACCATAAAACGTAAGAAATAAATACAGGCCTATATACACGCAACTAAATTTTACTACTTTACTTTTCCGGGTGTAAAGCATGATGTTCCTCGCATTAAGAAAGTACGCGTATGGAGATCACTAGAGAAGGGGGAACTGCGTGAAGTATTTATATCTGTTGGGGAAGCTGTAAAATGTGGTGAAAGAATACAGCACAACAAAGAACATTTTAATTTGTACGTGACTAGTGGGATATAGAGCAGGTTAGAGAAGACGAGAAATGTACACCAAATTGTAAAGACTGAAAACGTAAAGGAGAATGGCAAGGTTGAAGACACAAGTGTATTTATAAATATCAGGACTCTGTTTTAAAATAAGATGAGGATGTCGACTGTATACAGTGACTAAGTAGAGGCTCAAGTGGCGGGAATTTGTGTAAAAGGAAATGAACAGCTCCCATCCGTAAATGTTCTATAGTTTCTCTCTTGGCTCCAGGAATATCAGATTGTCTTGTAAAAGTCTGTAGAAAGCCGTTACTTTATTAATACAATAACTGTGCACTAATAAGTAATCGCTTTATCAGACCGTTTCTATTCTTTGTAATATCTTACAGAACACGCAAGGTGCGCTGCAAATACGATTATTTCTGCAAGCCGTGTGTTTAATAAGACAATATTTTTTTTCAGTTTTCAGAAGCAGGCAATAAATCAACTGATAGCATTCACATCGTTCCTTGCCCACAGATACCTGGGAAAAATAACATGAGGCAATATATGTAATATATACAATATCTATATATCTTTTCAGTATTGCATTGAGAGAAGGTGGAGCAGTGTAATATATGAAAAATATATAAATATATATATTAGTAGCAGTAATAGTGGCAATTACTAGTAACGCGATATGAAATACTAAGTTTCTAATATGCTTGTCTACATATGCTTTAGACATACTTATACAGACAATTACGTTTTTTCTTCGTGCATAAGTTTAGAGTTTTAAACCATACTGTCTTAATTATCAACTTATTATAACTTATGAACAAATTATCAAGCTGCTCCTCACATGTTCACCATACGGGTAAAATTGCACTAAAAACAAAGTTTTGTAGATAGGATTCACAGAAAACGGTTACAACAGCATTTGTAAGAAATAAGTTACGTTTAGACGGAGCGCAGGAGGTGAGATGCGGGAAGGCTGGCACTGAACCAACAGTAGATCACATGCGTGCATTTTGTATGGAGAATTGAACGAGAAATATTAGTTAAACAGCAATTTTCATATATAGGAGAAGCAGTAGTGCACGGAGTAAGGTTTTTCGCTGATAGGGTATCGTATATAATACTAACAAGCCGCTGGCATGATGTTCTGTAATCATACAACAGACACCATAATAAGTGTTATGGGAAAAAAGACAATTTATAAGCAAAAGTAGAGTATTCATTTAATTTCCTAAGGAACAGATAAATATTTACAGAAACACTAATCACCAACAAATGCACAAAGAGAGTTTTATCATCAATCGTAACACACTCCTACATGTTTCGACCCTGCTGGGTCAACTTCAGGGAGAACTTTTTTGTTATCGTTACACTAAGGTTGCACTTTATAGTTGAGTGAGAATGTGCTGTTGACTGTGTACTGCGTTGTTTTTGGAGGCGTGAACTCTCTGCGGTCCCGGCCTGCACTGCACTGCAGTGCCTCCAAAAACAACGCAGTACACAGTCAACAGCACATTCTCACTCAACTATAAAGTGCAACCTTAGTGTAGCGATAACAAAAAAGTTCTCCCTGAAGATGACCCAGCAGGGTCGAAACATGTAGGAGTGTGTTACGATTGATGATATAACTCTCTTTGTGCATTTGTTGGTGATTAGTGTTTTTGTATAATATAGTGCACGGACATGGAACACATCAGATCAATATTTGTTGGGCTACTTTAATAAATAACTTCAAGACTTACTTTTAAAAACTCGATACTTGGAGGAAATTTACATGAAATCAATAAAGATAACTCCGTTAAGAGTAGTAGATATTGCCACATGCAAAAAAAATGTTCACAAAAACAGTAAACGTCCGACATTGAAACATTTCCAGGCTCATATGGACTTCTTCTAATGGGAGGACACGGCATCAGATACACCGCATGTTTCTGCATAGACTCCATACAGAAAGTACTGTTTCTAGGTCATATAAAGTAAATTAGAAGCCATTATGATATTAAAGGTAGCTCATTTATCGCCCATAATTATAATTATTTTTTAGCATAATCCCTGCCACATTGATGCTTTCTATAATCCCGTCATGAATCAAAATATACCGTTACAGTATAAATTGGTACTTGCATTTACAAGCCCTCACATAAAAAACTACTTTCACTTCCTATTTATTGTGGTATAGACGAACTCCAAAATGTTGCTTCCGCAGCCAGAACAATAAAGTGGCTCCACAAAAACCTCAATAACAAAGCGCAACAACGCTTGTGCCCAGTGTGCGATATGCACAGGTGAATAGTCGTGCCCAGGGTTCACACATCGCAACAGATCCTCCGTTTGGGTCCCATCAGAAGCACTCCTGGAGTGGAATTATCTTCCATGTTTGTTTACTTTTTCTGTAATTTGCAATTTTTAAGGAGGCATAAACTCAGATAGTGACAAACTGCTCTCATCGGAAATTTAAACTTAATGCCGTGTTCACAACAGTGCCGTTTTGAAACAAATTTGGAAAAAAAAAACTAAGACGGTACGCTTACTTATGCCTCCTGCCAAAAGAGCAATTGTAATATTATCGTCCCAGTCATGACAGTTTTTCCTAACTGACATTTTCCTTCAAGTTTTTTGATACCCCTTGTGGATTTCAAACTTCCCACTCCATGACTCCGACTCAGACACTATCTTTAACCTTGATTTTAATAACCCCACCAATATGCGTTAAACAGCAAGAGTTACAAAGATCATAATTAACTGTATCCCTTTCCAAATCTCGCACTACTTTTCCACAGTCCGGCTCAAACATTTGCCTTAGCACTTTGACATCAAACACCCACAATATACGAAGAATGAAAACGCTTAAGTTAGAAAACTGAACCCAACAAAACAAAACTAGATTCGGCAGAGAAACAAAGTTTAAAAATCAATAAGATTATTCGTGTTAAAAGTTAATTCTTATACCCAGTTCACTGGGCCCAGTTAAACTTTCCCAGAATCTACTACCTGACATAAAAGAAGTAACTTATACACAGAATCTCCGCCCAAATCTAACATTAATATTGTAAAGAAGTCCACGAGCCCCGTCCTTAATCAATATTGTAAAGTTTTCCAGAAGAGTGCTTTCATGGCGCACACAAAGCCTTACAATCCCGCGTTCAACAGAACTCAGTCGGTCATATCCTGCAGAGGGTACCGCATGGAAAGAGACAGGCAAATGCACTTTAACCGACAACTGAATTTGTTATACAAACTTTCGCACTTTAACCGACAACTGGATTTGTTATACAAACTTTCATACTAAGTTACAAATAATTTTCTCACATTTGAGCTGTATGAAGAACAAAACAACGGAGAACTCGAGTGATAGGTGTCACTATCGTTTTAACATTCTTCTGTCGTTATTGAGATTAGGAGGAATCCCACTGAAAACAAAATCTATATCAAAAGTGACTATGACATATAATGCGATCATTATCGTGTGCTTCTACATTACAAATGTATGTCTGTGTATGGATGTGTTTGTTCATAGGCATGATTTGGTGCAGTGCATGAAGAAAATGCGCTTGTTATTCCCACTGCAGGTAATCACGTGGACACATTTCAGTCTAAGGTAAGCCACAACACAAGCCAAAGAGTTGTTAATATACTTTATGCTGAACATCCCCTTGTGAAACATATAAAGAAGAGTAATATACCGTATAAACTGCCAATCATAACATAAAATATACCCTTTAAATTTCAAACGTGCCACATGCTTCGGCCACAATGGTGCATCATTAGATGTAACAAACAAAAATGCATAGAGAAAATTACATGTACATAAATATGAAATACGCATTAACAAAAATACAATTTTTTCAAAAATCGTAAAATTCCCGATGTAATTAACAGAAACGTCTGCAGCAAACCTTTAAAATACGCAATTTATTTGATTAAAATTAAAAATTAAGATATGTACTCCTAGTACAGTGACAGGTGCACTTTACGATAGTTACAGCACCTTGCTCTGACATACATATGTACAATTTGCTCTTATTGCAACAAAAATTTTCATCCCCATTACAGTTATCGCAAACGTGACATCGAACATCTGCTCAGTCTGACGGATTCCTTCACGTGGGAAGAACTGCCGACCAGAGATCCTGACACCGGATATCTGACAAACGCTGGATGCATTCCTATAATCCAGACATTTACTAAATACTTCACAGTGTTTCTTTTTGGATTCCACGCCATCCAGTCTGCTATTCGTGTAGTAATGAGGCATGACATGTTGATCACCACGTGGTTTCCTTTCGACGCATCAGCGAGCCCAGTATACGAAATTGCAAATTCTATACAGGTAATTTTTAGCACCTGCACCAATAATATGTTCTCCCAAATTAAGACGAACATTGAATTAGGGGCCATGTTGTGGTAGACAATTGTCTACATTTTAACTATTTTACATCATATCTACTGTGTACAACAGTTGGTAAGTTAGTTTTACGCAGTTTTGCTTTGGTTTTTTCCCTGATGACGATCCCTTGGCGATCGAAACATGTAAGAATAGTTTATGGGACACTATAATGTAAATGTCTCAAGAAAATATTGTGCATTTTTCTTGGCTGAGTTTTGCGAATTAACCTTTTAAAGCCTAGCGGTAACTTTACATACCACCAGGTTTAACATTCACAAATTCTACGTGGTGCCCACATCGCGTTTACGTGTTTTGTACGGATCTCAGGACATACAGCAAATTTGCCTTATAAAACATTAAGAGATTGGTTTTATACCCGAAGTGGAGAGTGTTTACAGCGCAGTACGCACTGAGTCCTTACATAAAACAGACACACTTCTTCTTTAAAGGGTTAAATAACGAGTACAATGAAAATGGTATTATAGAGGACTACGTTTATCCGATACATCATAAGGAAGAGGGATGTGATTTTGTGAATGCGGAAATGAACTGTTATATTCCATTAGAAACAAAGAAAATAAAAACTTCTAATTCGCGAGTGACCTCCAGCCTGTCCATAATTACTCGCCAATTTTACGCTGCAAGTTTTGCCTGTGTATTCTCATCATTAGCTAACAACACAACCAGCAAGGCAGACTAACGCTTTCTTGTAACGAGTATAGCATGCTTAATTTTTCTGTTACATATTTCAGCCTTTGCGTCAATCCTGAAGCTGTGCTGCTAAAAGTAACACAAGTTTTGCTTCAGAATAAAATACATACGAAAATTTTTTTAGTATATATACGTGAATTCTGCTTATTTTTATTTACAAAATTTTTGGCCCTCTTATTTTAATAATTTATACAAGCCAGGCGCAATAAAATAGTATGAAATATTTTGCTGTAGCTTTAAATTCTGTACATATTAGTTAACATTTTAATACAGCCATCATGCAAAATGTCTCATCAAGTATGTGTGTTATATATTTTACAACCAGATAACAATATCTCGTTATTTTAATGTGCATCACCTTGAAACAAATGCGTACAATATTTATGCAACAAATGCTTTACAGATTTATTGTGCAGCCATGCAGAATATGTGGTCAGGTCGCAGAGACTGTGTGATATCCAGTTCAATACGAAAGTCGCGGTCTCTCTTATCTATGAGTTGGCCTGTCAATTATACACGATAATATGCACGCAAATTCAAGTTAAGAACCCATATCAGAGAATGGGTGTTCAGAGAGTTATTGAGCTGGGAATGACCTTAACTATTCTCGACAAGTGTTAAGATACCGTTTCTTACTGTAAACGGCAAATGTAAGGCCTACATGCACTATGGTAATAAGAAGTATGATGTAACTAGAACATGACATTGAAGCATGCAACCTACGTGCAGTATGCACGCCTAGGTGAATTCTGATTACACACTCTGCAGTATGAATACACAACATGAAATCTCACACTTTTTATCGTGTGTCAATGGCAGGCCAGTGCATCCACAGCAGTGATAGTGACTGTGACACTTTAACCAGTAACAATTCGTATTTCCTAAACACGTATGCTACATCTCTAAACAAAAGGATGTAACATAATGAACACATAAAGCAGATATATCAATGTTAAAATGTAACGCATGTTAAAATTTTAAAATATTCATGTACAGATATGGGATTTGAAGAGACTTTCGCAAGAAGTTTTATTACAAATTTTATTCTGAGGCTGTCTGGTGTAAAGTAAGCACTGAACACGTGAGCTTTACAACATGACGTGGCTAAATTTTTATTATTAATGATGTTGGGCAGGCTGAAATAGAGACAGTAAAAACACCAGTGCCTGAGGTGCGGATGGATACTGAAAATCTAAAAAGAAACAAATCAACAGGTATTGATTAAATTCCAGCAGAATTGATTAAAGCAGGAAGCAGGGCATTTCGTTGTTAGATCCAAAAACTTATTAATTCTATTTGGAATATGGAGGAATTGCATGAGCAGTGGAAGGAGTCGATCGCTGTATCTATTTATATGACGAGTGATAAAACAGAGACTGTAGTAATTATCGAGGCAAATCACTTTTCTTAACTACATACAAAATTCTATCCAACATCTTTCTATCAAGGTTAACTCCATATGCAGAGGAAATTATTGGGGATCATCAGTGTGGAATTCGAAGAAACAGGTCACCTACTGATCATATATTTTGCATTCGTCAAATTATTAAGGAAAAAATGGGAACACAATGAGGCAGCGCATCAGCTATTTATAGACTTCAAGAAAGCCTATGATTCAGTTAAGAGGGAGCTCTTGTATAATATTCTTATCGAGTCTGGTATTCCCATGCAACTAGCAAGGCTAAAATATATATCTAAATGAAATCTATAGCACAGTCCGTGTAGGCAAACATTTGTTTGACACGTTTCCTATTATGAATGTTTTGAAATGAGGAGATGCTTTATCCCTATTGCTCTTCAACTTTGCTTTAGAATATTAGGAATATCAGGAGGGTTCAGGCAAACCAGGAAGGCTTGAAATGAAATTCTACGCATCAGTTTCTAGTTTATGGTCATGATGTTAATATAGTGGTTGGAAGCATTAATACTATAAAGAAAAACACATAAGGTTTAGCAGTTGCTAGGAAGGAGATCGGTCTATAAGTAAATGCTGAGAAAATTAAGTATATGGTCGTGTTTGGAGATGAGAATGCAGGGCAAAATCACAACATAAAGACAGGTAATAAATCCTTAGAAAGGGTGGAACAATTCAAATACTTGGGTACATCCCTAACGAATCGAAATTCCGTTCATGAAAAAAATATAAACAGATTAAAAATCAAGGAGTGATTGCTACCATTTGGCGCAGAATCTTTTGTCTTGCTATTTGCTGTCCAAAAACATAAAGATCTACATATACAGAATTCTAATTTTGCGTGTTTTTTGTATAGATGTGAGGCTTGGTCTCTCACATTGGACGAATATAGGCTGAGAGTTAGAGGATAGATTGCTGAGGATACTTTGGCCAAAGACAGACGAGGTGACAGGGGAATGGAGAATACTACATAACGAGGAGCTTCATTCTCCGCACTCCTCATCAAATATCATTCAGTTGATCAAGGAAAGAAGAATGAGACGGGCAGGGCATGTAGCACATAAGGGGGAAAGGAGAGGTGCTGCAGGGTTTTGGTGGGGAAATCTTGTAGAAAGAGACTACTTGAAAAATCTAGACGTAGATGGAAAGATAACACTAAAATGGATCTGGAAGACGTGGGATGAGAGGCATGGAATGGATAGCTATGGCTCAGTATAGGGACAGGTGGCGGGTGTTTGGGAATGCTGTAATGAACCTTCGGGTTCCGTAATACGCGACGAGTTTCTTGACTATCTGAGGACCTGTTAGCTTCTCAGGAAGGACTCTGCTCCATTGAGTTAATTATAATTATTATCTATTAAATATTTTTAACAATTATACTTCAAAAACTAAGAAGGCCGAAAGACAGGGGTAAATAAAACCCGGAAAATAAATGTCAAGAACAAGTAAAATATAGTACGGTGCCACGTAAGCCATTCCCCCAAAAGTCGACGTGACACGTATGCACAAAATCTCCTCATCTACATTTGTCACCGACGCCTGGACTCCAGCTGTATTTTATTATATATAATAAAAAATACAACAATCCCATTTTCACGGTGCTTTTAAGAAAAAAATTATAGATATAAATTTGTCCAATAATGTCATAATAAATAATCACTAATTAGCTACTGTCGACCAATGTCATTTTACAACTTATTGTAAAAAACTGAAAAACTTGTGGGATCCCACAAAAACGAAAAAAAGTTAATAGATTATACATCACAGTCTTTCACCTTCCTTTAAAATACTGCGCCCGCGGCTTGATGTTGGTCGACTTCGACAGAAACATACAGCTGTTAAATAAAAGCCAGTTGTGTTGCATTGAACCAGACACCCTTCTCTCACGGGCTGAGTTCCCCTTCAGAAGCCTACAGTAACAGTGTCAAGCAGAACACAACTCAACCACAGTAACCATAAACATTTTGGATGAATGCATATGGTTGCTTCCGTAGGTCCGGGATAACTTGCGTGTTACACGGGGTGCCGACTGAAATCTCACTAGAGTACACTTCACGATAAACACCGTGTAAAGTACAAATGGAAATTCTAAAACAAATTGAGCGACAAGATTATGAATCAAGCAAAAGAAAATTACATACATTTCCAAATACAAAAATATGTATATTACTCGTGTTATATTTCTGCGAATCTTAAGAACAGCGTAACTATAATTAAACCCCTCATTTCCTACAGGCCATAGCATCAATCTTCCCAATAGGCTTATTTATTGCATTCCTGTGCCTCTACGCCACGCTAGTGTGTGTGGCCTGCAGTCAGCTGGAAAAGCTCAGAGCGGCCCTGTTGGATATCAGACAGACACACGTCACATCAGGGCACGGTGAGGATGAGTCAGACGGACAGGATTGGCAAGTACTGGCTAGACACTCTGAAGCAGTGTTCGGTTGCATGCGGGAAGAACTCATCAGGTGTGTACATCACCACCAGAAGACAAAACGGTGAGATTATAACTAAAGTTTACTGCATTCAAACTGGCGGTAATATTCCGTGCAAGGCTGTGTCGTACGTGGCAGTGACTAGCGTGCACACGCGTTTCCCGCCCACTCACTAGAGCGGACAAGCAACAAACACGTAAATACGTCTGTCTTACCAGGCAGCAGCGGGGGAGGGTGTAAAACGGACGGTCCGGTAGGTAGCAGGGCGAAAGCTTGTCAGCTACTTCTTATCTCTCTTGTGGGCGGCACCGACAAGGAATGCTGGTGAGATCATCGGGAAAAAAGAGTGCAATAGCGAAGGCTTTATTCGCAAGCAGGGAACAAGCATTTTAGGAGTAGTGTTGAACAGGATAGAGCAAACAGTTGAGAAGCAGTATTGCACGTTTCGATTTCATGTCCTCCATGAACGAGGCTGTAATTTCCGAGGTTGTTAAGAGACCGCTACTGTGGGATCATCGATATAAAGATTATCGCAACAGGGACTTTGTTGACAACGATCTGCGACGCAGAACAGCAAGAATCACAGGACGAACATATTATAAACGCTGGGGAAACCTGGAATACGAGTTTGAATCAACGTTTTGAGAGGATGCCACTCCTGAAACACAGGATCCTGCTCCGACTGTTCATTCAAACGTTCCAAAGCGAAAGCGAGGGAAGTGGACGTTAATTGTTAGGAAAAAACGCTACGTTTAGAGAACACAAGCTCGAGTGGTTCATTAAGCAAGGGGACTGACAATGATGATCCAGATTTCTTCAGGTCTCAAGTTTCGTATATGAACAACTGTCCCCTCACAAGAAAGTTATTTTTGAGGTCACATTTCCAAAATATACTGGCAGATAAGATTAGTGCACTACGAAATAATTTGCTTCAATCTTTAGTTTTATCTTCAGCCTCAATCTCGAACAGTATTCGTGAGAGTAGGCATACAGAATCGTGTTATGTACGTACTTGGCATCGATGTAACACCACAGTGTGATGCCAAGAATAATTAACCTTAAAAATCTACTGCTACTGCTAATACGAGTTTGCTATAACAGGGATCCTAGACATTAGGTATTCATTCATTCATACTGCAGTTACTGGGAATCATGTAATCGTGATATATGCATTAATCTTGCACATGTATTATTTTATCCACCAATGTATTCATTAGCGTTATTATAAATGTAGCAGTCTTCCTGTGAACCAAACTGGCTGCATCACGGAACTGAATAGTGTGTTAAACGTGAAGTATGTTGGACTTACCGGTGTCACAGTATTTCCTGCACAGTATTGTTTTCAGAGAATCTGTTCAACTGCGTGAATGTGCTGTCGTATAGCCTGCGCTACATAATCAAATGTTGAAGGCGACATCCTGCAGTACTAAAAAAATAGTGGGATGTTCCCTTAGCTCATGATAGAGGTGACGAAATTCCCCTAATTGTTACCGGCTTTTAAATGTGTCATGTTTGCTTCGCCTTTTCACACCAATTAAATCAAATTTTAAGCTATTGTTCTCCAGCAGAAACGTATTGCGCGCTCTCAGTGACGTCACATCACCACAAGCCAGTCGCTGCCACGCAGGACTTAGCCTAAGAGGATAAAAAATATATGCTACAAAACCTTGTACTTTTCAGATATATGGAAGCATTGGAAGACACATTCCATCTGTCACTCTGCGGTCTATTTCTGTTTTTCTTGTCAGCCATGTGTGCTGCCGCTTTTTCTGCTGTCACGGTAAGGTATTATCTCAGTTCTTCACAGAACAAAGGTGAAAATAAGTGCCTTCCTTTTTAAAATTCACTGTCTGTGCTAAACACACACGGAGCTCCGAATTTGATTCATGTGTTTCTAGAAACCATTCACGAAACATCTGTAACTATAACGAAGACTGTTTTCTTGGACTAAAGAGCCACATTACCATTAATTTCTTTAAAAAAATGACATCTTACATGGAGAAAATTTCTTTCATATGTTTGCTTCTCATTCGTTTGTGGCGTAGAAACCGTGTCTGGACATTTTAAAACATTGGTTTCTAATTTCATTTACAGGTTTCATTGAAATTCGCAGCGTGTTTTCAGGCGTCCGTAATCTTAATTTATGATAAAGCCTACTTCTATGGGTCCATAAATGTTCTATTTCATATGAAGCCTGAACTCTGAGTAAATTCTCGATGACTTTCTATGTGACAAACATGCATATTAATATGTAACCAAACTGACACAGGATAAAACCTAGGTTACACAAGGTTCCATCATGTTCCACATGCCTGTCTTACGTGGTTGCACAAACAGATGTTGAAAAGAGTAATCTATAGTTTTCAGTTTTAAGTGACTTGATTATTATAAAGACGAATTAATTTGGTACATATATAAATTATTCTTGACTATCTTAAACCCCCAGGGACGCATTGATGACATGGGGACCTGACAGTATAACACGTAGTAGTTTCGATTTTCAAACACGGTCACTCATTATAAAGCCTACTTCATACAAATATATAAACAAATGTTTGCATGTATTCTACAATATTGGTTTGTAGAGTTCGCTGTAATTTCAGTGAAAGATCATGCCGCTTGAATTATGAATGTTGTCCCTTTAACGAGTATATATTGGTTTTACTGAGTTGTCATTTGAAGCCGACATTGGCAAGCCTCAATTAGACCTGCAGAGAACGTGATCCGACATTTTGCTTATAATGTTACTGGTCACAACAATCCCGGTCTTATGCGGCCCCGTTCATGAGAATCTTACCTCTTTCACAGGCAGTGAACTCAGTAATAGTAAAATACACTCTTGTTCCAAGTCTGGCTGATATTCTTATGGAAGACAAAATAGCCAGTTAGTGTGTATACCTTAGACTAAGAGATACGCTTGTAAAATAAAGTACTCTCCCTTTTTTTCGATTAGGCTACTTAAATATTTAATTTGTCAGAGGCCAAAGCCTATATTATGCAGCATTAACAAATTTTATAAAAAGACTTGTCAAATGATGGACACAAAATCGTACGGAACAAAAGACCAATTCCAAGCTCATACCAAACACACACTAATTTACCACAATATTATTTATTGATATTGGTAGATGAATTAAAAATTTCTCGACCGCTTTGCACATAATGTGCGATGACAAGAAGTCACATTCGTGTGTGTAGGTATAATGAAATCATGAAAGGCAGAATATAGTCACTGAACTGCATGTTGATATCTGACCGTCTTTACACAATAACAGGTAATCAAATGTTTCTTTTGGCAGAGCTGGGGAGATTACATTGATGTATGGCAGGCTCTAACTGCGTACATTTCGCAGACGGGAGCTGTGTATTTGTACTGTTGGCTTGGAAACCAGCTGTCTGAAGAGGTAAGAGTAACTGCATAAATTAGCCCCTTACGTTTTGGCGGGTATTTAAAATTCACTGTTGAAAACCCCGGCATAATATCACTCCATTAAGTCAATATATTTTTCTCTTATATACACCCAAGAATTTCAGAGCTATTCAACTATCAGAACTTCATAGGCACATATCTACACAACATGAAATTTTCAGTGACTAGTAATATAAAAATTACAATCATATCTGCGTCGTACATCGTATGAGTTTTTTGTTTGCGGAGGTAGGAGTCCGTCTTAAGAGTTTTCCTATCGTTGCTACTGTTATTGACATTTAAACCTTATTGGTCCACTGTCGAGTCAAAATCCGACAGCGTTTTCCGCTGTACCAGGTCCAATGTCGAGCTCAAATCGACGTGTTACTTTAGTGTTTTATGTTGGTTGCCCGTAAGCTCCAGTTAGGGTATATCTGGTGGCTGCTTTGGGGCCATGAAGATAAAAATATTTTCTAGAAAATCAATTTGGACCAGCCTGTTGGAATTCATAATAATATTTTGGATAGCAAATGGTTAATGTGTCACATATGCAGGTCCTAAAACGCAAATCACCTTCCCTTCCCAAACACATGCGTATTGTACAAGGTGTCACAGTGATTAATACATGGAATACTGCAAGTAGTCTTACTCACAACGACCCAGTGTTACCAGTCACGGAATGACATTGCTAAGGCGGTCAGTCACCGGCCTCTCACTATCGACGCCCGGGTTAAATTCCAGGTCAGTCTATTTGGATTTCTCTTGGACAAAGTGTCAGTGGTACCACGTTTCTCTGAATAATTCATTTTCCCCTGTCAGCATCATTCCACCGATGCTCGATACTGATACCTGATCCAGCACCGACACGCCCTATAATCTCAGGAGTACAGCATCCTTAAACAAAATACCTCTCTTTTGCTGCTTCATTGCTTTTAAAAATATTTCAGGCTGAATATGTGAAAGAGGCAGCCTGGGGATGCGATTGGGTAGGAACTCCTGTCCCATTTCAGCGCTGTCTGGTCTTCATTATTGCTACAGCTAACAAGGAGTTCAGACTGACGGCTGGCAAATTTGTGCCAGTGTGCAACAAGACCATGATGAATGTAAGGACACTTATCTTACTGTGTAGCCTGTGAGAAGGCACGAGGCCAGCTAGTTGTTCTTAAACCTATTATAACAGTTACTTTCCCCAGATACTAAATTCGTGAATAGTTCGCAGAAAAAGTCGCATTTTGAAACACCGTAAGATTTGATATTTAATATTTAGTACTTTGCGAAAGTGTGTAAAAGGGCGAATGCTTCATGAGGAGGTTATGTCCGTCTGCCCGACGGTACAGGATTAAATACCAGCTTCAAATTCTTCGGAAAGTATTTTCAAATTCGGATACTAAAGATTTTCAGTACTCGACGTCGAGTACTTTACGTGGTCAGCAATAACGATACACAATACAGCCTGGTGTACGTAAAGCCATGAAAAAAGTTTTGTCTGATCTGTTCAATTGTCTTCTTCAGTATTCACGAGACAGCATTCATGAGGCCTTTAACAGTTCAGAATTTCATCCATTGTAACGGAAAATAAAGATGGCGGACAATATACGCATAAACGTCACACTGAGGAGAGTTCTTGCAACCCCTGTTGCCGTGGAAAAGCGATAAATATTACACATTCTGAGTGCGTGTCTGTAGCAGTTAGCTATCAAGCATGAAATTCACATGCGCCGTATTACATTGTCATTTGTGGCCTGTCTGGCTGTATCATATTTTTCCCCATTATCTCATAAACGGCAAGATTTTCGGAAAAAAGTTCCTGAACAATAAATGAGTGTTTTGACTTTCTCTACAAATCTGTCTGAAATATTTCTCGTTCTAAGAAGAATCTAATAAATTCAAGAAATATATATTGGTCTTCACGTAAAATACAATTAATTATTTTCAGATTTTAATAAAACTTGAATTTTCTCAACAAACTTTCGACAAATACTCAAATATCACATTTCATGAAAATCCGTCCAGTGGGAGCTGAGTTGTTCCATGCGGACAGACGGACAGACAGACACGACAAAGCTAATATTCGCTTTTCACCCTTATTCGAAAGCCCCTAATAACAGGTTGTAACTAAATTATTCGGATTTTAATAATAAAACATACACTGAGATAGATTTAGACATAAACAACGTAACTGTACACCAGTTAGGTGGCGAATTTGAAACATTTATTTACGAGGAAGCAATCCATGAAACACAATCCACACCACAACACGAATTAGAATTTGCATTTTGCTCTACACCCACATTCACTTGCGACAAATTAGTAGCACAAAACTCATCGAAATAAGTTTTACAGGCATGTTATGTCTTATTACTCACTCCTTAAAAAGCGAGATTGTCACAAATTAAGCTGCTGACATTACTTAAACTTCCGGACATTTCACTACTATGGTCAGAAGAAAGGTCGACTTGTTTTGAACCGTCCACGACTTCCTCCTTATAATGTCTTAGATAATCGTCTATTCATGGGCTACAGTTTTCTATGCCTACTTCCTCAATCATAGTCTATTCCTTAAAACTATTATTTATACAAAAATTCAAACTAAACGCGCTACAAGACTCTCAGAAATTTGAGTAAGAGGACTACGAATTAAAGCACAACATTATAATTTCTGCGTTAACCACAACCATTTGCCCATCCATAAATTAAACACCAAGTGCAGGAACTATAATGCATATATAAAATAATTGTCAGCCAATAAACATAACAAGGCAGAAGGCCTGTGTTCTCATTTTAAAGCATGATAATATCTGCTGATTGTTTCTATTAACGTGCTTAATAATAAAGCACTTGCATAAATACAAGTGTTGTGATACTGATACACATGTGGTCCTTTTGTTCTCAGATGATGAATCAAACTCTCTCTTTCTTCATGTTCCTTCTACAAATGAAGAACAGTAATCAAGAAGTGACGCAGCCTACATAGGACTGAAGTCAGAATACGAATTTCTTTCGTAAAGCTTAGACTGTCTTCACTTCCGAAAACTGCATTCACACTGACGACCACTTTGACCTAGAAAATTAACCTTTCCACAGGAAACTACTATACATATATGCTGTTCTTAAGAATGCTATTGTGTTCAAGTTATGCAAATTCAATCTTATGATAAGGTACTGATTACAAAACGTTTACAGTATAAAATTCTTTCTACAACTAGGTAACGCACATTTAATGTCGGGAAGTATTGTTCAAGGATTAGGTTCCTTGTGCAAGGGACGATAAAAATTTGTCCGTTCTGTACACAGTAACTGTGAGTAAGAACACATTAGCTTGGCACCTTAATACGGCTAACACCAGTCAAAATAAATGCATTACTTGTGACAAAACTTTGGCTCGTGTCTTGAGTAGAAGCATGTAGGCACGATAGGTTCCGCGCAGTTCCTTTGTGAATTCTGTCCCTATACGCACTTTGGACGCCGTGCTTGAACAGTCGCGTAACTATGTAGTAATTAATATTTTAGACCGATTTGATTTTCAGGTGTCTTTTCACGAAAGAAACAGTAGAGTAAAGGAGGACAAAACGTAATCGAAACTGAATCGCAAATTACTTTATAACGTACTGTTTGTGTTTTGACACAACATTAATTTATTGCTGATGGAAATGTTGTGTGAAAATATATTATTACACAACTAAATTTTTTATCTCAGACCCATTGTATAGAACGTCTCTGTGGAAAACAAACAATTGAAACAAATCAATTGAACGCGGCAGAAAGTTTAGGCTTTGCAGACATCTCGTTACCTAATTTTACACTGTTTCACCGTGCATTTTTATTACAAAATTAAGACACCAACAAATGCACTATATATATAATAGAATCACTATCACATCACTGTTATACTTTTTTATCCAACATGTTTCGATGTCCACATGGCATCATCATCAGGATTATTATACCAAGGGCTTTACAGAAACCATATGTCACGTTTCTGTAAAGCCTTTGGTATAATAACCCTGATGATGAAGATGTCATGTGGACATCGAAACATGTTGGGAAAAAAGGATAACAGGGATGTGATAGTGATTCTATTATATAAATAGTGCATATGTTGGTGTCTTAATTTTGTTATCTCGTTACTTGTTTAATACAAAATCAGTCGCAGTACTCGACACACAGTTACCTTTGAAGGACACTCCCTTCGCCCTTATCTACGTAATGTGTCATTATGTAACTCAGAGAAATCAGGGAACTTTAAAACGAATGTTTCTATTTTGTCACATGAGATGAACACGCGTTTTTAAAATATCTGTTCTCCCAGTATAAATTACGACACTTTCATCTGTTGACCCATTCTTTAAACTTCTTAGTTGTTGACCAAAACGTATTAGGAGGCTAAGCACAACAGGTAACTTTCTTGCACATGTGTACCTAAATTATATTGCTATTAAAATTACTTACTATAAATCACAAGAAACGTTAGTGATCGTGGCAGGTTTGCCTTACCTCATTTTGCTAGCTCATAATGGTAAACACTTCATATCTGGTCTTCTGCTTACGTATTTCATATACATTTATTAACGTATATCCTTAAGAAGACATGTTAACTAGCTATGTCTTACTAATTCAACGTACTCATTAATACATTTCACGACTTACTGTGATAATATCTGCATTCTTTATGGAACAATCATACGGAGATATGAAGTTCATACATCCAAAATTGAGAAATTAAGACGAATCCTTACTTCAATAAATAAAATTCGCCATAATGTCTACTTGATAGAATAGCCTTCTAAAAACATATTAACGTCAGGGTTATCATTTCTCACACAATTTTATATGAGAACGTCAAACTTCATAATTAAAACATAATTAATTTGTATAATTTTAATGCACTGTAACTTAATTACACGACCTACTAAATTCGAAACCACAAAAATGAATTCCCCGCATGTATTGTTACTTCAGAGGTACCAGAATTGTACAATCTTATAACAAAAAGGAGTATATGAAAACCATGTATATAGTATCAACTACATTTTCTGCAACGAATTTAAGAAACATCTCCTACAATTACAGTATTATATAAAAGTTTGCACTATATATCTTGAATGTTTGACAGGAGTAGTAGCGTTTCGTATGAATTAACATGCATACAAAATGTTGGTCAAATACGTAAGTAAATTTCTACCACATGACCAGATGTCGGACCTCAAATCACATTACCCTTCAGCGCCACAGCCTAGAGAAACCCAAACCATATTCCTGTATGTGTGTTTGACAGTCATAAATATGAAGCAACACAATAAATAACAAACTAAAATTTTCAAAATATTTCATTAAACTAGACAAACTTATATACTACTTACATTTATGCATGTTCCCACAATCAACCACTCCATACTAAACGCTAAATCTCCCAACTGCCGTAGGCCAGATCATTACACTACACAACATACGTCTTTGTGGCTCCCTATGGATGCAGTCAAATGCAGAAGCTCAGAGCGAACCTGTTGGATATCAGACACACATCACAACAAGGCTGTGGGGACGGGACTAATACGTTGGTGCGCTACAGACTCGTGTTGCTAAGGAACTGGCACGTTGCATAGTGGAAAAACTGTGAACTATGTACTGTAGCACCAGCAGCTAAAGTAGCGAGACCAAAGCTAGCAATTACTGCATCGGAGTTACCGATCACATTTCGAGGCAAAGATTCAAGGACACTGCTATAAAACCGTGTCGTTTTCGGGTATGTAGAATAACTGAAAGATACATTTAATTTCCCATTCTGTGGACTGCTTCTATCAGCAATGTGTTTTAGTGCTTTTTGCCCTCTCAAGGTAGAATACAGCAACCTTTCGCACAAAACACGCAACTGCGTTCACATACAGCGGCGTTTAAACTTCAATAACGCACCAGGCCACAGAATAAAAAATGTCTTTAACATGTTGCTAACCATTAAGCATCCGCCGTGTTTGTAACTGTGACAATATCCGTCCACTACAGCTACAGTCACTTACCTGTCCGCCTTTTGGTGTGCGACTTGAAAATACGATATTTTTCACTTCTAATTCAATTCTAACCACTTGCACTAAAAGTTGTGGAACTGTCTAACTTACGCCACGTTACCCTGCAATAAAATTTAATTTACATGAAATCATAAAAGAAATGTTAATATATATATATATATATGTAATAAGCCGTTAATCAGAACTGGTGGCATGAGGCATATGCACGTAACCATAATACGTAACATCAATTATTGTCAAGTCCAGACAAATGCTTAGTTCGCATAAACACCTAGATGCTGCATAGTACGTTGTGGAACACAAAAGTCCGTGTTTTTTTAAATAATATATGTAGGCAAGTTATCTCTTCCTTACTGTAGCCTTAGCCCTTACCCTACATAAGACTAATACAAAATCATATAGGCCTACAACATAACCCCGACACAATATACAGAAATTTAACAATTACGTAAAAATAAGCTTTTTACTTCAGTTTCCAATATGTAGAGACACACTACTAAAGCTGCCGTTAAAGGTTAAGGATACGCGTTCATATCTATCATCACATTCATACAGGGTGTACCCAAAATGCGTGTACAAACATCAAGAGCGATTTCTTCAGATAAAAAGTTCACATAAACATATGACCGGGTTTAAGTCGTTTTTGAGTTTAATTTAAAGATTAAATTCCACAATAAATACCTCTACTATGTAATACTTCAATTAAAACTGACATAATACATTTAAAATACGTTCTCAATATGAAAGCTGTTGAGTTCTTATTGTTTATCAAGTCACAACTCACATAAAGTGCTGAAAATGTCCTCCGCCTGAATCAAAGTACGCATGGACACGTTTCATTATGGGCTGTTGCAACCTTTCAAAGGTCTGGGCGGTTGCGAATGGTTTGACAGGCATAAAAAACACATTGGTGAAGTGTATCTTCATTTTCAACTGGAGCTCAATGCACTAGGGGTTTTAAGTGTCCTCATAGACAAAAATCTGAAGGATTGAGTTCTGTCAGACGTGGGGCTGTACCTCGAAAATTGAGTTTTTGCGAACATACATTGATACGAATTTTTTTGCCACTTGTTTTTCTGTGGGGAACTCACTCATTCCTCAGTTTGTCCGAGCATTTTAAATACACCCTGTATATGATAACAGTACTGAGGAAGGCACACGTTCTTATACATTAACGTCAGTCTGAAGCCTTTCATGGTACGTCACATGTTGGGTAGTCAAGCGTATGGAAGGCTAGCCTTCTTTAAGACGTGAGATCACGTATGGCTATGCTAGTAACGAGGTTTATAGTATTCCATAATTGAACATCAACCCCAACTAAATCAGCCGTAAGGTGCTGAAAGAGATACAAAAATACACGTTGCTAGTAAGTATGGATTCAATGCCGAATTGTACATTTTCTATTAGTTTCTTAATATTAAAAAAAAGACAAGGGGTTTTACCTACTGAAATATTCGACGCCATAATCATCTTGACAGCCACCCTCTTGTATGAATACTGCAAGACGAGGCTTATGACATAAATCAGTCTGTGTAACAGCAACTGCAGAGACAGTCACGTCTCATGTTACGTACCTCTCAAAATAATTAGCCATATCAGGATGAAAAGCTAATCAGGGCTTCTTTAAACCGTCTGCCCTATATAGCCTACAATACAATTTCGTTTTAATGCGTGCAAAGCAGTAATCCTGTGTTCTACCTACACATACTCCCGACGAGTTTCTTTTCCAGTGCATGTCATTCAGCACCCTGTAGTACAAATACAGCCGTTATGATTCCTAGTTATGTCATTAAATGTTCAATAAAATGAATATTGCTGACAGTTTGCTACTATTTTCCTAGGAGTTACCTTTTAATACTTAAATATTACTGATCTATAGGAACTCCTTTTCCCTCCGCAGTGTCCTAAAGATGACGGCTGCAAATGCTGGCATATGTCACGTGTCATAAGACTTTTTGAGAGCCGTTTTCCTCCAAATTTGAGATTTCAGGAGAGCCTAGTAACACGTCACAATAATAAGGAGCTCATTTACGTACTCAGTTCTCCGGGCATACATGCCCCCTTTTTGCATTTCTCTTACCGACTTTTTCAAGTCTGCTGTCCTGCTCCACACTTGTTTCACTTTACTGGGTTCACTGTTTCCGAACTCCTCTGCCGCACTGCACTATACCACACATTCACACCGCCGCCGTCCCTCCCTCGGTCTGCAGCTGACTACTCACTCGCAATGGCTGTGCGCTTAACAACCGTTCATCCTCTTCGAGACTCTGCAACTATCCTCGTCTAGATCCTTCTGGAACATTACCGACGAGTCTCGTTCGCTCTCTTTCTTCCGTATGGGACGCTGCCGCCTGGCTGCATGAGTCAGAGGCTTGCAGGCGTGCGGGAAGTCGCCCCACATAGGGGCTCTGCGTTGCTATTGTATAAGAAGTTACAGATTGTATTTATGACTGTGAGAGAGAAAGTGAGTACGTGTTACCATTAAGACCGGGCGTACGGATTCCATACAAAGAACTGAACTCTCTTGAACAGAAAACTACACGGATTGTATCATAAAGTTATGCAGTTATGCAGTTATGAATTTCAAATTTGTCGCAACAATCCATCGTAACATGTTTTATTTCCAAGAAACTTATACTGGTGTTTGGACTCGATTATGTGCTTCGAAACGTCACGTGAGCTCTGACAATTTTTCTGCTTGACGTGTCGTACAATAACAGTAATGCATGTTCTTGAAGGCTGAAGAGAGAAATTGGTGAAGCGACGAACGGTTGTGTTGATAGCCGTACCAACCAACAGACTTTGCGGTATTAAATAAAAGTAATTTAATCCAATTATTATAGAGATTGTCTACAGTAAGAAGGATAATCACAAGCACATGCGGAAAAAAGCAGATAAAACAAGTAAATACACGAATAAAGGAGCGTTAGTCGAGACAACAGAGAAATCAGTATAAATAACAGGATAAACTGGAAACATATGATAAGAAAGCTATCAGGCTTCAATCGTACATTAAGTAATAAATTATTAACAGAATTAGTATTGTGAGGTAAAGTAATAAATTTAGCATTAAAATCTAAGTTTGCATTACATAATGGCATAATTATCTCGCTGAAGGAGTGACTGGATTGTGAGTATTAAACTTTGAAAAGCTTCTGATTAACCTAGCGGCTACACGTAAACTGGGGGAAGGGATAACGTAGTTGGTATAGCGACTCGCTACGGGCTGGACGGTCTGGGGACAGAATCCCGGTACGGGCCAGATTTTACGCACCCGTCCAGACGGGCGCTCGGGCCCACCCGCCCTCATTTACTATAGGTACCGGGCCTGCCAGGGGGTAAAGAGGCTGAGGCGTGGGGCTAGCCACCCCAACACTTCGTGCCGAGGCTAACGAAAGGATAAAGCCATAGCTGTACTCTCTTTTGGGCCGTCATGTCCTATATAGGGTTCCCCTGCGCGTAAATTAAGAGCAGTCTCAGCGGGTAATGGCGTACTGGAAACCGTCTCCTCCAGAACGCGTGTCAATTTTCTGGAACATAATCCAACAACTGTCCTTCAATAGTAACCGAATAAAATGTATGTTAAAAACTATAACTGCTTAACATAATAAGAGACGGTGGCTCTTAAAATGACAAAGCCAAGTGTCTAAAACAAATTGCAACAGCACACAGAATCACAGCAACACCATAAGGCAAACAGACCACCGTATTACTTTAAACAAAAGAGCATAAAATTTGTTATTCACTTTTCATGATATACGAATATTGCTTACATGCAGCTGAACCAGGAAAGTTATACATAAAGCACTACTTTTGTTTTGTCTCGACGTCACACAATCTGATGTTAAATGTTAATGTACATCTCTATTAGCTGACAGCGTTGATATACTTAACTGCCCTGCAAACAGCTTACCTACACCGTGACACTGATATATTCACAGCTTTGCCGCCCGATTTTGACACGCAGGCACTTGTAATACCTGCTCCTTTCGTGCTTCGTCAATAATTTACACCACTCGAAGGGAACTGTATCGTGATGCACACACCAGTTTACAAATCACATGACTTCATTTGGAATGGCAAGCACAGGTGTGTCAAAAAATTATACCTGCAAAAGGTTCGTATTGTTTCCAATGAAAATTCGTGTAATATGTATCAATATAATCAATATGCGTTTTACGTACATACTGCTACAAAATTAATAACGGTCAGTATTAACTAAGACACCAGTTACTTATCATGTAATTTTGCACTGTCAGAAAAAGACTGTAAGTCAAAGTCAGAAGAATACGACATTTCACAAAAAAACACTGCCCAAAAAGGGTTGAAACACTACACCGCACCCTACAATAATAAATCAATGTAACTTATAAAAAATTGCAATCAAACAAAACTTCGGAACGATGTATTGTAATGGACTTAGGAGCCCAGAATATTTCAGAAGAAAAATCCGCCGATAATTGTGACACCACAATATGAAGTACATATTTTCCAGTATATTTGTCAAAGAGTGATTTCTTACAATACTTACAGAAATTGCCATAAGTTCCTAAGTCACGATGCTATGGTTTACAACAAAGGACACGTCACGAAAGACAAACACAACAGATGACATTAGTTACGACGATGGGCCGGATGTGACCTGTTAGTAATAAGAGGTATGCCTGAGACACCTAGAAGCAGGGGGAGAGTGGGAAGTCAACTGGCATTCCATGGTTGCGATTCCACGTTTTGTGGGGAACTGTACTCTTACGAGCGTGATATTGCGGACGTTCTCAAAAAAATATAAAAACGGCTTTGTATTACATTTTAGCGAGTTCTGACATTGTTATTAGAAGACAGGCAGATGTCCACTCACCATCAGTGATCGTCACCTTTTACCTGTGCATGTTCCCGAGACAGGGTGAAGCGTCAAATCCTATTATGAATCAAGAGCAAAAAACGCCTTGCTATGTAATTAAACACTTAGCGACTGACAAAATGTTACGTAAAGTGCTCACAAACATATTTCTAGCCGGATGTTCGTTAGATGTAAAACGAAGATTAACAACATACACATAAAGTTACCTGTAGACATTTATAGGAATCCGTTTTTCGGTGTTCCATGGAATCCACGAAGAAGCAAACACAAGAATGCCAGATTCCGAAAACATCCCCGTGACTTGTGATTAGCAAAGATATCTACACTAAATACCGTCCCACGTTTATCGACAAAGTGACAAAGACATTGTCCTACCACGTTAATTATGCGAATGTGCACTACATACCTTCCAACATTTGGCCACCAGTCGCACCTTATGTTTACTCCCGAATGCAGTGTTTTTTGGGTGCAAAACCATGATCATGCTTATATCTGGCATGAACAAAATCCATATATCTTTTAGAAAGTAACAACGTATTCAGTGCCAACTGTGGTGTGAGCTACACTGATTTGTTGACCGTCTATACCATTGGGTAACTAAATAATTCTTATTTTTTGTCACACAAATTGGGGTGGGTAAACCCAACAGCTTTTTTGTACTCAGTTCAAATCTGTTGTAATTTTTTTCTACCAGACTAAGTTTTTAAGTGACGTGCAGTTGGATTTTGAAGAAAACTTGTATTTACATTATATTACAGAGAGTATATACATTATCTAAAAAGTAAGAATATATGACATTCTGCGATATAATTCGCCTGTGGAACGTCTCTTCTAAGTGTCCAGAAATAATCGACCAGCATACTGGGAATCCACTCGCCTTGGAACCGCATTATCATGGTGAAAATTTTCTGCTGAAATCGCTCTCCGTACTCGTGGATCAGTGCCACCACATTTTCTGGGAAAGTGTAAGTGACAGTTTAAGAAGTGTACCTTTAAAGACATGTTACAGACCTTAGCTTTGTAGGACTCTACAAGATCAGGCATCATATCACGATACTTCTCTGACTTATTATTTCCAAAAACAAAATCGTAGTGAAATTTTTTAAAAGATTTCCTTGCTCCTTTTTCCAATCCACTTAGCTGATCTTCAAATTTTACGTCTTCTATTAACTCTCTTATTTGAAGTCCAACAAATATTCGTTCTTTGATTTTAGAATCACTTTCCCTGGGAAATTTTTCTTTCAAACAAACAAATCCTGGGCTATTTTGGTCCACTGCCTTGAGGAAATATTTATGAGTAAAGTTAGATGTGCAACGGCGGTAAATAAACTTCTTCAGGGTTGATTAATGGAGCAGCTACTACATACTTGTGTCCTCCAATAAACATTTCTCCTTTAGGCCACTGTCTTTGGATGTAAAAATACCTTCTGTCCGTACTATCAGACTTACACTGAAAGCAACAAAACTTTGTATAGTGAAGTTGCAATCCAAGCAACACAGCAATGATATTTAAATTACCACGAACATTCCAATTATATTTTTCATATTGGATCTTTTCAAAAGTAGTTTCATATATTCACAGGACTCTTTCTT
>BLKM01011878.1:0-12819 GCA_013340265.1 Coptotermes formosanus
GTATGTATGTATGTATGTATGTATGTATGTATGTATGTATGTATGTATGTATTTATTGATGTATATGTACGTATATATATATATATATGTACAGACACAAACACAATCACACACACAGACTCACACACGTACATATATACACGAGTTGGTGCTCCACGAGTTTATCTTTCCATTCTTAGGAAACAACATAAGCTCAAGGAATACAGACGATGGTCGACTATGAAGAAGAAAGATGAATAAGCCGTTACAGTTTTACAAATAAAATTTGAAAAGAGAGCATGTTTCCGTTAAAATATTCAGTTTTATCAATTTTCCGGGTCTACCCCTCCTTTTGTGATGGCTGTCTGTTATAATGAACAATCTCATGCTCCATTTCACATGCAAGAGAACTGCAATATACACGGTTCATGTGACGCGCACAACAGCTCGTTACATCTAATATCAGTGACAGAAAGTGGACAGGCATTTATCGCTGAACTTTGTTGCTTCTATGCCGATATTACACTAGCGGCTGAGGCGACTAATAGCTGGCCTGTCGCCGCAGAGGCCCTGATTATACCTCGGGCTTGTCTAATGTTATTTGTGCTGGACAAAGGTGCACTGGGACAGGTTTTTCTCCGAGTACTTTGCTTTCCTTCTGTCACTATCATTCCACCAATTTTCCATACTAGTATTTCATTTATCTGCCACAGGCACTATACAGTCTTGTTAACTGACAGCGCTGTTAAATGAAACATTTCTCTCGCACATTTCACGTACTGTCTTTATGGAGACAGTGACTGTACTCTTCATGAGGCGTTCACAAAATTTTTTATCAGGCATGTTAATAAAATGCATGTTAAGAGGATTTCGTTAAAGTTCAAATTAGCTTGAGAGAAAGACAATTTTTTGTCTGAATATTTAGAGAACGTTACGAAATCGAGACGTACAAAATCATTGTAATATACACCAGTAAGTAACGAATCATACGAAGGTGCTGCGAATGTTAAAACGGAGACATAAATCAGGATAATTCTGAGATTCTGAGAAGAGTAAAATGCAGAAATATCTGTTACTGTTAATTTAGAGTAAATATAAACATAAATATATAATACAAAGATGAATTTTGTGATTTTTTCAAGTAAGCTGATGATGTTACAGTATTGAAATGTACAAACCTGTAATGACTCGGATGTGAATCTTGAATGAGGGCTGTAGGTAATGCATACAGAATTTTGCTGGGTAAACGTGCTAGAGAGAGGTCGCTTCACATGTTTTGGTTGTAATTCATAAATTTTTTATATTATTCAAAAATGTTTTATTTGGAATTACATGTCTCGGTTCACACTATATTATGTTACATAAACACTATGTAGAAGAACCGTTTTTAGAATATTTGTAGGTTTAAGTTTTAGGTTTGAGTTTAAATTAATGCTAGCTGAGATTTAGATTCACCACACAAACTTTAGTACAAGATCCCAATAAAATTCAGAAGTATAATCGGAATCTAATGGAGAGAAAATATACAAACGACCTCCCCAATATGCATGAAATTTATACATGTTTTACAAACGCACATAAGCATAGTTCTAACAATTATTGTTCTATATAAGTGTAATTGTAGGTGTAATTATTTAAATTGACATCTGAAAGCGCTTTTTGACCAGTACTCGCCATGAAAACCGTCTCCCACATGATACATTTTTTATTATGTACTAAATAAATAAAACCACATTTAATCTCAAAAGTTTTATTGTTGTAAGTCTGCCTAACATGGACATGCTGTGCTACTGGGAGCACGCTTTTTGTTGTTACTATTGAGTGTCTATCGTATAATTTCATTTCTACCGGGCTACATACGTAATTGTAACCGGGCACTTCAATTCAGTTGCGATTAAAAATAGAAAAATTGGACTTCTCTTAATAGTGCTCCAGATTTAATACAGTTGCGGTCCAGTGCTATAGCAACAGCACTTTGAATCATACAGTGTGGTTGCTATAGTAACCGGCACACAAACCACGAGCCGGCCGGCGTGACTCAGTGACTCATTATGGACAGTGAGACTGAGGTACCGCTCGACACAGAGTGAGATCTTGTCGTGTGAAATGCTACGGCGCGACACGCACGCACACACATACCGAAGAGACTGTTTTGAATCACTTAGATTCATGCACTGTGAAATTACAGTACCATGAAATTAATTACACGTACTTGAAATCAATTTCTTCGGTGTGCCCGCCACATGTCTTGTTCTGTGGTATTATATATATTTGGTGTGTATGCTAACAAATAAAACCAAAAGATGGCTGCAAGTGATTGTTGTTCGGTTGTTATATATGTTAGTTCTGATTTCGTAGCAGAAGATGATAGTTACAAGTAGGATCAGAAGGTGGTAGTAGTAAGTGGAAGTGTAAGTTGTGAATGAGTTTCTGTACTATAATGATTTCAGTATCTTAGTATAATCGTGTGGATCGAAATATCTGTGAAACTGTGTTACAAATTGCTTCAAGGAATTCTGCATTTTTGACGAATTTTTTTTAGATAAAAAATTCTAAGCTTGCACAAAAGTTACTGTGTCAATAGGTTTTATGCTCAGAAATTTTGCCTTGAAATTTCAAAAGACTTTTCGCGAGTAATCTAAATACTGAAACAGAGGAAGGAGCACAGATCTTCCCAAATTTAATGTGTTCCATGTCCGTGCACTGTATTATACAAAAACACTAATCACCAACAAATGCACAAAGAGTTTTTTCATCAAATGTAACACACTCCTACATGTTTCGACCCTGCTGGGTCATCTTCAGGGAGAAACTTTCTGCTGTCATTACACTAGGTTGCACTATACATTCTCACTCAACTATAAAGTGCAACCTTAGTGTAACGATAAAAAATTTCTCCCTGAAGGTGACCCAGCAGGGTCGAAACATGTAGGAGTGTGTTACATTTGATGAAAAAACTCTTTGCGCATTTGTTGGTGATTAATGTTTTTTGTACAGATCTTCCCGTTGCAGAAGTGGCAGAATTCACACCCTGCATCAAAAGAAAAAGTAGTGACGGATATACCGCTGTGTGGTTTCTGGTTCCTGTAGCTGTGATTGGTCGCAGTCACGTCCGTGTAATAAGGACCAGACGTCTGTAATCTGTCGGACGCAAACATATACTGCTAACAGCTGTTCCCACAAAGTGGCTGACATTTGCCCGTCTTATTATCCCAGTGAAGCCGATCGGATTTGTTGTTTGGATATCGCAGTAGGGGCTGTCAGGCAGAGCTACAGATCCGCAAGTCAGAAGAAGCGCATTCACTGCTTTCTTTTGTTAAGGCTGAGCATCCATCAACACGATACAAAATTATAGTGCTTCTTTCATATCAGTCAGTCATTCACAAATGTAAATAATTAAGCACTTTCAAAATCGTATCAAGTCGAATAAAACGCAAAGTCACAGACCGCGTAACAAAACAAATGTGATGATAAGGTAAAGTTGAACCAATGCTTAATTCAGTACCACACAATGAAGACGTATTTGGAAGTGGACGCGTAACACTGTATTTTTACCCTCGCCATTGTATGGACGCAAGTGTTCGGTTCCATAACCTGGCCGCTTTACCCGAGTACCTGACCCGGCTTTGAAACTGACGGATATCGGACGTAGATCTCCCGATCGTACACCTCGTGACTTAGTCTGTATACTGACTGAGGTATCGCATCGCAAATACGACAACACTTATAGTAAATAATGATAATAATAATAACAACACTTCAACATATGTCAGGAACTAGGGGTAAATTAGATTCTGGTATTAACATGTACCGAAATCAGTAGAAACAAGTCAAGTGGGCAATCAACAAGTGCAAACCGACAGAACCATCCCCAACAATAAACCAGACGTCATAATCCGGGATAATGAAAAAGGAACACAGAAATGTGATAAAGAAAGAAGCTGAGAAGATTCTAAAATATAAAGACCTCATAATAGAAATCCAGCGCATGTGGAATGTAAAAACAAAGGTGACGCCAGTTATAATAGGAGCAACTGGAACCATTTCAAAATCCTTCAGAAAATACTTGAGCAGCATACCTGGAAGGCACGATATCAAGGAACTGCAGAAAACAGCTATACTGGGCACAGCACACGTCCTGCGGAAAGTGCTAATGTAGAAGCACAGAAGAGTTTAATAGTGAAGACAGCGTTATATGCACCATTAACAGTACGCGCGGAATAGCTGCGACACTCTATACCGTAGAAACGTGGTTTGTTTCAGGTATATAAGTGTGAGTACCCTGCATAAAGGATATGGAGATGATGATGATGATATACCTGTACAATGAAACAGGGCTAAATCAGACTTAAACAAGGAACACTGCTATAAGTATGGATCAAAATCAATAGAAACAAGTTACGAATAGAAGGTAACCATCTCATGGTATGAACGAGGGAAAACTGACAGAACCATCCCTAGCAATAACCTGACATCATAATCAGTGATCATGAAAAAGAAACTCCTATGATAATGAATGTTTCAATTTCAGGAAGCAGAAATGTGATTAAGCAAGAAGCCGCAAAATTATAAGGTTCAAAGACCTTACAATATAAATGTAACATTTGTGGAATCTAAAAACAAAAAAAAAAACGAGACCAGTAATAGTAGGGACAACTGGAACCGTCTCAAAATCGTTCAGAAAATAACTGAACAACATGCTGTGAAAGCACGATATCAAGGAACCACAGAACACAGCCATAGTGTGCACTGCGCAAGTACTTCGGAAAGTACCAATGTGAAAGTACAAAACGTTTATCATAGGAAATAACATCACATGTGCCAGATATTGTAACCACAGGATAGCTGCAACATTACGTATCTAGAAACGTGGTTTGTTCCAGTTATACTCGAATAATTGTAAATACCCTGTATAAATGAAATAACAAGTCCATAATAATAATAATAATAATAATAATAATAATAATAATAATAATAATAATAATACATTAGAAAAATAGATACACATCTCATTAGCGAGGAAGACACGTTCCTCTGGCTGTCAAAGGGAGACCTGAAAGCAGAAACAGAAAGTGAAATAGTGGCAGCACAAGGCCAAGCACTTCAAACAAAATAACATGCAACAAAAATATTGCAAAGAGAAAAAGATAACAAATGCAGATTATGTCTCCAATTTAAGGAGACACTAGACCACATTATGTCAGCGTGCCCAATATTGGCAAAAGGACAATACATCAAGCGACATGATAGAGTGTGTGCTCAATTGCACTTCAACATATGTAAGGAACCAGGGGTAAAATTAGACAGCGAACTCTGGTATGAACATGTACCAAAATCAGTAGAAACAAGTCAAGTGGGCAAGGTAGCCATATCATGGAATCAACAAGTGCAAACCGACAGAAACATCCCCAACAATAAACCAGACATCATAATCCGGGATAATGAAAGAGGAACATGTATGCTAATTGACATAGCAATCCCGGGAGACAGAAATGTGATAAAGAAAGAAGCTGAGAAGATTCTAAAATATAAATACCTCATAATAGAAATCCAGCGCATGCGGAATGTAAAAACAAAGGTGACGCCAGTTATAATAGGAGCAACTGGAACCATTTCAGAATCCTTCAGAAAATACTTGATCAGCCTACCAGGAAAGCACGATATCAAGGAACTACGGAAAACAGCTATACTGGGCACAGCACACACACTGCGGGAAGTGCTAATGTAGAAGCACAGAAGAGTTTAATAGTGAAGACAGCGTTATATGCACCATTAACAGTACGCGCGGAATAGCTGCGACACTGTATACCCTAGAAACGTGGTTTGTTTCAGGTATATAAGTGTGAATACCCTGCATAAAGGAGATGATGTAATAATAATAATAATAATAATAATAATAATAATAATANAAGTGCTAATGTAGAAGCACAAAGGAGTTTAATATTGAAGAGAGCGTTATGTGAGCCATTAACAGTACGCGCAGAACAACTGCGGCACTGTGTACCCTAGAAACGTGGTTTGTCACAGGTATAGAAGTGTGAATACCTTGCATGAAGGAGATGTAATAATAATAATAATAATAATAATAATAATAATAGCTGAAGCCACAGCAGGAACAACAACAACAACAACAACAACAACAACAACAACAACAACAACAACAACAACAACAACAACGCAATATACTCGGGCCGGTCTCTGCATGATAAACACAGTAAAAGCCTGCAACGAATCGTTCTGCTCCATCAACATTGCGTTTAGTTTAGGTTTGCTTCAACGTTCGGTTGTCAGTACACAATTTCGGTCGTTGGAGCTGCCACAGCCCGCTTAAGAACCCCCACAAAGGCCCCATTGAAGCGTTTTGTCGCCCTTTGTTTGAAGTCCTGCGTTGTGGCAGTGCAGATGGGCAGCAAATAAATTTGCCTTATTTCAGAAAACGTTAGAAAGATAGAACATACCGATTTCATCGCTTGTAGACATTCTTTCAAGTGCATTCTTTACTCATGTTTGAAAGTCATGTTGAATTTATCTATACAAACGTACATTTCAGTAAAATGTAACAGCATTGTCACATGGTGGCACAGCCGTACCGCAAACCCGAACAAACGCGCGCGCGCACGCACACGTGTGTGTGTTGTGTGTATGTACGTATGTATGTATGTATGTATGTATGTATGTATGTATGTATGTATGTATGTATGTATGTATGTATGTATGTATGTATATATGTATGTATGTATGTATGTATGTATGTATGTATGTGTGTGTGTGTGTATGTATGTATGTATGTATGTATGTATGTGTGTGTGTGTGTGTGTGTATGTATGTATGTATGTATGTATGTATGTATGTGTGTGTGTGTGTGTATGTATGTATGTATGTATGTATGTATGTATGTGCGTGGGTGCGTGCGTGCGTGTATGTATGTATGTATGTATGTATGTATGTATGTATGTATGTATGTGCGTGTATTTAATTGTGTGTGTGTGTGTGTGTGTGTGCTTTCTTGGTGTGTTCAGCTGCAAGTTTACATTATTGTACCTTGCGGGTCGTAACAGACGACACGTAAGTTGCGCTACATGTGTGTATATCATACCACAGAGGTAGAAGTTTCTTGTTATTTGCCTATGTCGTTAAATAATCACCATATATATGAATATTTGACATACATGTTGTGTACTTTAATGAGAACTCCCTTGTAGGCGCTTTTCGCAAAATTTCGAAAAGCGACTATTAGCTTCGTCATGCCTGCCTGTCCGTCCGTCCGTCCGTCCGCAAGGAGCAGCTCGGCTCCCACGTAACGGATTTTCATGAAATTTGATATTTGATTATTTTTCGAAAATTTGTCAAGCGAATTCAAGTTAGATTAATATCTGACAAGAATAACGGGTACTTTGCATATAGACCTATGTACAGGTATGATATCTCGCTAAATTATTTTTGGAGTGAGAAATGTTTCAGACAAAAGTTTACAGAAAATCAGAACACATTTTATACAGTATTGAATAACTTCTTCTAAAAATCGTGGCTTCTGTGAAATAATGTGGAAAAATATGGTAGAGCCAGACAGGCCACCTGTAATACAACACGACTCATGGTCTCTGCCTGGTGGATAACTAAATTTGCAGACACACATTAGGAATGTGTAATTCTTATTGCTTTTCCATGACAGCAGTGGTTTCGCGAACGCACCTCAATATTGCGTTTATGCACACATTGTCTGCCCTGTTTCGTTATGATACAGTAAAACTAAACAACCTATGTTAACCTTCTTACGTACATAACAAGAGAAGATAAATAAGGAAGTAAAGAAATCAGAGGCAAGTAGGCCTAATCGTAAAAAGTAATTTTTGTGGCCTGCTTTAACATTAAGAATGAAGAAACTAAGATTTTCCGAAACTTCTGGAACTATTCACCGAACTCACATTATCACATATCGGAAGACCTATTCCTAAGCAACACCGCTGATAGACCCTCAAATCTCACAAGAAAAAAGCAGTTCATTTTGTGTAAGGTGCTTCTAGAAGACTGACGAGGGTCGATTTCACCTTCTTGTCAATAAGAGTTCGTGTTGTATGGCTATAGCCCTGTACTTATTCCGTATCATATGGTGTAGACGCAAAATATCAGATTTGATAAAAATTCGTCAGGTGGCTTAGGGGAAAAATCATACGAAATGCAAGACAGAGAGATTCGACTTCTCCATTGTACGTATGCCTCCTTTTTGCAAAGAAGCGTTAATCATGAATTTCCATATGTCTTACATTGGCCTACGTATGCCTTCTTTGAAAAAGTTTACTCAAAACGTAACGATTCTGACTTGTGTTCAGTAAATACCCGATTACCATCGCTTCCGGAACACTGGCACTTTAGGCTGAGGTGTTTCATGAAATTTCTCAAGGTTAACACTGTAGTAGTACCTTAAAGAACGTTAAATCACTATATTTTCCTTAATAGGCCACATGCATAATTTTTCAAATTGTAAGAACTTATGCTGTTAGAACTTATTTTCATACGTTTCGGTAGTTTAACTAAACGAGGGGGAGACTCGTACTGTATTGTACTCGTATTGTAGGAGTCAGTTCACTGTACTGCGCTTTCTGTAAAAATTTGAGTTGTCTGTAACTCGAATGCTGCTCACATTCCGTCTATAAAGTTTTGAAGTTCTCTGTACCTCGAATGCCGCTCAAACTCCGTCAATAAAAATTTGAAGTTGTCTGTAACTCGAATGCCACTCACGCTCCGTGTATAAAGTTTTGAAGTTGTCTGTACCTCGAATGCCACTGACGCCCCGTCAATAAAAATTTGAAGTTGTCTGTACCTCGAATGCCACTGACACCCCGTCAATAAAAATTTGAAGTTGTCTGTACCTCGAATGCCACTGACACCCCGTCAATAAAAATTTGAAGTTGTCTGTACCTCGAATGCCACTCACGCTCCGTCTATAAGGATTTGAAGTTGTCTGTACCTCGAATGCCACTCACGCTCCGTCAATAACAATTTGAAGTTGTCTGTACCTCGAATACCGCCCACTCTCCGTATATAACAAATGACGATCATACAGCTATACGATAATTATATGGAATTATATTCACATTTTAATCATTTCTTTTTTGTTTGTCCTTTCAGAACTCATCATCAAACCCATAGAAGAACACAAAGCATTCTACACTATAATTAGAAGCCACTGAAATGCACACACAATTATTTTATGTCAAATGTATGGGATTTCAAGTCCAGTGCTGGTAACGTTAGAAGAAAAGCCGATATCATAAGATTCAGTCATACAGATGGTCTGTAGCAAAGGATGTGACCTGTCCTTATCTATGGTCGCGTATTGGTGCAGCTGCATGATTTCTTCATTGCGTTATCAAACAGTATGCGATACAGGCAGAAGGAACTGAAAAAAATTGTAGGTTATCATTGTGGTTTTAGCACACAGGATGGTGTTCGTAACAACAGAAACCACACACCTTGCCATTACAAAATTATTATGCATTACCCTCAAGAAACGGGTGTGTTTAAACGGGGAGGTGATGCTTTGTGCTTGTCATTCCCTTATGTAACTAGATTTGGAAGGATTTAAATAAGCATAACCAAATTTTAGAATATATCGGTAGATGGGTAGCTCAGTAAATACAGTGACAAAGCTGTGGGCTTGAAAACCGGGGAACCAAGTTTCGATTTCCTGTATTGGCACATATTTCTGCTTCCTCCACAGTGTACAGACAGGCTGTGTGGCCTTCAGGGACTCTTTTCCTGGAGGTAAAGTGGCCGAGGCGTGAATCTGACCTTTCACCTCCATCCAGTGCCGAGGTTAAGAATGCGTTGGGCTATTATTGTGTCTATCCATTAAGGAAAGGGACAAAATCACGTTATATACGCTTCTGTCTTTATGCCATTACTGACTACAAGCTTCGTTTTGACTCCGTGCTGGAACACGATTCTTTTCTTCGCTAAAATATCCATAGCAGTTCTGGGACCCACCCAGCATGTTGGTCGGTCCATCATCTGCCTTTCTACTCCAAAAATAGCGTGGAGGTTTGCCTCCACTTCATCATTCATTGCAATGTATACTTCGCTGCGACTGCTGGTTGAATGCAACTAGATCAGCTACGGAGTTCAGGAACCTTGCTCGATCCTGTTACCCCTTCTTCCCCCTCCCCTCTCTCGTACCACAAGGCGGGGCCAGGACATACATTACAGTGGCTGGCTACCTGATGTGCCCCGGGCAGGGCCATTGTTACACTTAGATATATTGTTTGATTACTCCGTTGTTGTTGTTGTTGTTGTTGTTGTTGTTGTTTCTTGTTCTTTATTTATGACTTGCAAGTATTTTAACTGTTACACAATGCTTGTCATAACAATCGGTTCTTATTAATACGAATCTAATGAAGCCCGGATACATTCATCTGAACAAAACAAAAGGAGTTGTAGTGGTAGGATTGGTCTCTTGCGTGAACAAAACACCTCTATACAGCATCTTGACAATTGCATAAAAATAATTTATAACATAATATTTAATTTAAAATTCGATAAGTATCTCGTGATGTAATCGATTGATTGATACCTATTTCATATGTTCTGCCAAGCAAAGAAATTACAATTCTTGCATCAAAGTTTGCTGTTGGCTGTGATATGACGCAGTGTAGATTGGTACATAGGTGCCAAATTTCGGAGAATCCTGTTATGTTAATATTAAGGTAAGTGTGTGTGTGTGTGTGTGTGTGTGTGTGTGTGTGTGTGTATTCAACGATGCTGTCAATTGTTGAGGTTACACATTGTTGTCAATGAATAAATGAATGTGTATCGAGCACTGATGGAAAGATACTGACAACGGAAAACCAAAGCAACCAGAGATAAACCTGCCCCACTGCCACTTTTTCCACCACATATCCCACACAAACTGGCGTAAGATCGAAATCCATACTCGGTGTCCTCTAAGTCCGGCGACTAACCGTCTGAGCTATGACATGGCGTATATTCAAAGTAGAAATTCTACCCTGAAGGTAGAGGTAGCAAGATCCTCCGAAACGTTGACGAATAACCAAATTACAGGGTGACACCCGTGAACACTACAGTGTGCTGATCGCTTTGAGAACTACAGACATCTCATGTAACATTATTCATGTTCCGTAGCGCCAGGCCTGGGGAAGGAAGGTAAACTTGCACACATCCGTAGCCCGAACACTAAATTTAGGTGTCTGTATACACCTAATTGTCATCACTACCCTTAATTTGTAATTTTTTCCACATGGAATTAGTTTTTAGGCGCTTTCGCAAAAAAACGTTAAAAAAGACTGCCAGCTACGGCATGTCCTTCCGTCCGCCTGTCAGTTGGTCCATACGCACGTACGTACATACGTATGGAAGGCGTTCCGTGAAATTTTGTGTGGGGTGGGGTTTAGTGATATTTGTCGAGAAAATCCAAATTTGGTTCAAATCGGGGAAAAAAGAACAGGCACCTTACACGAAGACCGACGTAAATTTATGACTGCTTTGTTTTCAAGCGTTACCACGGTTGCTGTTGATAGTAACCAGTAACATTAGTAGTCGATAATAATCGACAGTAATCGATACGAATCTGCCTTATTTTTCGCGTCCTATACATAACTAAAGACAAAATTGTGAATCAAAATATTTTATTATTTATTATATCTAAGAATTTGAAATTAGCTGCGTAGATAAAACAGGAATATTCCTACAAATAGTGTACGAAATTTTGCTTTTTTAATGCATTTGCAATATTTAAACGAGGTTAATATTGGAGGTTACTTATGACCTATCAGTTTAAAAAATCAACTTACGTGTATAATTAATGTATAATAATATCATAAAATCGCTTCTGCTAGTAATGGCATTCTATAATATTGACATAATTTTGAAAACTAAGGAGAGTGTGACCACAGTGAATTAAGCGTTATGACTCTCTGAGAAGCGTCCAGGAGACAAACATCCGAACACGCCTTAATGTTACGTCACGCGCACAATTCCAGTCTTGTGAATAAAGAAGAAAGAGACAGAGAGATGCAAAATTAGACCTAAGCACATTCGCCCTTTTGCCTAACCGCTGCTGTACGCAGGCGTATGCTGAGTCAAAATGAGACTCCACCCTTTCTTAACCTGTGAACCGGACTGAGGCAAGTGGTCAGCATTGCATTTTGATCACTTTTAACACGACTTGAAGATCCCCCGCTGCTGATTGGTTGGGTGGATCCAGGAACCTTAATAAGCCTAATGGTGGAGAGATCCACTCCTGCGCGTCAAACACTTGTTTTCTACCATCAGTCACGTATTGCATTATCCAAGCTGCTTACCGCGCATGTTTGGAAAATGCCTCTGATTACTAACTTCGAGGAGCAGAGGCCTCCTTTAGAAACTAACAGGTCCTCAGCTAGTCAAGAAATTCCCTGCATTTTATAGAACCCAGAGGTTCATTACCACATTCACAATATCTCGCCACCTGTCCCTGTCATGAGCCAGATCAATCGAGTTGGTGCCACCATCCCACTTCTTGGAGATACATTTTAATATTATTCTCCCATCTACGCCTAGGTGTTTCTTTCCCTCAGGTCTCCGCCCCCCTCCCAGGAACCCTGTATGCAACTCCCATCTCCCCTGTATCTGCCACATGCCCCACCTATTTCATTCTTTTGTATTTGATCACCCCGATAATATTTGGGGTGGAGTAAAAATCACGAAGTTATTTTTAATGCAGTCTTCTCCAATCCCCTATTACCTCGTCGCTCTTAGACCCAAGTATCCACCTCAGCACACTATTCTCAATGTGAGAGGCTTAGTTTTTATAGGCAGCTGTCAGAAATTATCCTGGGGCAGATG
>BLKM01011889.1:0-52894 GCA_013340265.1 Coptotermes formosanus
TGATGTTATTGCTGTAAGGAATGCTGCTCATTTAACACCATAACTCTCTAATATTTGGTGGTTGCCTTACGGATCGCCAGTTTCAGCACCTGAAAATTCTACATTTAGTGTATATGATGTAGTTATTTATCTTGTATGACATTTGTAAGAAGTATAATTTCTTGCTCTTACTGGTTTTTGTAACGGAGGAATGTACTTGCACTGAGGTAAAAAGTAACTCTGCGTGTAATTCATTTGAGTGTTCTCATAACTGACAAAACGCGTCTTTTCTGCTCGTTAAAAACTTATCTCTTCAATATAATACAATTTAACCTTTTAAAGCCTAGCGGTAACTTTACATACGACCAGGTTTAACAGTAAAAAATTTTACGTGGTGCCCACATTGCATTTGTATGTTTTGTACGAATCTCGGAACAAACAGAAACTTTTGCCTTATAAAGCATTAAGAGACTGGTTTTTATAACCGAAGTGGAGAGTGTTTACAGCGCGGTACGCGCTGAGTCCTTATATAAAAGAGATACGCTTCGTCTTTAAAGAGTTAATCTTCGTGTTTAACAGTTTTATGGATGTGATGCTATAAGGAACCTAAAGTTACGTAGGTTTCATTGCCTCTCATGAATTCTTGGCATAGGTCCGAGAAATGTTCAGTGAGTTAGTCTCCCTGGAATGTGAGTTTGTGTCGATTTTATTTTTTATTTGGAAGTAGCGTTTGTAGTAGGTGTAACAAGCAGCATGTGGCACATGTATTTGTCATCGATATATTATTGAACAAATAGGTTGATGGTGGAAAATTAATCCCGCTATGAAACTGGTAGTGTGACTCGCCTCCGGTGGGCGATCAATCACTTTGCGTCCCTAGAATTTCACTGTCAAATGCTAGAGGTTAAAGGCATGACGTAAAGATATTGCAGTGTGTCAGAATATTGTGCGGAGTTAGATGTGGTAACTAAAACCAACAAATGCGCACAAGTGTATGAAAGTATATTATGCACACCCTGTACACCCTACCATGTTGTAATACGTTTTCGCACACTCGTGTGCATTTGTTGGTTTCAGTCACCATGTGGAACTGTTCAGTGCACGGTTATGGATCACCTGAAAATATTTGTGTGGAGTGCTCGCACATAGACAAGCGGGCATCCTTGGCAATGATGCATTTGTCGGCCGAGCACATCAATGGCGTAAGTAAACAGAGTGCGAGTGGAGGTACTTGATTTGCAAAATCGGCAAGTCAAATTTCGAATTGTATCTGCTGCATTCGATTTGACCTTTGGATCTGGGCACAACATTACTTTAACTACAATACCATTTTTCAGGAGTTTATTAATACTTCATAAATTTTAACTGGAAATGCGACTGGTGTGAACACAGCTTCATGATGAAAAAGGGCAGATTTCCATACATATTTCCACAGCATATAGACTACCTGCAGCTCAACAGAGTATAGACCGTCCTACGCTGAGACGTTGGCCGCGCGATCTAAGGGGTGCGCCTTCGGCCGAGCGCTTGATGGGATCGTGGGTTTGAATCCCACGTGGTGGAGGATGTCTGTCTCTTGTTGGTGTTTACGTGTTGTCAGGTAGAGGTCTCTGCGGCGGACTGATCACTCGTCCAGAGGAGTTCTACCGAGTGTGGTGTGTCTGAGTGTGATCTAGAAACCTCCAAAAGGAGGCAGCCTAGGCCCGATGTGGGTTGTTGCGCCACAGGAAAGGAAAAGGCTGAGACATATTTGTAGGTTCCGTTAAAGATGGAACAGACCAAAATCCTGCTCCTTAGAAATTGATAATCGTAATGAAATTTATCCGAAATATTTTAGAATACACTCACATTTCAAATATCTTCATTTATTACATTATTAAAAATCCCGGAATTGATTAGGGTAACTTTTGTTCTGTGAGAGTCAGTTAGAAAATGCTATATGTCCTAGAATGTTACAAATCAAGGACTCTTGGTCACTCCGCATAGAGCTCTGATTTGGCATCTAAAACCTCTGTTTATAGCCAGAAATAATACACTGCCGACCTCAGGATGGACAGCTGGAAACAGCTGTGACACGAACTGCAGGAAAGAGAAACTCCTCCGACGCTATGATAAAATTCCTCACGTGCGGTGGCAACTGTGTGCAATACAGTCGAACTCGGTTACAACGTCATGAAAGGGACATAATAGTTTTTGTCTTTATAAACGGGTGTTGTTATAACCGAGGAGTATAATATTGTGACTAGCAGTGACGAATTAATTGGTTTCATAGAATATCTAACGCTGTAGCAGAGATATTGCGTTAACTGATGTCGTTATAACAGGGTTGGACTTATTTGGCGGAATATTCTTACAATTTAAATTGAACGGTGCTTGAAAATGCGAGTCTTCTGTGATACGACGACACCTGGCCGGGCGAGTTGTTTACGACGTTTTGAAAGGTTGTAGTGTCGTCATCTTCAGGGTTAAGATATCCAAAACTGCTTTACCAGAAGATGAAAGAAATGCGACATTAGAAGTGGCGGGAACTATTCGCCCAAACAGACAGTGTCACGTGCCTGAATACTTGCATCTTCAGCAAAATGGCTGCGGGAACCTCACACCTCGCATGTAACTCTTCTCAACAGAAGTGAGACGAAGAAACTTAAAACATAAGCAGAGTACTATCCATCCCGTAAACAACACGCCTTCACTGCCTGCATTTCAAAGACGATTCTCTCCAGCTCGGATCGCAATACAAGACAAAACACCGACTGGTCTATCCACTTGTTCGTCCGTTATATCTGTAATTTTAAAGCACAGGAAAGTGTCTAATCCGTTTCCCTGCAAGGAAATTTCTCAGTCTGCAAATCCGAAATAATTTCGCTTCATCGCTTAACGAAGTACTGTACCTAAATAAGGCGTACTAAGCTGCTCGTAGCTGATCGCAATACATTTTTCCTTCTGCATAGGCGTCGGCTGTGTGTGAAAAGGCGCTGAGCCTTCTGATATAATCGTTGTGGAATAATTATATATATACTACGCGATGGAAATTATAATCCTTAATAGAAAGCCGTTCTGAAGAGGGGAAACAAAAGAACTGTACCGTTCAGGCACTAAACACCTAACTGTTCTAACGGGAAAGGGAAGGCGTCTGTTGCTGAGGAGAAAGAGAATAAGGTGGAGAACAAGAACAAAAAGCAGTGAAGGTGGAAAATGAGCGAAATAAGAAGAGGAATTATAATAAGTAAAATAAAAAAGAAATAAGGAGATGGAGTATGAGAATAAGAGACTAAGAGACGGTAAAGGAGGGAATTACGGAATAGAAGGGTAAGAAAGGAAGTAATGGCGGAAATCGCATTAAATCACTATGATGGTGCAGAAGAGGAGAACAATGGTGGTGGTGGTGGTGGTGGTGGTGGTGGTGGTGGTGCAGAAGAACGATAATAACAATATGGTAAAGACAATGGAGACCCTATGAGTTTTATAACGTCACTGTACATGTATCTGTGACAAAAGCATCGCTTCATAACTGCTTCCTGAAGGTCTCATCCTGAAACGAGTATATAAAATTGAACATGAGCATGTTTGTGTTTAGTTTGCCGTTCGAATTATCAGACTTATGATTTCCGACACCTGGTGGCGAAAGTTCGTACTTACCACACCGCTGCTGCTACCTAGTAGTGAACTGACGAGACTCATGATATTAGAACCGCCACCGTTATTGTCGTCGTTTCCGCCTCCGTCTCCACTAACGCTGCTGCCGCTCTGCGGGCAGAATGACAGGAGTCAGTGATGAAAGAGAGTGCAGGTAGTCAGTGTACCATGTAGCCTTCTGGCGGATGGGACAGTAAGACTGATTACTTAAAATATTACAATTTAATTAGTAAGTAGGCCGCCTGCATTGACCACAGCCTTAGTTACGAAGCATCTAACCACTGACCTGGTCTATATATTTACGTGAATTTTACGAAACCGGAAATGTCATTACCATGTTACAATCCCCACTCCTCTATTCCGGGCCGGATGAAACAAGTCCAAGTTTCTCCAGTGCGCTTCTTTTAGTAAAATTATTAGTATTAACTTGCTGTCCCTGCCTAGGCTTTCTAAAAGGTATCTTTCCTTCAGGTCTGTCCTTCAAAACTCTTTACGCGTTTATCTTCGCCCCCTTTGTGCCACATGCTCCCGCAGTCTCGTTTTCCTTGATTTGAAGATGTAGTATTCAAGTACTGAAAAGTATTTTGACAAAGCACGGGGTCGACAGCTTTTCTTTTATGTACGGCCGGGCCACATTGTCAAGAAGTGACGTACGAGTACTTTCTTCTGCAGCGCAACAGCCCACCTCGAGCCTAGGCCACCTCGTTGTTGAGGTTTCTAGGTCACACAAGGTTAGACCCACACTCGGTAGGACTCCTCTGAACGAGTAATCAGTCCATCGCAAAGGCCGCTACATACAAAACACATAACAAACACAAGAGACTAAAAGCCGTGATTTCTACAGGAATCCAGGCCGCGACCTTAGCAATCAAACGGCTTTAGACCTAAGGCCACCGAAATCAGCGGAATAGAAGTTAGGCATACAAATTTTCGTTCAACTGAAATCAGCCAAATCACTGAAATACATATGTATATTGCCACTGAAGGCCCTTCACCGAGGTTATTCTAACCATCAGTGGAGACATTAATNACATAAACGCAATGTGGGCACTATGGAGAATTATTGAATGTTGAACCTGGTGGTACGTAAAGTTTCCGCTAGGCTTTAAAAGGTTAAAAACCACAAGCAGAAACTTAGAATGATAAGTCCGGCACCCGGGCCCCCCAGCCTTCTTTACAATGGGTACTGGGTCTCTTCCTCAGGGATAAAGCGGCCGCGGTGTGGCGTTGACCACCCAACCGAATCTAGCGACGAGGTTAAAGAAACGATAGAGCTATATCCCTACTCCCCCTCTGGGCCTTTATGGCCTGTTCGAGTGTGAAATTTTACACCTTTTTAAACATTACAAATATTATTAAAGAGAACGGAACTTCAAAGAAACGTGATTTCGAAAGTATTTTGTCAGTAAATCCCTTATGTCCCTGTTTTCTGGTACAACAGATATCTAGCAGGTTATTGACATCAGCCCAGAACGTCTAATCATCCCCTTATGTGTTACAACAGCTGCTGTTATTGGCTGTAAGTTTGTCTAAACTGGCCACCTGCCCACTGAAACCATACACGGTAATTCTGACTTAATGTCACAAGAAATATGACGGAATAACGCATCTGTTCCTTTCGGAGGAGAAGTAGCCGAAGTCTCAGAAATTAATTAGCAGCGCGTCCCACGTGAAACAGCATCATCCGACGGCGGATTTTACAGTGCCGCGTGCATGTGTAAATTATCTGTTTCCTCAAGTAGCCATTAGGGGGTAAAGAAAACGCCTTGCATCGCCGTACGAACAGTTTGAAAACAAAATGCGTACCAAACAAGTGGTTAAATGTCGTGGTTAAATGTCGAATTACTTGGTGTGATTAGTTTATGTGTAAAGATTGTCATCTAGGGGAAAACATCGCTTGTTGGTGGACGTGTAGGTATCACGTGTAATGTCTCGGAAACGGATGTGGACAACGTGCAATGCTTTTGTTAATGGCAGGACACATTTTGACGACAAGCAGCGACGCACGCTCCCAAGAACGTTCACTGCTTTTCGACAATGGGTCTCCTGCAGAAGTCGTTTTCAAAGAGAATAAACGAATTTGGTTGAGTGACGTCGCCCGAAAGCTAGACATCGATGGCTAGAGCGCACAGCACTAACCACGACCAACTGGACTGCAGGTAAGTCTTTGCACCCTGCGGTCCGAAGAAACTCACAGATGATCGCAAAGCTCAGCACATGCGACTTTCTCTCTCCCTTTCATGCCCTTGGTATGTTACGCCAATCCAAGAGGGCGGTAGGTGCAGTGCACTTTTACGGGGTAAGAAAAGTGGATTAATCATGCGACACCCGAAAATGAAAAGCGGCCTCAACGCGGAAACAACCATTGTGTCTTCCAGCAGATAAACTCAAAACAGCACCATCGGCAAGGAAGATCTTAGGCAGTGTTTTGAGACCATAAAGTTACGCGTCTTGAGGAGATCCTTGAACGTGGTGACACTGCAATTCCTAAAGGTTATTGTGGTGCCCTTTGGTGATTAAAGTTGGTCATTTGACCCAAGACACCTGAGCTCCTACGCCAAGGCCTTATCACTTTCAACACTAACGCCAGGCCCATACTACTAGCCGCACACGTGACTAGTAACAGTGCTGCTCCTGGAGATCTTAGCATCCCACCCGACGGTAGAGTTCTGATCCCGCGCCAAGTGATCCCGATTTGTTTTGACTCCTTAGGAAGTAACCTGGTCAGGCAAACTATTTGTAATAGAAGCCTATGTGAATCAAGCTGTTATCCCGTGGGTACAGACACTTGACATCGGTTTCTTCTACACTGGGATACAGATCCTGATGCCATGGTGGGACAAATGCTGAAATGTCATTGACGACTACGTTAAAGCCTGATTTGTACCGTCTGCCATCCAGGCGCAACGTATATGTGGCAGTCCCAGTAAAGCGTTCGTTACCTTACCGTTGAAGGTAATTTGCAGTACGACCGAAACTGACAATGGATGTTTTTGGTTTGAAACCAGTTATTTGTTTGCATTTTTCTGCTTCTGATAAATAAATAAGGAAATAGAACGTGAAGAAAATACTCCATTTAGTGATCCCAGAACTCCAGAGAGCAGTTCCAGGATATTGGATCCCTCACCACCATCGCCGTATTCACAGTCGTCTCTACCACTGCCGCCCTGAATAGCACGAACACCATGACTAAGCCCCAAGGCACCGTCTCTCTTCTACTGAGCATTGCCTTGCTGCCCGTATATACGCAGCTTCTGAATGTTGTTCGTTTCCGCATTTCATTCGGCACAGAAAGTGAAATCTACGCAACCTAACACTGCAATCTTTTGGGTTGTGACGTCATGCAATCCGGTTTGAATGTTTCTAGCGTTTCTATCATATGTAATGCCTCCATTTATGGCGCAGTTTCTAAACAGACGGTAGAGGCAATAACTTTCTTTAAATTAAAACGTTGTTCGCAGCCTTACATGTTACAAGGCGTTCACAAAAAGGAAAATTGCAGGCATAATACTTTATTATATAATACCTTCATTTCATACAGAGTGTGTTCAATTTTTCGCCGCAGTGAGGACTGCAAGCAGCGTTCTTCGATTGATTTACACTAACGGTATCGTCCATTCTATGTCACGGAGGCCAGTGATTAAAGAAACTCTACGTAAATGTTTAGTCCACATATTTCATGTTCTGTATGGGGATTCTCACATTTCGTGAGAATGGAATGCAGTACAATTCCTTAAGTTCATGCATAAACAACAAAAGTATTTCATGTTACTCCCAGAATCAAATTGTAATTACGTCCAAGTTTTATACAGAAATAAACTAGAAGATGTTTTCGTAAAGGTCTGTAAAACTCCAACTCACTTTTCCGGTCATTGGAGAATATTAAGGTAATAGGAACGTTTTTGTAGATATTAACGTATTCTAAAGCCATAATGTTGACTGATGTCTACATGTGTGTCTACATTATTGATTGGCGTTTATTGATTACTAAAACACTTGACCACACAATGTATACATGTGCATAATACGATTTGCAATAAAATACAATTATTTTTTAAGGAGCACTAATCGATGTTTAGAGGCTTCGCAACATTTTGAGAAGCGACTGTTAGCTTAGTCATGTGTGTCCGTCCGCATTGAAAAATTCGGCTCCTACTGACGGATTTTCAAAAAATTTTATACTTGAAGATTGTTCGAAATTCTATCGAGGAAATTCAAGTTTGATTAACACCTGACAAGAATAATGGGTACTCTACTGAATACCTATTCAAGTTTATATCTCTCTGAATTCTTCTTAGAACGAGTAACATTTTAGACAGTAATTGTACAGAAAATGAAACAGCATTTTATGTTCAATAATTTTTTCCGAAGGTCGTGCCGTTTATGAGATAACGTGGAAAAATATGGTAGAGGCAGACAGGCCACAGACAACAATATATAACGGCGCATACGCTTTGTTTGCTGCATAGATAAGGCTACAGACACACACTTAGAATGATATATTTACTATTTTTCCACGGCAACAATGGTTACGCAAACGAGCTACAGTGTTACGTTATATGTATATTGCCTATGTTGTTATTTTACATGGAGACAGAGTATGGGAATGCGTGTCTTGTGGAATATAATGCTGATATAATGCTGTTGGCTAATTGGTTCCAGACTTTTCTTTTTTAGAAATGTAGTAGACCGCTTACCCAAAGACACAGCGCCATATCCCAGAAGACATGGGGCCTCAGAACACAAAATTTCAAAACACGGTATATTTTCTAATATGTGGGTTGTTAATTAGTAAGTATAATGCAAATTAATTTCGTGATTCAAATGGTTAATCGGTTTTCCCTTCGTTGTTCTTTGTATTGTAATTATACCTGTTTGTGGAACGTAACGCAGACCAGCTTGTATCCTTGCCCCTTTAAGAGTGCCTGTCCCAGTAATCTGTTAACGCTGCTGACGGCAGCCTTAGGCGAAACTGCTTGCACACTTAAAACGAACGCTTTAACTGATTTTTCAAGTTGTTTGCGTGTTTGCTTGTCTGCGCTGAAGCATCATCATTCAAGAAAGGCTGACGCAAGTGGGCCTGCATTTCTTCACATACGTACAAAGTCTGGTGTCTCACGGAAGATTCCGTGAGCGGCAGCTGCATCTGCCTCTTCGCTTTACCAATATCTGTCTAGAGAAGCGCAGGTACCTACAGTCAAAAATAGTGAGGGGTTTAATCTTTCAACGCCAAGTGGCAACTATACATACCAACTGCTTTTACATTCAGCATTTTACCCACACACACTATATATATGTTTCATATTATTCTCAGAATAAGCAATTAACTAACTCCATGGAGCAGAGTCCTTCTTGAGAAGCTGACAGTTTCTCAGCAATTCAAGGAATTCCTCGCACTTTATGGAACCCGAGATTCATCACCGCATTTACAAATGATATCTGCGCCCTTCTGGGATTATACGCAGCGTAGAGTGGTAATTTACCGACGTTTCGGGACCACCTATGGTTCCCATCTTTAAGTCACAAATATTCTTGGATTTCTTGACCCTTTGCTTCTTTGTAATTCCGAATAAGATGCGCACAGTGCCTGCCACTGCATAGCAGAAGAAACAGCCGTGCCGCTAATATAGAGGCGTCTTACCCACCTGCACTTATCCTTTGGAATAACCGTATATTCTGGTTAGCACATGATTTATCACGTGGCCCTTATTTGATTTTCTTTCAGAAATTTCGATTTTCTTATGTTCTTCGTTGTTTACTCTCAGTCCTTCCCATAGCGTTACTTAGAAAGTTATCATTCAATACAGTCCTCACAGTCGAAGCTCCATGACTTCCGCAATTCAAAGAGCCTTTTTAAAAGATAAATATTTGCATAATGCCGTTACATCCGAGAAAGCCGACTCAAGCGTCCGAATTGTGTTCAGGAGGTCATGCTTCGAATCCCTGTCGGGTCACTGAATATTCTCACAGAGATTTACGGCTTTGTTGCGTCGCTCCAAGCAAATGCCGATAACGCCTTAACTAACGGCAACAGCGAGACAGGCTTCGCCACTTCCATTTACTGATTGTTATCATGCAGTGATTCGTCCGTGACTCACAGTGTCATTAAATAAACCAAAAATTTAAATGAATTTTGAAATAATATTGCATTTATCTGTTTCGTTTTTAATGTACTAATTAAAAATTAACTGAGACTTCCAATACACCCCAGTCTTCACAGTCTGTTTATTACTTATTTTATGTTTGTGGTCTTTGAATCAAAACCACCGAAGGTACAATATTTGAAGAAACTGCCATTGTTACATTACATACCTGCTTATTTAGACAATCTGGAATTGAAACATTTTTAGAATAAATACTTTATTTCCCGCCATAATGGGCGCATTAGTTCCTGTACCACCGGATGGAACGTGTGTGTATCAGAACTAAACCTCTGGCATATCAGATAGGTTCGATCCAGTCGATCTTGGCTGTATGAAATAAGTCCAGCACCCTGTAACATAATTGTTTGTGCTCACCCCGCTGCTGCTTCCCAGCACGTTGCTCAGGATCTCCACCTCCCTCTTGTCGCGGCGCACCAGCTCCCGGAGCTCACGCAGGTCCTCCGCCTGCTTCGCCTTGTTTCCACGGTGAGCAGCTAGCTTTTTAACACCTGTCGTAAGGGTCTCATCCTCGAACTTCTGTTCCAGTCGGACGGCCTGCGCCGCTGCGCCCACCTGGGCGGCCCGAACCATGTCCGCTTGCAGTTGCTGAAATTAGATCATCAGGCACGTCGTCTGTTTATACCAGACAGAGATCAGTCTGTGGAAATAGACTGCTGGGTAACACTTCTTGTTTTTCACTATGAATTGTGACTGCATAAAACCCGGTAGCTTTTCACTATTGTTTCAAGCAACTCACTGTCTCCATATTCAGGGTAATTATAACCCTGAATACCATAGTATGAAAGGACATTACGGCCACCTGGGAGGTAAAGTCGTGTCGTATTTTAGCTAGGTGCCAGACTGTACGTCCTCATATTCATAGTCACCAAAGTGAGAAACCTAAAACATCATTTAGACTTTTGGTGTTTGAAACTCATCGGCGTGCAGTGCAGTGGAACATAAGAAATGTGAGATAATTATGGTTGCATCTAACATACTGAAGGGGAACACGGTGGCGCAGTTTGGCATTCTGATTTTTCATTAACTTAATCCTTCCAGCCGCACTATGGCCCTGGAGACGACCCAGCCTCTAACAGAAGTGAGTACCAGGGATATCTGCTGGAGGGTAAAGGCGACCGGTGCCTAAGTATGACAAATTTGCCACCTTTGTAAGCCGATTATCCAGAAATTCTGGGAGTCTCAAACTCTTGGAGCCCTAGTGGCCTGTCGAGGCCTGTGTATTGACAGCTTTACCTTTAGCTAACATACTGACGTAGAAGCGAATGAAACTGTGGGTTGGAATGTTGCAGCAAATGGTAAACCTTTATGTTTTAAAATCCGTCTGCCTTAAAAATATGATTTAATTAGTGGTGGTCTCTTTTCCAACATGCAGGTGCGTGAAACTTTAATATCGGACTTGTCAGTTGAACTGAGCTGTAAATATGTAAAGTTGCAAGTAACCCCCACCCTAATCCCAGAAGAACATTTTCATTTGCTGTGTCGTTCTACTCTGTTAAAAGAAGCAATTATCTGTACCAAATCTAAAATTTCTACTTATATACAATAAAGATTGGCCTTAAATGGTTACTATTAGATAGAGAGAATATTTTCATAGCCGGATTCCTCATTGTAGAGCGGACGACGTTATTGCTGCAGAGTTATCGTTGATGCCACCTGTTCTGCAGCGCTCAATCCAACAGCAAAAAGTCATTACAAATCATCGTCATGAGAAAGTGTTACGTGTCGCCACACTGTATTTCCAATGCTTACATAACTTTATATGCAAGCACCAGAAGCTACCTTTAAAACACATATTGCATGCGAAATATAGAAATTGTATATAAAACTTGTTATATGTTTGAGTGCTTCATATAACGTATTATTACGTTTATTTTTTGATAATGTGTAAGTTATGTAAACCGTGGCAATTCCACTTGTGTTGTGAAACGGCTGCCTTATTGACGCAATCATGCTGGAGGTATCCAGACACTTAAATGCTTCCAAAGTGCTGTTTTATATGTATTCGTCTTTGATTTATTTTCCTTTTAGGTGTACCGGGTGGCCTTTTCCAGTCGTGAATTTCAAAATATCATTATGCTACAAATATTATAATCCCTAAAGAAGCCAACTAAAAGCACCACATAATGTATCCGACGAACGCAACTTGTATTTTGGGGGTAAAAAACCCAGCTGCATTTACACGTTTCCGTTTTAGTAAGACATCACCAGACTGTGTATAAGAGAGTGGAAAGAAAACTTTACAACTGCAGTTTAGTGACTGAAGTTTGAGACCTCAGCCTTGTTACAAATGCTCATAAAGTCACATACAAATAGTCAATGCACTTATAAACGTAACATTGAGGCACGTTCTCGTAACCGTTAGTAGTAGAAGGGGCTCTTGGGTCAGTCGTGGTTGTTAGATGATGCTGTATCAGGTGGTGAAGCTATTTGGTGTATGGGGTCGTGGAGGCATGTTAAGTGAAGAATGCATCATAAAAGTAAGTCGAAACATGGTGGTGGGTGTGGCTAGGGCGTGGGCGCGTGCCGACGTGGAGATTGGTAATTTCGGATAAAGGTGTGCCACCGTGGAGTTCGGTAATTTGTAAAAAGAAGGGGTGCCACCGTGGAGATGGGTAATTTGGAAAAAGAAGGGTTGCCACCATGGAGATGGGTAATGTGGAAGAAGAACGGGTGCCACCGTGGAGTTTAGTAATTTTGAAGAAAAAGGGGTGCCACAGTGGAGTTCGCCAATTTGGAAAAAGTAGGGGTGCCACAGTGGAGTTCGGTAATTTGGAAAAAGGGGTGCCACCGTGGTTTTTGGTAATTTGGAAAAAGAAGAGATGCCGCCGTGAAGTTTGGTGATGCCTTCTTCAAGGTGTTGCCGCCGTGAAGATTTGTCATGTCGCAGGATCAAGTAACAAGCACGAGTGACCCAAGTGGCGTTTCGAAAAAGATGGTGCCGCCGTGAATTATGGTAGAAGAAAAGAAATTTTTTGGAGGGAAAAAGTGGGACAGAGTAGTGCGCGGATACATCCGTTCGGTCCGGAGGCAGCAACTCGACTGACGGTGTCCGCATACGCTTCGGCGGTAGTCCTCAATGCACGCGGTACAATTCAAGCCATCCTTGCGCCCATCATTAATTGCCCTGTAATATTTTAGTCCGAGTAATATGGGTTTGCCCTCTGTAAAGTGGGATGGAATGAGCGTAAGTGCACAGTGTTTGTGAGATATGAATTCGAAATGGTTCAAAAAAACGAATGGAATCGACGTTACAGAGAACACCGGTTGGGGCCGACACATCCACTCCAATTATGAAAAATTGTACACGGAAATCCGTCCCCCTAGTTACTTCGTATATATAAATATCCTCGTTATCGTCAATAAACGAACGTAAATATCGAAATGTGAAATCCCCCACCGGAAAGGCCGGAATGATGTCGTCAGCCATTTGAAATATTAGTCTCCTCACGGTCGTGTCAGTCATACATATATACATTGTAACCCCTTTATAATTTCTGTATACCCCGTCCGAAAAGTAAATGAGTGATCCCGTGATGAAGCAACATACATGATTTCGAAACATCTCCCAAAGCAAGAGGAACAATGTGTGACGGAAAGGACAGGTATCAACTGAAAATTGCGGGAATCAAAGAGCATTGCCCACTCGCTCTCAGATGACGTGCCATGAGCATGTATCGCCGGGAACCACTGAACGAGTGTCCATTAAGTTCCATGGTACTGAATATAATAGAGCAGAGTGAGTGCAAGGCTGTTTAGCGAACCTCAGAGAATAACAAAGGCGGTCCATACAACTCGAATGCCTTGGTGTCGACACATTCCTTTATTAGGGAGTTATTCAATTGACAACTTGAATGCCTTGGTATCAACACATGTTCCTTTATATGCGAGACTGAGTTTAACTTTTGATGTATTTATTTCGGAAATATCGTCTTCGGTAAAAACTGAGTAGATTCTCCGCGGGAGGGCGAACTAGTCGCTGGTGAATCCAATAAAGTGAGTACAATGCTGGGGCCGTATTTAGTCTGCATTCGTTCTGCGCGAATGATCGAATATTTTCGATCTGTTTCTAAAGACCGTACGGATAGTTAGTGGCAAGTCTCGAGCTCTGCAATCCTTCTGCGGAGATCCATCTGGAAAAAGAACCCCGCGTAGTACGTGGTGTTAATATTTACCGTAAGGCAATACACACTAATACAACCTTTGCAATTCATAGTAGCCTAAAATCGGGCGGTCGGTTTTCTTCGAAGATACAACGAGTAATGAACCAGACCCTGGTTTATTAAACAGATGTCTGATAGGGAAAATGTAAATGTTATGGAAAGAAGTAGCAGTATTCGTGCCACTGCATCGATCCCTAAGGACGGAAACACTACGACACTTGTGCACCCGTCTACCGTTTGGATGCGTATCACGTCAATAGGGTACTCTTTATCCACTATTAAAATATTAAATGGAACAAACAGGTATGTGGCAAGAGCATTGAATGTATCTTCTAAAGGTCCATCTGAATACCAAAGAATGTGGAAACGGTATCAGTGTAGAGAACTAATTACCGTCATAGAATAAAAACGCATCTGAAGCTTACCTTTCAGCCCGATCAAAGTAGGTGACGAAAACGTTACTTTACTCACCCGCGTGCGGAGATGACATACAGGACGTGAACCGGAGCGGTGGTATTTTTATACCTCAGGAATGCTGCGCAAGCGCAATGCAACAGAAAGAAAAATACTTTTGGGAACATCCCCACAAATGCAAAACGACCCTATCCGCGCAGTACAGCGGTAGTCGGTCTCCCCACCACTGCAACAAGCTCTTCACGCCAGCCGATCGCAGAAGGGCAGCCCAGCCACGGCCAGAAATAAAAGGCGCCATTTCCAGCCAAAAATAGTGAATTCCAGTATTCCGGATCCAGCGTTCAATATAAGACTCAACGGACTACGAGCCTCCACGATCGGCTCCAGAGCATCATCCACCACTCGGCCTGGTAGCAGCATCTACAGCTCGCATCCTGCGGAACGCGCCGCAGTATCTACCAGCACACACTGCTCGGCACCACAGAGCTGTCCCAGGCTCTCCACCGCGAAGCCTGCTCCGCGCAACCGGCCGACACTGTACACAACTCGGCTCTCACTGCTCTAATTCAGTGGCGTCCGTTTCTTCACGACAATAACGTCTGCCGGACCGCACTAACACGGCCCTTCGCCGCCACAATATCAAAGGAGAAGCACTTGTAAATACGTCCGACACGGACAACTGTATATAGTTATCATACTGTACATATCGACGAGAATAAAGACTGACATTAATGTGTTTACTGTTGTTGTGAATTCACAGTATCAGCATACTGTAACCCACAGACTTATTAACCTGATGGCTGACTTTATTGAGATATGTAATCAGTATCAAACCGTTGGAACAACGTTCATAGAACTCGTGTCAGAAGAAATGTGTTTTTAGTTTGGTAGAGTGGGTGGAGGACTACTTATACGTCATAGAATCTCGTTTCGGGATTCATCGTCCAGAAGTCTTCATCTGTAAAGGCTTCCGTGAGAGGTTTCGGAACGAAAATCCCGCACATTGTACCTTCCCCATATCTATATGGAGGACTGTACGTGGGCCGTCCCGCTGTACCTCATGCGTTAAAAGTAGAAAGCGCCTGGGTTTATTCAACACAAAAATATTGGCTGGCACGTTGCATGCGTTTGCCTGCTCGTTAAACTTTCCTACCAAGTATGGCATCTGCAAAGGAAAGAAATAATATAAAAGACCGTACTGTATGTAAGATGAACAATTTATGATACGTGCATTAGAAGAAGCTCTACCCACTTTGCAGTACGGTGCTTTGGCAAGCTGATGTAATGCGCGCTCTATGAAATCCGTCTCTTCGGTCACGTGCGTTAAGTTGGGTGGGTAGCAAAAAACAAGAAGCAGATTTGTATAATGATAATGACGTCATACATGAGGACTATATATAGTGTGAAATCTATACAGGATGTCAGTGTGATAGACTGTGTCCACATGGAAATTAAGAGAGGTTAGTATCCGTTAGTCGTTACAGACCGATAGATATTGTTACGCGGTTTCTGATACCAAATTTTCATTTTAGGAAAACATTAAGTTAGCTATTAACGGTGGAGAACGAAAGTAATAGACACTACAGGCGCTTCAATGTGGAATGAACACAACTTACCGTGCGTCTATCTGCCCCACCCGAAGAGGACAGTACTGATACCGTAACCATCTTCCTAAATAGTATGACCGAACTTTTTGTGTATGCATTACGGGATAGTAATGATTCTGATAGGGTAGGTATTACTATCCCTAATGAAGTGAACCAGAACGACAAACCGATAGGTATCAGTTTCACGCGTAAAAATCATTTATCCGGAGACGCTGTGTGGAGTGTCTTAGAGAAGGTAACGCAGTCAAATGCACGTTTCAACGCACTAGGTAGGTTGGTCATTATCATGCATTCCGTTAGGTTGCCTGTGGGTTTCGGGCGTGTTACAACCAAAGGACGACAAATTTCTGTTATGGCCCATCTGAAACGTAGTATAATAGAAGTGAAGGCCACTGGAAACTGCCTCGCACACTTACAGACGCGGAATGAAAATATTCCCCGCTGTTAACGCTCTTCTACGAGAGACGGGTATCGAACTAAGGAATGGAGGGAGGATACCGGAACTCACAATGTTTCAAGAACACCTTTCCCAATATAGGAACGTGGTGTACTCAGGGTTAGAGTGCGACAGCATTATGTTTGACGGACAAGTGAATGCCGGCACGCGAATAAATGTTCCATACAATGATGTTAATCGCCACTATAACGTGATTACTAATCTTACGGGAGCAATGGCACAGCGTTACGTCTGTAACGGGTTGTAATAAAGGGTATAAACGAGGCGTAACACATAAGTGTGTCGTGTCTTGTAGTGACTGTGTGTCTGTTCCCCCGTGTGTCCCCGACGTAGTTCAACGCATTCCATGTCACGATTGTAACAGACATATCCGTAGTAGAGTGTGTTTCAATAACCATACAATTATTGAGCCAGGAGGAAGTAAGAAAACAGTATGCGAAAGCAAACGGTATTGTGCGTCGTGTGGCGCAATCATGACAGATTCGAAACATGGATGTAACAAAGTATATTGTAAAAAACGTGCATCTATCAGATAGATAGGTCATCTGTGCTTTATGGCTCCATTACAGAATAAACCGTGGTCAAGTTATAACGCATTGTTTGTTTTCTACGACTTTGAGAACACACAGGGCACTAGATACACGCAATCCACCACACGCAACGTCCCAAATCTGGTCTGCTTACAACAATTCTGTGCCATGTGTGAAAACCAACCTGACGCCAACCTAGACTGTCAACGTTGTGGCGTAAGACAACATTCCTTTTGGGAGGATCCTCTGGGGGACATGTCGTATGTGTGCGAACCTCGCCCATGGGCAGACCGTGTGGTCGCCATAGCGCATAATGCATTATTTTACACACATTATTTTAATACGTCCGAAAATCTCAATTATGTTGGAGCTATGCCAGATGTATCGTACTACGCTGTTGATCCAATGTCGCATTCGGAGCGACAAGAGTTCTTGGAGTGGTACGAGGGTCAGAAGGGCACCACGTTTGATAACAAACACGTGTTGGAATCGTGTTGTCAAGATGACGTCAGCGTTATGTCACAAGCGTGCCAGATCTTCCGACATAGTTTTCTAGAGATAGGCAACATTTAAGTGTTCTTGAAGGTTGTAACTCTCGCTTCGGCCTGTAATAAGGTATTCCGTAAACGGTTCCTCAAACCAAACACAATAGGACTAATTCCTAGCGGTGGGTATACGGATAACACGCCCCAAAGCAAAAAATTGTTAATGTGTTTGGCATACAGGCAACAAACGGACGCTTGTTCAATACGGCATGGAGGGAACGGTCGCGAATCCAGATTGCCCGAGTTGCCTCACCTGAAGTTGGACAGTTATTGTGAAGAGACACAGACGGTATACGAATTTAACGGGTGCTATTGGCACGGGTGTCCCTGTTCTCAAATATTACGCGACGTGCCCACAATACATGAAGGTACGTTAGCCGAACGTTACAAGCGTACTATGAACAGAGTAGAGGTAATCACTCAAGCGGGTTATAAGGTCGAGATGAAATGGGAATGTGACTTTGATAGAGACATCTTGAAGAAACATCCTGAATTACAAATGCTCCCGATCGTAGAACAGAGCCCTCTAAATACTAGAGATGCCCTGTATGAGAGTCGAACCGAAGCTATGCGACTCCATTAGAAGTTTAAGGACGGCGAAACGATCCAATATGTGGACGTTATGAGTCTGTATCCGTGGGTGTGTAAGCACTTCAAGTTTCCTGTAGGGCACGCTACGATCCATGTGGGAGAGAAATGCCGTGACGTAAATCTATGTTGCAAAAATAGGGTCTGATAAAGTGTCCCATTCTACCTCCAAAGCACTTGTATCATCCTGTACTACCGTTCCGGTGTAACAGCAAACTGCTCTTTTGCTTGTGTAAATCGTGCGCCATTGAGCACAACATGACGGCCGACTGCACGCACGGGACAGTTGCCGAAAGAGCATTAATAGGAACGTGGGTGATGGACGAGGTTCGACTGGCCATGCAAAACGTTTACGAGGTGACAGAGATCTTCGAGGTTTAGGAATACGAAGTGACGCAGTACAACCGTGAGACGGGTGACGGCGGTCTATTCGTGCATTACATAAACACGTTCCTGAAACTGAAGGCCGAGGCTAGTGGCTATCCGTCGTGGGTTCGAACCCCAGCGGACGAGGATCAGTACGTTCAGACTTTCTTTGCCAACGAGGGAATTATGTTGGATAAAGACACGATACAACTAAACGCCTCCAAGCGGACCTTGGCTAAACTGTGTCTCAATTCGTTTGGGGGTAAATTGACGGAACGCAATAATAGGACGAAATCAAAGAAGATAGTAGATCCGCACGAACTGCATAAGTTCTTAGACACGCCAGGGATTGAGGTCACAAATCTGTTATTCGCGAGCGATGACGTGGTATGGGTGACTTGGCGTGTCAGTGAGGATGAAAAGATTCCCGGTCTACGTCACAAAATGAAGTGATCGGTGCTTACGTCACGGCCGGCGTGCGATTGAAACTGAATCCTACATGGATACATTGGGAGTCAGAGCTATGTACTGTGACACTGATTCTGTGATATACGTACAAAAGGAGACTGATTTGCCTCTAGTAGAATGTGGAGATAAGTTAGGCGATATGATGAACGAATTACGACCCGGGGAATACATCGAGGAGTTTGTAAGTGGAAGGCCAAAGAACTACGCCTATAGAATTTTGAGTGGCAAAACGATGTGTAAGGTTCGTTGTGTAAGTTTAAATTATGCGGCATCACAACTTGTTAATTTCGATATCATTTGAGAAATGAGTTTGAAGGGTAAGGAGGGGGAGAAACACGAAATAGTTGTCCACACTGCCAGAGGATTAAACGAAAACAGGTTCAGGGTGGAGTGACTATAGTAACTGAACCTGAGGATAAGATATACACCCTCTCGTTCCACTTTTGAATGACAATACATCTGTTCCTTTTGAGTATAAAACCAAGCGCTCACACTAAGGGGGATATTAGTCATGTACGAAGCTCTCAAGCTGAACACCCTTTCAAATGTGTAATTAGCGGACCGACGGGTTCTGGAAAGTCAACGTTCTGTATCAGGTTTCTTCAAAATCTTAAAGCATTATGTACGGAACCGACGTTTATAGAAGGTATAATCTGGTGTTATAGCGAAAAGCCCTCAGTTCCTCACGAACAATTGTCAAGGCTAGACAATAAAAACATACGGTTTCACGAAGGTTTACCGGAGAACTTTAATAGCGTAAACGGTGAACCGTGGATCATTATCCTTGATGACTTATTAAATTATGTCTATTCAAAAGATGTTTGCGTATAATTTACGAGAGGTAATCATCATCGTAATATCAGCGTCACTTTAATTACCAAAAATCGATTTCATCAGGAAAAGTATTGTCGCGACATTTCTCTCAATGCCAAATATTTGGTTCTTTTAAAGAACGTTAGAGGCAAAAATCAATTCACACATTTGCTCGGCAAGTGTACCCCGAAAATAGTTCGAGTCTATATAAACCTTATCTAGATGCAACGACCCCATGGCTATCGCCTCTTAGACCTATCGCAAGACTCGGATGACCGTATACGGTTTCAAAACAACGTCTTTCCCTCTTAATATCTTCCACTCATTTATGCTGCTGATATAGAGGATGTCGAAGCGGATAAAAGAGAACTCTCACGCTCTTAACGTTATTAGAACAGCCACACCTAAATTAAGAAAGGCCATACTATCGGCTTGTAATAACGACCTTATAAATAGTATAAGCGAGTGCTGTTTAAACGTGCTTAAGGGGAACGTTACTTTGACGCCTTGTTTGAAAAGCAAGTTGAAGGAACATAAAATGGCTCTTCGTCAAGTCGCTGATAGGCACGTGAAACAGGCGAATAAGAAATGTCTCATACTTCAGAAAGCCGGGTTCCTGTTGCCACTCTTAACAGCGATGCTGCCAACACTTGTCACTTCACTATTTCCTTTGCGTCCCGGGTGAAACGAAATCATGTTACGTGAAATGAATGTAGTGTCAGCGTCAGCTCCCAAACGGTCCATCGAGAATCCTCGTCCTTCTAGTGTTGATTACAGCGCACGTACGCAACAACGCAAAGCTCCAACCAAGATTCGGAAGCGCCCGACTCGTAATAAAAAATCAACCGCTAAAAGACAAATCGGAACAAGAGGAAGAAAAATGTACACGGTTTACGAAACAGACGTTGTGAAAGTGGTTAGAGATCCGAAAACAGAAAAGAGATGAGAGAACCCAGACACGCGCGTTATACGATGTTATTAGGCAATTGTCACTGACACCGCACCACTCACATGAGCTTTCCTCCGCCGTGACAATTGCTATCACCTCATATCTCAAGACCGGATCCCTGAAACCGACTAAACCCCTACCACGGAGTGACGTATCCGTAGAAACACCACGCACAGTATATCGCACATCGAACCCGAACCCTCCACTTCTATCGTTGGGATAATAGACACACCACAACACACAATCAAAGAGGAAGATGGTGACAGAGAATATGCTGTGCAGGATTTAGGAGTGGTAGCAAGCTCGTACTTGAAACCGTATTTTTCCAGAGACCGATCTGTTGATACTCGTTACGGGTTACGACGGGAAGTGGGCAATTTCATGATAACGAGGATAGTGACCTGACTATTAAAAGTATACATTTTGCGGGAACGCAAGAGTTATGGGAACTCTTCACTCGCAATTCCGTTGATAGTAAAGTAATTACAAAGAGAGCGATCTGAAAACCTTTAAGAGTATTTCGGAGTTCACCAATGCTCACTTTGAGGGGTACTCGCCTGGAAATGACATTAAAATAACTCGGGGACAGAAATTTAATACCGTGATCTCTAAATTGTTCCTCACACTAAACGGAGAGGACATTGGTTAAATTATTAGTTGCAATGGATATAAAGCTAGCTAGACAGTATTACGATCCTAGCAACCCGTCAGCTTTCTCAACTTTGGCTAAACTCCAAGCAGCTTTTCGCGAAGCCAAAGGCAAACAACCTTCGCCACGGGTAACGCAGGATTGGCTGCATCAGCAGGATGCGTATACACTTCACAAGCCTGTTACAAAAAGATTTTTTCGCAATCCATATTCGGTAAATAACGTGATGGATGTGTGGGAATATGATTTGCTAGCCGTTCAGAACCTCAGTCGGTACAACGACAATTACAAGTTTTTACTAATGGTGATAGATGTCTTTTCCAAATTTCTTCACGTCGAACCCCTTAAAATAAAACCGGCCCCACCGTCACATCAGCGTTTCAGTCCATTCTACAGGATACGAAATATAATAAACCGCACAAACGCCGTCCCATCCTACTGCGAACTGATAAAAGCAAAGAAATTCTAAATAACACATTTCAAGATATGCTGAAACATGAGGGCATAGAGTTTCAAATTTGTAAAAACCCCGACGTTAAATGCTCCTTCATAGAACGGGCTCAGCGCACTATTAGGTAAAAGTTAAATAAATATTTTACTTATAAAAACTCGTATAGGTTCATAGACGTGCTACCCAAATGTATCACCGGCTATAATGCCACAGTTCATAGGTCAACGGGTATGGCGCATTCGAAGGTGACTGATATGGACATTGTTTTGATTTGGAACAGATTGAGTACAAAACGTCGTCACACACGCTCTGCCACACCTATATTTCGCGTGGGGCAGCATGTTAGGATAAGTAAAGAAAAGATGAAATTTGCCAAAGATTCATAGCAGAATTACAGCACTGAGATATTCCTAGTCGTAAAGGTTATCAACAGGACCCCACGACCCGTCTATGAACTTAAGGATCTGAACGGGTGACCGGTAGATGGCCAGTTATATGCAGAGGAATTAACCAGTGTTCGAATCAGGAAACATACCGAATAAAAGATAGATAAAATATCGAAGAAGACGTACAACCGCGGCATTCTAGAATATTTGGTCCGTTGGAAAGGTTATTCTAAAGAGTTTGACTCGTGGTTCCCGGCTTCGAGTGTGCAACACTTAAACCAGACATCAACGTAATGACCAATGATTTGCACGACTTTTATGTGACGTTGCTGAGTACCGCTTCGCAGTCGCTTTTCTCCTCCAATACTCACAGCACCTTTACCGTTGAATTTGCACAAGCCATACATTTGGGAACCAAGGGCCGGTGGGAGGTGGAGATATGCGAATTTGCGTGTCCTTCCAAAAGTAGGACTTCATAAACCTCTCGATTTTATAGGGTCATCTAGAGCACTAATCTACTGTACTCTGTTTTCTCCTCAGTTTGTGTGTAACGAACTAGTACGCTGTTAACGAACGATCACGTTTCCATTCCAGCTCTGTCACTTAACGTACGATAATATTTATTACGTACCCGTCGAAAAAAAGAATATACGCCACATACGATTAGAGGTGCTAAGACTGACGGGCAGACCCGTCCCTTTCAACTATAGCATGGACCTCACGATTTGCGTTCTACACTTTCGACGCATTCCCGGATGGTAATACGTGAATGTAAATTGTGTACGTCATCGCCTCTATAACACATTTTATATAATGAATCCTCTCGTACGCTACTATCATCAGGCCGAATGCGGTTACGGTGATAGCAGGATTTGTCCTTTTTTCTGCCCCGCCTATATTACAACGGGGCCATGGAATAAGTAGCGTTTTAACAGGGTTTTCCCGATGGATTAAACCCCTTCTCTGGAAAGGTGCCAGGTCACTAGGTCGTGAGCCCATGCGTACAGGTGGTAAAATTTTGTACGACTTAGCAGACAGTACATCGCCTGAAGTGAAACCTGCAGACATAGTTTCCAAGCGCTTATCCGATTCAGCCCAAATTCAATAGGCAGGGTGCTGAGGGGTCGCGGTAAAAAACGAAAAATGAATACATCAGCATCGGGCAACAAAAAAAGCAGACAGCAGCCAAAAAGAAAATTAGGCTTACTAATAAAAGATACATATTCTCATGATGCACATTCAGTCGGTGACCGTCAATCCTCATATAATGATTTCGTTCGAGTCTTCTGAATTTGACATTTTTGCTTCAAAGCCCTTACAGGAATTTCTCCTAGAAACAACGAAGGTAGTCCATAAGCCCATAACATGTTTTAATCAGAGTGACTTGGAATTTTTAATTCCGGCCGACACCGGAACATATATAGATCTCGATATTAATTTGTATATCCGCGGGAAATTAACCTCCAGTGATGGAACGCCTTTGGACAATAAAGATTGAACTTCTGTTACAAATAATTTCCTTCATTCCCCGTTCAGTCAGTGTAGCGTTTCGCTAAATGGTATCACTATAACTCAGACCTCCTAACTGTAAAATTATAACTCGTTCTTTGAAACCATCTTGACCTATAGCAGTGATGCAGCAGCTACACGTCTTACGAACGCGTTCTGGTTCCTCAGTACAATGAACACCAACCGTACTTCTTCCGCCGTTTTGAGTTGAGTAATTTCGCGCTGTATGTTAACGGTAAACAGATTCCGAGCGGTGGATTATCTTTAGACGCCGGTCACAACAAGACCACGCTTATGGCTTATAGGACGCTGTTTGAGGGGTCAGGGATACATCACTCGGACACGGGACTCCAGATAACAGCAGACACTTATATAAACGGATGATTCGTTCTCTTATTTGACTTAACGCCAGACCGCGATGCATCGGACAGTCACACTTCGAATCCCGATAATTGTAATATTAGCATTGAGTTAAAGTTTTCCAAGTCTCTTCCAGATGATATCACATGCCTACTTTATGTTGTATACGAAGGGTCTATTTTAATTGAGGCCAGTAGGACTGTGACCATAGACTACCAATGGACTCCGCGCAAATCATACGCACTCTACGAAACGTGGATTCGTTCCTAGGAGTATTTCCTTCAGATCTCTTACCGCGTTCTATTAGTCGTTCTGGTACACTCACAGTTAACACTGATCCTCACACAGAAAAGGGGTCCCATTGGTTAGCTATTAAGTTCCAAACCAAATCATATAGTGAATCTATTTTGATTCCTACGGCCTCTTCCCTTATCTTTATCCCATCCAATCATTACTGAGTCGCTCGTGTTCCGTCTGGGACCTCAACACCACGCAAATACAGGGTATCACATCTTCGGTCTGTGGGCATTACTGCTGTCTATTTGCCCTTTACATGGATAGGGGATATACTCCTCACCAGTTTATCAGCCTGTTTCATCCCGACATTGCTGACCGACAGGTCAAACAGATGTTCCACGCCGAATTTGAATCGCTACGCAAACGATCACGTGGGGGTCAGTGCTGCACCTGTTTGAACACGAGTTACGTACACACACACACGGAGTGAAGAACATGTGTGTACCTACCATTCATATTTGCCTGTCTAATTTATCACGTAATTACTTTCAGGAGCATAAAACACGATTGATACATCACTCTTCTATCCGATGTGCTCCAACCATGTCAACAGAAACACTGCTAACCCAGGGTACTGCAAGTAACCCACCCGCAACCAGGGTCCCGGAATTGGACGACTGTAATCCCTACACCGAGAATATCAGCCCCTGTTCGATCCCAAGAGGGTATTACTTCGTCGCACGTTTTTCATAAATGAGGCCTGCAGCAAATATGTATCTGTAGGCTTCTACACTGGACGCGATTATCAAGTGCTCGCGGAGTTCGGGGAGTCCAAAAAAGTCTCATTCTCTTAACGGAGCAACATGTGCGAACATTCGCCGAACATCTCTCTAGACTGTACGACGCCGTGTGTTGCGAGAAACATTATTCCTTTGTCGATGGTGATTTCAAACTGGTAACGGCTGGAAGTTATAGAACTGCCAAACTGTCCCTCGGTAACCAATCCTTATTTTTACATTACAATGAATTACTTGTACGTTATATGGTGCACATGTTTCATGTAATCCACAATCAACAGCTTCTGTATATCCGACCTCTGGCTGACGTCATAACGTATGCTACGGCTGCGTTATCGTCCATCGAATATATTGAACATGCTACCAGTGCCAATAAAGCTATTCACTATCCGCAATTGTTTGAAGAACTGAAAAACATAATGTAAATAGTGTTCTACTTTCCGCAATATAGTGTACTTTCATTGGTGAACATAGTGTTATCTATAATCTTGGTGCGTAAGACCCTCCCCGCCCATCCTTTATTCCTATAAAAGGACACGGTAGTATACGCACTAAAACATTTTCTGATCCGACATCATGGAGTTCAGACCGCACTCTCGCCCCGAGAAATCAGATGATATCCAGCTCGACGTAGGGTCTGACATTCACACTCTAACGGAGACCTATGTGCGGAACCAGGCTGAAAACAGTGGCGCGAACCAAAGTTTTTGAATTACAGTACCTACAGACAGCGTCTCCAATCCTTCACCAGCTGGCCCAGTGGTACGAACCCCTCGCCTCAAGCGTTAAGTGCTGCGGGATTCTACTACACAGATACTTCAAACCATTTTTTTCTACTTAAATCGTTTTTGGCAATAACATTATCCCGTATGTAATTTTCACCTTGCACCTACAGGTAAATGGGATCTAACACGATGCTTTCATTGCGGTGTCGCCTTGGAGTACTGGGACGCAACGGATGGTGCCTGGAGAGAACACTCCTAATAGTTCCCTTAAAGTGCTTATCTCAAATACGTTAAAGGCGAGACGTTTATTAAAGAGAACCGCAGACTACGTTCTCAGCAACTGAATGGAAGTGATGTAGTAGGCTATTATTCTGTTTCTGTACTGGCAAACTGAATTAATAAACGTTTCTTTTCATTACTGAACGTCATACATTATCTGGCGTAGGTCACTGATTCCAAAACAAGCATGCATTACAAAGAGTATATTGCTTACCTTGTGTAAACAGTTAGTGAAGGTCCTCGTAAAAGTAGCGTAGTAGTAAGTGATGTTGTACTGACAAAGCAGTGTCGTTGTAACTGACAAAGCGGATAAACGCTTCCAGTTTTCCGAGCTCTTTTTACGCAAAATACTGCTGACTCGGCTTTCTTTTCTTCATCATCCACGTGTGACCATTAACCTCCCGATGCCTTACTTACTGCACATGATGTCGTACTTTCTTCCCTAACTATACGACATCCTCCAGTTTTCACATTTACCAAGCTGTACGGTGCCGTACCATTAACACCAAATACCACTCAGTAAGGTGCCACTGAATCCACCGTTTCCTCTAGTACTAAAAACTCTACCTCGTATCCACAACTATACGCCATCGTTCAGTATTCACATTTACCAAGCTGAACGGTGGCATACAATTAACATCAAATGCCAATCAGTTTGGTGACGCTGCGTCCATCGTTTCCTCTAGTATTAAAAATTCTAGCTCATATCCACCAGGATGATGGCATCATACACTTTTCACAATTTACCACACTGTACGGTGTTTCCGAAACTCAACAATGGTAACTGTACCACACTGAACGGCGGCACTCTTGCACAGGCTCCATCTGTAAGGAGTCCAACAATCCACCGTGGTCAACGGATGAAGATCGCGCATCGTCGGGGAATAAACGGCACTCCACATCCACATATACCAGCATTCACGGTGGCGCTGTTTCCGAAGTTACACCAAATTTCAACTTTTCGAAAATATGTTGCGTCATATCTCGCAACATTACTACAGTAATACACACCTTTCTCCATCTCACTCACACTGTCGCATTGCGGAATCGCGCGAGCGATACGTCATCGTCGTGAAAAATTCTAGAACCGGCTGCTATACTCGATCTCTTTCCAAGAGCAAGTCCTTCTCCCTCACATTCTGTCGCACCGCGACATTTCTTCCCACCAATCACGACCCTCCCCACCGTCAAGTGACCTCCAGCCAATCACGGGCCTCCGATACGTCACCTGACCTCAGCCAATCACATCGCTCCCCGCTGTCACGTGACTCATCCTCGACTTATTTTCACTCTCTGCACAGCATTGGACACCGTCAGTCGTCTTGCTGCCTCCTGACCGATCGGACGTCTCCGCGCACCAAACTCTCCCACATTTTCCCTCCAAAGATTTTTTTTCTTCTACCACACTTCACGGCGGCACCATCTTCTTCGAAACTCCACTTGGGTCACTCGTGCTTGTTACTTGATGCTGCGACCCTACCACTCTTCATTGCGGCAACACCTTGAAGAAGGCATTACCAAACTTCACGGCGGCACTTCTTTTCCAAATTACCAAACTCCACGTTGGCACCCCTTTTTCCAAATTATCCATCTCCACGGTGGCACCCCTTCTTTTTACAAATTACCAAACTCCACGGTGGCACACCTTTTTCCGAAATTACCAATCTCCATGGCGGCACGCGCCCACCCCCACGGCCACAACCACCACCATGTATCGATTTTTATGATGCGTTCTTCACGGTAATAAGCCTCCACGCCCCATACAACAAATAGCTTCACCGCCTGATACAGCATCATCTAACAACCACGACTGAACCAAGAGGCCCCTTTACTACTACCGTTGTTGCCGTGCAAAAGCAGTAAGTGTTACATATTCTGAATGTGTTTGTGCAGCCTTAGTTATCTGGCATGCAAAGCGCATGCGCCGTATTATATTGTCATCTGTGGCCTGTGTGGCTCTACCATATTTTTTCCGCATTATCTCATAAACGGCACGATTTTCGGAAGAGCGTTTTTGATTATAAAGTATGTGTTTTGATTCTGTACAACTTTTGTCTGAAGCATTTCTCGTTCTGAGAATAATCCAGGGAGATATTATCATAAATTTACATAGGTCTTTATGTAAAGTAACCGCTATTCTTGTCAGATTTTATTGAAAATTGAATTTTCGTGACACATTTTCGCAAAATACTCAGATATCAGATATCATGCGCGTACGTGCAATAGGAGCCGAGTTGTTCCATGCGGAACGACAGACATACAAACAGACGGAGAGACAGACTGAAGAAGCTAATAGTCGCTTTTCGCAATTTTTCCAACGCGCCTAAAAACTGTAAGCTCAAGGTCTTTTGTATGATATACATAAAAATAATGGCTTGGGTTCGTAGCTGTACATCATGTTAGAATTATATTATGTTTTCATAAACCCTGTGAGATTTGAGATTCACATGTCAGCGAAATTTAAGACACTCTTATCTTCGCAGTGGAAGAAATGCGGTTTTTCCGCCTTCACTTTCCATCTCGAAGTGTCGAGTGAAGTGATGTGCTCCTGCAACGTTTATATCCTGCCACGGAACCCCCCCCCCCCCCCCGAGGTTAAGATCCCTAAAGAAAGGATATTAAAATAAATTTACTGCTTTAAAATTCTATGTTATTACCAGGTAATCTTAGATTTTATTTCATGGACATTCTGATGCTTTTGCTGTCACGTAATTCTACTGGCAGTTCTGTATTTCTTCCTTTTTATAAATCTCCGCCAAGAAAAAGCCTTTTTACAAACCACAAACTGAAGCCTCCTAACGCTGAATTCGTAATGAGCTCTGTCATGGCAACAACCCAACAAAGTTATAAGCTAAAGACACGTGACCGTGGCGTATCATAACTCATCAACTTCGATGCTGATTAACAGACAAGTCACCAGCACAATCAGGCTGCTAATCACGTTGCAGCGATAGCGTAATATTTCCATCAGATTACAGCAGTAAGTCCCGAAAGAAGTGGCACATAAGTACAGGATTTCAAGTGTACGAAATCTTCGACTTTAAAACAAAGCTGAAATCGTTAGCTGAAGATACATGTAAACATGTCTTATGCCCAGTAAATTAAGCAACATGCAATGAAGTTGTATTGAGATTCGCCTTTTCTGGAGTGTGGTGTTCCTTTGGTCGAGTGGTTCTCGAGATTTGAAAGGTTTTCGTGCCTGCGTCTTCAGGATCAAGCAGCTACAGGGCCAAGCAGTCTTTGTTTACTCGACCCTGTAGATGAAGGCAATACTGTCCTCCAAAAGGTCGGGAAGTTCTCCCTCAACGTCACAGCGTCATAACTCAAAATACTTTCAAATTAAGGAAAATCGCTAGGAGAATTTTAAATCTCGTAAGACGTATTGAGCAATGGAGTTATGGTTCAATTTTTTATTAACTTCATACCGTTTCACGTCTGAGAAAGGGCCATCCTCACCCATTGCACAGGAACGGAGACCCAGCAGGCCCCGAGCAGAAATGGACGCAGTGGCCGATAGAAAAAGTTTTTTTTTTGTCTTGGCCGGGAAAGTAACCTCTTCCGTCTGGTCCTTAAATTGTTCGCTAATATGAGTTGGATTTCGAAAGTATGAACACTTGTTTATTAAAACGTGTCTTTCGTTAGAACACACACTTCTTACCCAGGCGTTCCTTGACTTTTACGTAGCTCCTTAACCTTTTCGTTTCTGATACAAAACCTCTTACTTGAAACACATCTGCCTGTAGCTTTAAAACAGCACAAGGAAAAATAATTTCCCTTACACATTATGTACGCACAAAATGCAAACATATGGTACATATTAGAAGGTGAACTTTTGTTAGTCTGACTTTTGTATGAATAGTCAGGAAAGTGATAATAAGATGACATGAATAACTGACAGTGAGCACGTAACCGGTTAATTCCTGTCAGGTATCTCTGGTGTCACGACTTTTTTGTATAGCAGCGTTGCTCAATGTAGGTGTCTGAAACCTCTACTTTTGAACGAATGTGTCCCTCACTAGCCCATATATATATTAACCTTGTAAAGCCTAGCGGTAACTTTACGTACCACCAGGTTTAACATTAAAAAATTCTACGTGGTGCTCACACTGCTTTTACGTGTTTTGTACGGATCTCAGAACAAAAAGCAACATTGCCTTATACAGCATTAACTGGTTTATTTTGTATAACGGAGGTGGAGAGTGATTACAGCGCGGTACGCACTGAGTCCTTATAGAAAACGGATTACCTTTCGTTTTTAAAGGCTTAATATGGTATCGCCTGTTTGTGGCATCACGATCTACTGAAATGGTTAACGGATCTTTTCAAGATAAATATTGTTAGACCGCTTATGATTCGGCATTGATGGCAATATCCTTCGTTTCCATTAATTCCTCTTCAAAAACTGTTTTTAATAAAAAAGCCGAAAGTTAAGAATTGACCGTGCTGCCTGAAGAGGAGGCCAATGGACGCTAACCTGTTTCATGAACTTCCCTTGGCCTCTGTCTTAGGTTTCCTATCCTGCGCGAATTAGTGGTATGTTTCCAATTTCTTTGCTTCTGCCTGACGTAGCACTGTCCATTTAAACGTTTTGTTTTCATTAGACTTGGTAGGAACTTACTGTTTCTTATTTACACGTTGCGCCTTATCCGATGAGCTCCGAAAGGAATTACCCAGCATCAAGCAGTAGTAAGTTCAATTTTTAACGTTTATGAAGTTCCTGGAATTTTGGTTGATTCTATATTTTGCTGTTTGTACATGCGAATTATCTGCACGGGTACAACTATAACTTCTAAACGCCTTATGGCTACTTTCAGAATAAACAATTTTGTTTACGCAAATTTCAATTGCTTATTCAGTCATTAAATAAATTTCAGGGAGTAAAGTAAACAACTTCAAAATACAGCGGTTACTATATGCAACCTGTGACTGAAAATTATAAAAGTTCTGAATTTCGGCACGTAGTCTATCTGTATTATGTCATCCTCACAATACATCACGAATGTTTCCATAAACAGCATTAACCGGCTGGATTCTTCAATGGAGAAGCATGATGGGATCTTCCCTGTTCTGGGATTTTACGCAGCGTAGATTCGTAGTTTGTTGCCTGCGTTTCAGAACAACCCATCATTCCCATCTTCAAGGGTCAGACTGCTTGGCTTTTGACGATGGGAACGATAGGTTTTTCCAAAACTTCGGTGACAAACTACCAATGTAAGCTGCGTAAAATCCCAGAAGAGCGTATATCTTTTTACACAGCAATGGAAGCTTCAAATCAAATGAAGTAGAAAGTTTACTTTGAAGTAGGGGCTGGAGTTTGTGTGTAATTTAGATTAATCTCTTCTCTTATCTACATTAATTTCAGGCAGAGTGTATGCAGCGTAGACTAGGCCTCCGCAACTTTTCATGTCGTGCGGACAACTTCGAAAAAAATTGATAGACGCGCAGGCAACATGAAATTCGATGCACAGGATAAAAATGAATAAGTAAACGTAAAATTATGTCATATGTAAAATTATACATGTAATTTTACGTCTGTATTTGTAATTTCTCATGCCAGCCTACAATAAAATACGTACTAACAAAAAAAATTATTTAAAGTGTAATTCAAAACCTAAGCTAGGGTATCGCTATTTTAGCATATTTTTACAAATTGAATTAGTACTGTGCAACTCTATAAATAAACAGCGCATAAGTTCTGAAAACTGCTTGGGCAGTCTATTTCAGCTTTGCCAGGAAAAGGCCAAAAACACGTTTTCTCATTTCAAATATCTCCGCGGGCAACGTAACACGGTGTCGCGGTTAGACTGTTGCCTGCGAGCAACGGGTTGGGGGTGTCTGACATAGACGGTACGGTGGCAACCCTAGTTGCTGGAAAATTCTGGATTCTATTCCCGGCAAAGAAAATAGATTTTGCTCTTTCCCAAAACGTCTTAGGCCCACCCACCCAATGGATATTAGGTTTCCTTCGCTGTGGATAAAGTGGCCTGTACGTAAACCTGACCTCTTACCTTCATCAAATTCAGAAGTTAAGAATGAGTGGAGCCATACCTCGTGGCCGCCTGTAAGCCTTAATATAGTGCAGAGTAACTTTTGCTTTTACCTTCAATTTAAGACTTCGCCTTCAATTGCTACATTTTTCGGCTCATATTACTTTGCTTTGCCTCCAAGCTACCTTCACCAGAAGAAAGATCAGACGTCAATCGGGAGCTATTAGAAATGTGAAATGTTTCTTTTTCTGTAGCTTATACACCGTCAGTCTTCATTGGGCTTCATTTTTCTTTCTTTCTTTCTTTCTTTCTTTCTTTCTTTCTTTCTTTCTTTCTCTCTCTCTCTCTGTCTCTCTCTCTCTCCTTAAGGCATCAGAGGGTTATAAACAGAACTTCCCTGTTGGCTGGCTCTGCAGAAGGTTGACCCGCAGCTTCTTTGTGTAACCGCCTGACACACAAACGCAGAATTTTACCCACTTTCGCTTTCACAACTCTCCTGGTTCAGTTTCTTTCTCGTTTCATTACCTCCAAATTGAAGTGTCATTTATACGACACATAACCTTGCCGTTGAAGTAACAAGTACCTTGACGACACCGGACGCCATAATTCTTAATGACGTCACAGAAGGAACGAGAGTTAGGTGAGAAAGAACACCTTTAAATGTCACTTCGTTGAAGTAAGGAACTCTATCCCAGAATGAATTATTCAGTTTCCTCATTTGAGAATGTTTAAGGATCCTAACGCCGCGAATAATACGATTACCCTTTTCAAACATATTCCGTGTAGCTTGGTAGAAGGTACCGACGTTTCGAAGGAATTTTAAGTTTTCTCACGTCATAGATCTCAATATTTATATGAGAAAGCGAATATCTTACAAAGTGCATGGTAGGGTTCTTCCTTCCCGAGTGTTTCTAAACATCTATATTGCGATTAGATTCCTAAATTTGTACGAAAGTCACAGCCTTTTGGGATATGATTCCATATTTATGGGCAATTTGTTAGCGATATTTTCAACTAGATTGCTGCTTCCATCTCCAAATCAGTCGAAAAAATTTCTGATAACAGATTACCAGGACACACGGCGTCATATTTCAGAATATTTTAATCTTCAGTAATAAAGCTCTGAACACCTCAAATCACGGAATAGACTTATGCTCTGAAGTTCAGTGACTAATAAATTATACGGCATGTGATAGAGTTGAAACGGATCAGCGGTTATCCTGCCCGTTGTGGAACTGTGCCATTAGGAAAGTACAAGTAAACCAGTAGGGACTGAAGCTTGGTTGGACTCAGCAGCTTTTACTGTGTGCTGACCAAAGTAGTTTACTGGACAAAGTGTCAGTAATGCAAAGAGTGCCACAGGCGTCTTATTGGTAGTTGGTAAGGAGACTGGTCTGCAGGGAGATGCTGAGACATCTAAGTATAAATCTGTCTCGTCAACGGAAGTTACAAAGAAATTAGGTCGTAGAAGTAGCTAAATGTAGTGAATTTCATATATATGGGAACGGCAATAAGAAATCGAAATGAAATATAAAAATAAAGCGACAGCAGATTAAATTCGGGAAATTTCTGCTGTCATTCGGTCCAAAATCTTCTATTTTCGTCTTCACTAATTAGATACCAAAGTTACAAATTTTCAGAATTATATATTTTTTTCCTGCTGTTTTGTACCGGTTGTGAAACTTGTTCTGTGTCACTAGCAGAAGAAGATAGGCTGAGGATGTATAAGAATGCGTGCTAAGAAAGACATTTTAGCCTAAGAGGGAATAACTAACATTAAACTGAAAAACAATGCATAATAAGAAACCTCGTGGTTTGTATTCCTCACCAAATATTATTAGGTGTTCTGAAAAAGAAAGATTAGGTGGGCAGGGAATGTGGCATGCACAGGGAGAAGAAAAACGTATAGGTGGCTTTGGTGGGGAAAATTGATATAAGAGACCACTTGGAAGACCTAGAAGTGAAAGGGAATATAATATTAAAATGCATTTTAAAAATCGGACTTAAACACTTGGGCTGGATTAATCGGGATCACGACCTTGCTCTTGTGAACATAATAAAAATATCGAATTTCATAAAATATGGGAAAATTCTTGACAAGATGAGAAAATCTTATTTTCTCAAGAAGGATTCTGATTCAAGGAGTTAGTTTGTAAGTTAGAATATTCGTTAGAGTTCAGCCCAGGAAGCGAGTTTGTCTGCTGTGCTCAAGAACGGCGTCTTGCACAAAGTCGCTTTAGTACAATGGCTAACAAAGCATTTNTTTTCGAGTGGAATGATCTCCTTTAAGCAACCCTAGGCTCGCAAATTGGAAACGTATTTTTTATGCATGTCATGTACGGGAAAACTTTTAAAGTCATTGCCCCTACACCGAGGAATTATTGTGCTTTGGATTATCCGATTTAGCGCTGTCCAAAGTCAGCAGACATATAAGGGTGGAAAAATTCGAACTCACATCAACATTACGTTGGGAGTGCTTTTTCTATTTTCATGTTTATTTATTTCGAAAGGGTTAGGATTGCAGACAGAAAATTAATTTAATACGTTTAGTTTACTGTAAAGTGGGCAAAGCTGCCCCACTGGCCAATAATACCCTACCATTTGTTTCTTTGAAACCTTAGCACTGCGGAGGAAGCGATTTCAGTATTGCTTCTGGAGTGTGTAGCGGTATATTTTAGGCATTTTTTACGTATCGACACCTCGACCATACTTTGTAGAGTAAATGTGTGAGATTGGTGCCAGTCCCATTGTCTGCACGGTCCAAGGCGTGGGTCTGCGGCCGCTTGTTTGCTGGGATTGCGGGTTCGAATCCAGCCAGTGGGAATTGATGTCTGTCTCTTGTGAGTGTTATGTGTTGTCAGGTAGAAGTCTCTGCTTCGGGCTGATCATTCGTCTAGAGGCGTCCTACCGAGTGTGTTGTGCCTAAATGAGTGTGATCGTGAAGCTTTGGTAATAAGGAGACCCTGCCCAACTAGGGACTATCGTGCCATTGGTGGGGGTGGAGGTTGAACTGTGTGATTGGTACCTGTATAAATTTCCTGACGCTGTTCCTTACTAATTGTCTGTGTGTTTATGCACTTAGTAATGTTAAGAGTCTACGTGAAAGAAATGCGGATTTTTCTGTGAAGCTAATGACGTGCATAAAATTTGCCAGCCAGAGCATGGTCACATAATCAGACGGGGCATCTCTGCTTCTCATTATGGTGAAGTTGTCCCACTGAAATGTGAGTAGGCTGCCGCACTGCTCTTTTAATTGATCTGCCTGGGTTTTCTTCAGAGATCAAGCCATACTGTATTTTAAGTTTTAGTTTGTTTGCAGTCCTTCCCTCTTCTACCTACTTGTCCACAGTAGGTGTAGAGGTTGTTCATTTTCACTTGATCACACTCAGACACACACCACAGTCGGTAGGACTCCTCTGGACGAAGGATCAGCCCGCCGCAGAGACCTCTATCTGACAACACAAACACTGTACAAGAGACGAACATCCCTGCCCCTGCTGGGATTCGAACCCACGATCCCAGCAAGCGCTCGGCCGCGGACCTACTCCTTAGACCGCGCGGCCACTGGGATCGGCCTGTATTTTCATTCGCATATGAAATAAGGAAGAGAGGGAAGCGAAGTGCTCGTGCACTTATCGACTTCAACAGAACTAACAAAATCAGAGGTATAAAGAATAGGCCTAAAGAGGAATGTCCATGGAGAGGGCCTGATTGCTAGCGGAATGTCCAGAAGCAGAAGCAGGGAAGGTCTGGGCGTATGTAGGGTAATTTCAAGAAATGTCTTCTTACTTAGAGCTTGAGTAATTCTGATCAAGGTGATGAATACAAATACCATAAACGATGTGATGAATATTACTGTGTAATAAAAGAAATGTTTAGTTCAATCAGTCTTAATCTTTTAAATAATTTCTGCGTGAAACTGCAGAGTTTGGATAAAACTGCAAAATTTTACTAAACTCTGCCCTTGTTACGGACTTTACAAACGCTCCAAACAATATCTTGAATATCTTTGAAAATCAGAAAGGAATAAGTGATATTTTCACAGTACTACAGAACAAATTATTTTATTTTATTACAATTTTATTTATTACAGCTACATTACTTATACTTCCGTACACATGTGTCATTTTCCAACACAGACCCCTAGAAAATTCTTTTGTATCTTCGTCACTTTTATTACTTTAAGCTTGCTACAAAATTTTTAGGGTGGAACAATACCATACGTTACAAGCACGAGTAGAGACTCTGCTGCTCTTTATATTTATAAAAATCCATCAGAATAAAATGCGGCTGCCTTGTCTATTTGACTCCGTAATGAATGTTTATTGACTGTTAGGATAAAGATGTAAAATCATAAAATAAATGCAAGAAGTTGTGTTGACTGTGTCCGGTTTACTACTTGTGAATTGCAGTATTATTTCATATAATTTCTGTGCTTTGACGGCAAGTTCAAAAAGCATACTGCATCACCATTCCCGTTTCAAGTGTAATATAAGTAGTACTTTCCATAACGCTGCTCGCACACGGAGGTGCTCAGCTGTGTTGTGGAAGGCTGAGCCACGTGATTATGAGGGGCAGATCGCAACTTGAAGGCCGCGTATTATCTGGCTACAGTGAAAGTCAATCCGCTCCGTTGATTCTGTATACAGTGCTTACGGCGGACACTTTGCGGGTTGTCCTGCACTTTGTGCCTGTAACAAGTTAACTGAGTTGGGCAAGCTGACGTGTGTTTAGCCTTATATTATGGAGCTTAACACTTCGTGTACCGTACTTGTGTATATTATGGCGGTCAGATAGGTGATTATGACATGGCGGGAAGTGGTGCCCAGCAGTTCGGTAGGTGCGTGACAAATTTTGGACAGTGTTCTGCCTTTTCAGTCATGCCACAAAAGGCCGATAATAATTTTGCCGAATTTCGAACCAGTCTAAGAGCCCACATGGCATCTCACCCAGAAAAACATAACAGGCCTTTTTGATATGATTTTTCTCTTGCAGCATTTACAGCCAACATTAACTGCGTTAGCGGATCCCAGTGGCCGCTCTGTCTAAGGGGTAGGTCTGCGGCCAAGCGCTTGCTGGGATCGTGGGTTCGAATCCCACCGGGGGCATGGATGTTTCTCTCTTGTACAGTGTTTGTGTTGTCAGGTAGAGGTTTCTGCGACGGGCTGATCCCTCGTCCAGAGGAGTCCTACCGACTGTGGTGTGTGTTTAAGTGTGATCAAATGAGATCACAAACCCCTCGACAGTTACTGCGAGCAAGTAGGTAGAAAAGGGGAGGACTAAGAAAGAAGATTAATTGCGTTAACAAATAAAACACCTCTTCCCAAAATGAGATTTGCAGTTACTTCAAGCTCCTTTGAGCTACTTAATTCACATTACAACTGGCTTTCTTCGATTTGACATTTCTGAGACAAATTTTTATTTAAATTTTTTTAAATATTTAGTGTATGCTGAACCGGTAGTAAGGGAAATGTTAAATTTTCTCATGATCTGTTGTGTGGAAACTCAAAACTAATTTCATCAGAGTATGTAAATATTCCTAGCTATTTATGCAATTACCTATGTGTATATACTACGTATATAGGATGTCTGAAAATAACATTTACTCTTCTAAAACAATACCCATACGCTCAGATGTTTAAAACATGGTAATATTTGGCGTTTCAAGACTTATGGGATGTGACTCTGTGTTTTTGATTGAGTGTTTCTCAATGTTTCAAAAGATTGTGATGCCTTTATCTTTAAGGATTAGTCAATCTGAGATGAAGGCGCAAAAATCCTTTGCAAGAACGGGGGCCACAGTCAAAGACACGGAGTTGCATCCCAAAAGACTTGAGTCATCAGCTCCACCGCTGTAAGCAGCTCAAACGTCACGCAGTCAGCCAGTTCATTTTGCACGGCCTTATTTCTGTTTCTTATTCCAGTCGTAGAATGTGGATCTGCTGAGTGCCAAAGAATTGTTTTTTTTATTTTAAATGTCCTTTGTAACGATCCTTATGCTCAAAATGTTTTTGTTCTTGGATGTCAGTGTGCACCTTACGTCAGCAGAGAAGGATAAAATTGCATCACATTTTCAAATTAGGTGAACATAACAAAGCTGGTTGCGATGTTAACCTTGTGAAGTATTCGCAATTGTATTTCTAACCGTAATAAAAATTCTTATGTAGCACGTATGGGAGAAAAGAGAGGTGCATATAGGATTTTGGTGGGGAGACCTGAGGGAAGGCAAACACTTGAGAGACCCAGGCGTAGATGGGAGGATAATATTAAACTGGATCTTCAAGAAATAGGATGGGGCATGGACTGGATTGAGCTGGCTCAGGATAGGGATAGGTGGCAGGCTCTTGTAAATGTGGTAATGAACTTCCGGGTTCCATAAAATGCGGGGAATTTTGTGACTAGTTGAGAAACTGTTAGCTTCTCAAGAAGGACTCTGCTCCATGGAGTTAGTTAGATAATAAAAATTCTTATTAAAATTTATTAGTAATTAAACGTCAGTCACATATTTTAATATAAAGAACACAGTTAAAACGACGTGTTTAAGCAATATTCAGTCCTCACATTTATAAAACTAACGTATGCACGTGCACTATACATAACAGGTAAAGCCTTTAGGGCTGCAGGAGGTTGAGACTCTTAGAATTTCTAGACAATCGGCATACGAAAGTGATAAGGTCATCCCTAAGCACCGGCCGCCTTTACCCCCCATGAGCTATCCCTGGCACTCATTTCTGTTAGAGGCTGAGTCACCAGGGCCATAGGGCGGCGCGAGGGATATTTAACAGGACAGTTGCTTATTTCGTCCTACATGTTTCGGCGGCCATTAGCCATAATCAGGGAGTATAAAGGTATATTTCACCCTAGAACAGTCCATGAACACGCAGAGGGTGAGTAGAGGTATCGCTGTACACTTTCTTTATTCTCGGCGCTAGACGAGGTGGATGGTCAAGGCCACGCCTTGACCGCTTTACCCCGGGAGAGAGCCGGTAGCCATTTTATAGTCGGCTGGGTTGGCTCCAGGAACGATCTGGACGGGTGCAGAAAATCTAGTCCCCACCAGGATTCGATCCACGGATCGTCCAGCCCGTAGCGAGTTGCTACACCAACTCCGCTATCCCGACCCATCATCAGGTACTATATGCGCCAATATATTTAAAACATAATAAAACACATTTACAATAATAGTACACATTGCAACATGTATTATTTTATATATCGCTCACTGAATGCAATAGTGGCACATTTCGAAAATTTCCTATTTGTATTTGTGCCATTATTGCATTCAGTGAGCCAATTAACCGTTTTGTATTCAAAGGAAATTAGGATGCATATAGATGTCGGTTATATCGTAGACTTTGTAGTAAGTAGTTAAAACGAATTTTTTTCTGAGTAGTCTTTTGATTTTGAACCATTGCAATCGAGGTAACGGATGACGATTATATTTTGCAGGACGGGGGGGGGGGGGGTATATGGCTCACTTAATGAAATAATGGCACAACTCCAGATGGGCAGTTTCTGAAATGTGCCACTTGTGCATTCAGTGAGCGATATACTGGTGTGTACACTCTCTGATCGACGGCAAGTTTCCGCCAAAAGATGTTGGACGAAATAAGAAAATGTGCTGTTATTCACATCTTACTGTATGTGCGTGCGGATGTTGGTTTTATGAATAAGAAACACAATTTCATATTACGGAATGAATAACATTAAGACATGCTGAGGCTGCTTACTAAAATTTAGTTCGTACGTTTTCTTCTACGAGTATATATTTTTAAACAGCCTGAAGATGCGTAAATTAGTCTGAAGCCTGTGGTTTTTACCAGGGCTGTGCAGTTGGAGTCGCAGTCGGAAGGAATTTAAGTGGAGTCGGAGTCGAATTTCGGAAAAAAATGTACCGACTCCGACTTCAGTCTAAAATCTTAACTAGATACTCCAAATCCAGAGCCCTGATAGCTACAGTAACCATTAGACTTACACTTAAATATACGTTATAAGTCTAAAAAGTAGCCTGATGATTCACGTGGTGGCGATGAAATGTCTTATAGGTTTACCGTTACTAATACATATTGAGCTTTTATGAAGGAGCCGGAGCCGGACTTTTAAAAGTCGAGGAGTCGGAGTCGCAGTCGAAGTCGGAGCTTTTGTGTACCGACTCCACAGCCCTGGCTTTTACATTAAGTACTTGCGCTCCGAAGGAAATTATTAATGAGTTTACTTAAATTAATGCAACCGGTTGACCCATGTTAAATTAGAATGCCCTAACACTCTCTTCAGCTGCCAGGTGATTATGTTCACTGAATTTCAAAATCCTTATCCGTTAAGTTCAGTATACACCAGTTTGTTGAGCAATGTGACGCAAATCAGTATCACCATACCAACTGGCGTTCCGCAATAGACACTTCACGGTCACAATCACATTAATATGGCTGTGCTGACATACACCGGGCTAATCCAACCGGTAAGATAGCAAAATGCCGTAATTCAACTAGCGAATGTCGTGAGAACGCATTTGTTACGCAGGAGACAGGCACGCCGCTTCTAATCTGTCGTTACCTCAACCTTGTGATAGATCCATTCATTTAGCTAGAGAGGCATATAATTATGGGCAGTTACACGCGGTATATTGTGACAAGCCGCTATTAAAGGCTTAGATTAACACGAGTTGTCTTCTTGATTGTAAAACGTAATCGGTTAATATTTTGTAGACGAAAAATCGCTGTTTCATCTGAGACAGATAAAACAGGGAAATACTCTGGGTAGGAAGAACGTAAGTAGCAATTCTAGACGCGTACGCAAAATTGCTAAAAGCGACTGTTTGCTCCATCATGCCTGTGCCTTCCGTCTCTGTCTGTCCCTTTTTGTTTGTATGTCAGCATGGAACAGTTCTGCTCCTACTAGACGGATTTTGATTAAATTTGATGTTTGAGTATTTCTCGCATAGCTGTTGAGAAAATTCGAATTCCATTAAAATCTGAAAAGAATAGCGGGTACTTCACACGGATACCAATGTGAATTGTGATAATGTCTCGCTGAATTTTTCCTACATTCAGAAATGTTGGAGACAAAAGCTGTAGAAAAAAACACATTTTATGTTCAATAACTTCTTTTTAAGAAAATCGTGCAGTTTATGAAATAATTTACAAAAATATGGTACAGCCAAACAGGCCACGGGTGACAATGTAAGATGGCGCGTGCGCTTTGCATGTTGGGTAATTAAGGCAAGAATACAGACAGACATATGCAGATTATTTAATTATTTTTTCCACGGCAATAATGGTTACGCCAAGGCGGCTCCGTGTTACGTTACACTTGTATTGTAGGTGTTTGTTGTTTTTAAACCTGGTGATACATAAAGAGACCATTTGCGAAATGAGAATTCAAAAAGAAAATTTGCCTGTTTTAATCTGCGGTCATGGTTTTCCAAGATAACCTTCAGTCTGTGTACATTTTGATATCACAGTTCCAGTTAATATGTACGTGATGTATGTTTTTTTTTCAACTACGATCGAATGTTCAGTACCATCTGAACCACAGATATACCTGTGAATTGCTTTATTGCGGATGCCTGCTGGCCAAGTTCCTAACCACGACCAGCAGTGCGTATTTCTGCATGGTGCAAGCACGCAGTCAGTCACAAACCCTATACTCTTGTCTGCATGTGCATGAAAATACAGACGAATTTTTACATTTATTTATTTATTTTACAAACGGTTAATTTCAGCCTCCAGACAAAAAGTACGTACAAAAATTAACATCGGATTTCTACTTATGTGTGACTTAAGATTCTTATTGTGGTGATGATTTATGTTGTGTTGTTGCGTCTGCTGTCATCATGTCAGCATAGTATTTAGAATTATACTCTGAAATGGAATGTCTCCGAAACTTTGGTAGCAATCCACGAGACTGCGTGTTCACAACCCCGTCAAAGGCGTCGACTAAAGTTTACTCGCTACTTGGGCGCGACGTCGTTTGGTTGGTTAGAGAGGAAACAAGATTTCGGAGGAATTATTGCCACCATCTTCAAGGTCAAAGACGAAATTAATTTTTAAATGTTCTTAAATGTCGGTTTTAAATGTAATGTTTTAAATGTTCATTGGTCAGTACCTGGCTACGGAATGGACGGTCGGGAGGTCGTGGTTCGTTGCCGAACAGGTGCAAAATACTCTTATTTTTATGTTCCCAAAATTTTCTAGACAAGTATGGGTATGTACACCAAGTTTCTGACTCACTGAATACCGAGGTCTTTATTCCACGGAGGCATAAGGACTGGTAACTGAAATTTTCGGCTCACCTCCTCCTTGTGCGGAGCTTAAGAATGAATAGAGCTGTACCCCATTCGAGGCGAGCATACTATTGACTGCACTGAAGCATTTATTTTGCTATAGCTGTTTGTTGCTTGCGCCTAGGAACATGAAATTTAATCCGTTGAAAATATAACGTTTTAAAGTGATTTAAACATTGTCGCAGTCTATTCTTTAACAGGCCAATCCCAGTGGCCGCGCGGTCTAAGGCGTAGGTCTGCGGCCGAGCGCTTGCTGGGATCGTGGGTTCGAATCCCACCGGAGGCATGAATATCTGTCTCTTGTGCAGTGTTTGTGTTGTCGGGTAGAGGTCTCTGCGACGGGCCGATCCCTCGTCCAGAGGAGTCCTCCCGACTGTGGTGTGTGCTTGAGTGTGATCAGATCAAATTAAAATTCTTTTACTCCTGCTGTGAACAAGTAGGTAGAAGAGGGAAGGACTACGAAACGAAACGAAACAACCGTCGTGATATTATTGTTATGAAGTGAAGAAAGTCAATATAATTACGCTATGTGACAATAATGTAATTGGCAACTTGTGGCGATTGAATATATATCGCTTTATAATAACGCGTAACTACATGTGAAGTGTTACCATATATGCGAGAAGTTGCCTCTCAGCTAGCCTGTCGTATTACGGTACGGCACTCACCCGACCGCTCGCCCACACCCACACACACGCGCGGAGTAGCGACCGAAGGCAACAACTGAAAGTTGTCAGGCAAAAAAAGGTTTCTGTGTAATAAATTCGTACTATAAACACATGTTATTAAAATGAACGTATTGCGTTTCACTTCGCTTACGGGCAGATGCCACTCGTGCAAATTAGAGTAGGCTAAACATTTTAGAACTAGAAGCATGGCCCAGAAGAACGGAATCTTAAGATAATAGTGAATTTGTGTTGAAGACAAACTTCTGTATTGGCTTCTTCGTTCCCTGATTCTGGACCAACAGCGCCACGTGACGACTCAGAGCTTAATTCTGTCCAGTAGAAGCTCCTGCATCGCCTTCTTACTTATACAGGAAACGTACAATCCCGCGACAGGACAAAGGAAACTGTCGTCAGACTTGGAGAAACCACCAGCTTGCATTAAAAAGAAGGCATTTTTTATGCTGCGCACGTCCCTGCTTGTGATTCATTCCTCAGCTGCACATCCTGGCATTCAGTAACTCAATGCACTTGCTTCCTGGTCTGTTCCTCTTTTTACTGAATTTGGTGATTTGTAAGCACTGTTAAACAGCTATTTTGCCATGGGTAAGGTTAGCCCTTTTGGGACCAGGTACAAGTACTTTTCTATCCATGCTTTCCTTTTTCCGAAGGTCGCCATACTTCCTGCCTTTATCCTTCTGGTAAGAGAAGTGTGGCGATAAAGATGATTGTGGAGTGCTGGTGGAAGGATAATGACAGGGGAAACACGAGGTATTCGGTTGAATTTATTATTGTTATTAATTGTAATTAAGTGCGTTTGTTGGTTAATAATAGAAATCGAATTATATTGCACGGTATGGAAATTACAATATTTGGTTTAAGTACTTTTCTGTGTCCTATACTCCGGTTTCTGCAAGAACTTTGTCTCTGAAGTTTCGCACGCGTATTTCGTTTATCCGTCTTTTAAGAGCAGCGTGTAAGTGAAGATGAGCATAGAGGAATAGTGGAATGATACTGACAGCGGAAAACCGAAGTGCTTGGAGAAAACCCTGTCCCGGTGCCATTTTGTACACCACAAATCTCATATGTATTGGCTCGGGATTGAAGCCCTCCGCGATGAGAGGCCGGCTGGTATCTGAATTATATTCAAAACGTAAATTCGTACCGCTCAGTAAACACACTCCATCTTGATTATAAAACCAGCCGCTTAATGTCATGTAGGTAACTAGTCGCTATTTGTTCTGAAGTCATAAGATAGAATGCTGTGTGTGGACTGACTATAGAATTTTTAAATATTAAGCTTCGTGGTATGTGATGTAACAACTGAGCTTTTAAAGGGTTAAGCAAAATTCCACGCAGAATTATGTATGACTATAGTGCCCCAGGCCGATCCCAGTGGCCACGCGGTCTAAGGCGTGGGTCTGCGGCCGCTTGCTTGCTGGGATCGTGGGTTCGAATCCCACCAGGGACATGGATGTCTGTCTCTTGTGACTGTTGTATGTTGTCAGGTAGAGGTCTCTGCGTCGGACCGACAACTCGTCCAGGGGTTTCTTACCGACTGTANCCAGGGTTTCTTAACCGCGATACCAGACGGGAGTTATTGGTCACCTTGGCTCCTAAGGTGAGCTACTTAGGGCTACGCATTGCACACGAATGTTGGTGCAGCCGTTTTGAATGCTCTGAGGAGAGAAAGGACGCTACAGTTATGTCTGCGTGTGTCGACATCTAATGTGGCCGTCACGGGTTGCCTGTTTATAAGGATTTGAAATCAGCCAATGTGGCCTATATCAAGTTTTGCCTAAAATTCCGAAATTAGCCTGGAAAGTCTAAGGAAGACTATGAAAACATGAATTATTATAGCCTGCAGTCCGACCACATTCATACATTCTTAATCTGGACTTTTAAGTGTAAGCTAGAGATTAGCGTTACCCTCCGACTACCTTCAACCTAGAAGAAAGTGTTTCAGTAGGAAATAAACCACATGAAACACAGACAACTTAAAACTGAGTTTCGTAGGCGGCACCTCTGATGTCTGGCCTTCATTCTCATATTAGCCTATTCTTACCCTCAGATTACCCTGAAGACTGAGGTAGAGTGATCACACGAAAAGTTGTTAAGAATGTGTATGTGTGTACATTAATCTTTATAATGTGTAAGCCTCAAATCAAATGTTTAAAGTGAGGCTAAATGTTTACTTTCTTTTTCAGTAGCGTGGTTGTTGTATATACGAGCGTGAAATTCCTAGGCCGTTAAAATATAAGGGAATTCTGTTGACAGAGGACGAACGGGGTCTGAAGAACTAGTACCGTATTGATTTCATTGGGTTTGAGGTTGTCCCTGGCGGTCAGTATGGAGATTAGTTTCACTCGGGGTGTGATGACTTGTAACTTCGTACTTATTAGATATATTCTCTTTTCTATATTCGAATGACTTTCTTTAATGCTGGGCTTATTTTTTTACTCTGAAGATGGAGGCAATACATTCTTTCGAAATGTTGGTACCTGTTTGCGAAAGTACATATTATCACAACATAAGGAGTTAGTGTCTCACTTTCGCTATCAAAAAAATGAGCAAACTTCAACTAACCACTGAACAGACTTCCATAGCTGTCGTCTGACAACTCCCGATCGAATGTTTGCCAGAGATGAGCTTTCTTAAGACATGTGCCAGTGTAGGTCTCAACCGATTCCATTCCTATCCAAAGTCTTCAATGTTTCGTAATCAACCTACGTCTGCATAACACTTCAGTAGATACAGTAATGTGATAGTAACGAAATAACTACGTTTAACCTCTGTGTGCATAACCCAGAAGAACCGCAAGAAAATAAGGCACCTCTTGTCCTTGGGGTTGTCACAGCAACGTCCCACTGTTGAGGACTGTTGCATCGTGCGTCAACACGCTGAGACGTGACGTAACATCCACTTCCTCGCTGGCCATGTTTCAACAATTGAAACTGGGTTTTCTGCAGGCGTTACTCGTCGAAGTCTTTTATGGTATGAATGTAGTTATTGAGTTCCGTCTTTTCGGTGTTGCTTTGTCTCGTTCCATTGTGTAAATAGTCCACAAAACGTACAAAGGAATCAGCGTTCCCTTATTAGCTCTGGTAGCTACCTACAAACAAAAGGTCGAAATGCGCGAAAGCTGAAAAACTTGCCCATGTTTTGTGTATGCAAGTAAAACCCTTGATTCACGCCTTTCACCAAACATGGCAGACAGTCAGTGGCACAACTTTTGCGTAGACTGGAGTACCCGGAGGCCAGATATGAACGATGATTTTCGTAGATTTCTTCAGTCCAAGTAGACAAAGTGTTCAAGTCACGTTAAAGATAAAAACACTGTAGCCCACAATTAATCGTGTTGCATACAATTATCACAGTATGAAACAATTATATTATTTATATGTATAATTAAAAACCCGTTAGATAGCCAACAATAACTGGTTTTATTAGGTTAAAAAACAGAGCTATCGGTTTCAGCCACACAGGGCCATCATCAGGCTGGAATTAAAAAACGTATGTTTACATAAACTCTACATAAATAAAATATATTATATATAAATAAATAAAATATATTATATATCGTATGTAAATAAAAACTTAAAATAAAGTAAATAAAATTATATAAATAAATAAAATATATTATTTCCTTAACGTCACTCTAGTGGTCACAGGCTCTATTCTCTGTAAAGTATGAACTAATGTATTAGGCGTGCATACAGGGTGATTCAGAAGGAAAGGTCAATACTTCGGAATTTAATAGAATCGGTCCATGTGATAAAAAAAGTTCGTATGAACATGTATCCAATTATGAATGGTTACTCAGATAGAGCTCTTTGAATGTACAAATACAAAAGCGATATGAATGGTAATAAAGTAAGGTAAATTACTTACTGGTAACTTAATTTTAATTCTAATGTAATGCTTCATGACAAATTTGTCACAATTCACAAAAAATGTGCTGACGTTGCTGTCTGCGTAAAGAAACGTGAAGATGAACTCAGACGAAAAACACGCAAACTTCGCACACGAGATGCAAAGGGCATTGAAGTTGACGGCGGGATTTGCGAACATTTATTGTGAACTGTAACAAATCTGTCATTTAAACATTAAATCAAAATAAAATTACGGTAATTCCTTTTTTCTTTATTACCGTTTACAATGCTTTTGTATTTGCAGAGTCAAAGAGCTCCATCTCGGTAACAGTCCACAATTGGACACATATTCAAACGAATTTTCTTTTGCCACAACGACCGATAATGTCACCTCCAAAATATTTACCATTCCTCCTTTAGGTCAGTACCATCATGGGGCGAAGCCTGGAAACCTTCAAGCAAAACAATGCTACCCTGTATATCAGTGGGCCTTGAATAGAAAAAGCCTATGTTTAAAGGGCTGTTGAAAAACAAAGCCGATCCCAGTGGCCGCGCGGTCTAAGGCGTAGGTCTGCGGCCGAGCGCTTGCTGGGATCGTGGGTTCGAATCCCACCGGGTACATGGATGTTTGTCTCTTGTGAGTGTTTGTGTTGTCAGATAGAGGTCTCTGCGACGGGCCGATCCCTCGTCCAGAGGATTTCTTCCGACTGTGGTGTGTGTCTGAGTGTAATCAAGTGAAAATAAACAACCTCTACACCTACTGTGAGTAGGTAGCAGAGGGAAGGACTACGATGAAAAACAAAGGCACGAATATTGATATATTTCACCTATCACTGAGCAGTCAGGCTGACCAACGAGCGCACTATTTTTTGGTCTTTGAAGTTTGCATTTCTCTCTCACCCGTTGCTTCGAAGGTTATGGAGTAAGGAAGGCATATTTTTGTCTTACGCAGTGTTTAGTAGAGACCGAACTACTGCGTTAATAAGGATATTTGTATTTGGGTGTAGATGCGGTGTTGTTAGGTGGAATGACAGGGTTGCAAGACAAATGAAGGAGAAAGCGAACTCCTGCAAATTATTTCGATCCTCTTCCAGTGAACATCTAGAAGTGTAAGGCATGATAATGTACTACGTATGTATTTAACATCGTGCGCGCGCTTTCACTTTACATGTCTGTCTATGAAAAGACGCATAACACTTGCTAGATCTGTTTGTTACACTGAAATACGGCAGTCTTTTTATTCTGGTAGGTGGTGAGGTTTAGTTTTGTAAAAAGTCACTGAATTTTCAAAGCAACTTGCTGCCTTTATCTTACATAACAAGAGGAATTCTAACCTGAAGATGGAGAAAGTACTTTCCAACAAAACATTAGCAAATTTTTATCCAATTGGGCCAACTTACAGCCCAGAAAAAGGTTCTGTGCCAAATCATCGCTGTGAGAACCTGACGCTTTGCTTTTCAGGTTGTGTATGGTTTTGAATATTGTCCTTCATAAGACAGAGTGTAAGTTACGTTGGGTGACAGTAGATTGCTTAGTAAAAAGCGTTGGTTGATTTCAAACTAAAATATGTCTAAGAGAAATTTAAAACTTATATTTACTAACTGATTCGTATTTTAAAAATTTATAGTAAATTGACAGTTATATTTAACTGAATAGTTCTAATTTAGGAACGTTTTTCTTGCATTGCAGAAAACACATTGGCTCCCAAGTATAGTTTCTTATTTTTCGGAAGTCTGTTTTTTTTTATTAGTCTTTACCTTCCAGTCTCAGGTTTTCACATTTTCCTCGTTTGATGTTTTTGGCAGTACAGAGTTAAGGTCGGAAAGGCATTTTTGGCTTGACATGCATCCCAATTTTTACAATTCCTAATCGGTTAGTTAAAATTTACCTCTCGGATAAGACTCGGTAAGAGAGTGCTGATGGCGTCACAAAACTGTCTTTACATACAAAAATAATTTGCTAAAAGCAGCAAGAAGGTTGCCATTAAAACAGAAAGAGAGAAATAGAATATACTCCTGCAAACAAATAAGTGCTTAAATATGTGCAAATTCAACTATTTTCACAATTTTGACAAATTAAAATTTTATTTACTCAGAATTAACAACAGAATAAATTCCGGGTATTCTCGCTACACCATAAACTTAATTCAAAATCTTTTGTCTCCCTTATTCTGGCAAAACAAGTAAAAACCGACCTGTGCAAGAATACAGTTTCACTTAAACAGGTGTATATCTCTGAAAATGCCTCTCAGTGAAGGACAGAGGAAGTGGGGAGTCTGAGAACAGAAGTAGTAGGTTGATGGAGAAATATGCAACGTAAAGGTGTTGCTAGAATGAGCAATTTCAAGAAATTAGATAGGCATGACACTTAGCACGTCTTAGGTACTGTACACGACAAATATGTAAACATATCTATATAGGTCCTACATATGTTAATTTAGTCACAAATCATAAAGAGGAGAAAACATTTCACGCGGAGTGAAATAAATATTGGAATGTTGAACTGAATAAATGTAATTTGATTATAAGTTAGTTATTAATCGTCATCAACACAACTGTTTTTTATGTTTTATAAGACGAGTTACAAAGCTACATGTGTTGACCACTAAGTAGTCATCTTGAGCTCACTGAAGTACATAATGATAAAATTACCTTGGCAAGTTCGTCTTTGTACGAACACCTAGTACTGGAAACATGTAGCCGTATGAATTGTCGCATAAAACATAATAAGTAAGTAACTACCTTCTAATATGTATAAAAGGCAATGGAGTGTCTAAACTAAAAAATATAATTTGAGCGCTTTTACTCTTTAAATCTGATCCAGCTTTGGGTCGAGGGCGAGCTGTCTTGAACACGTAAATGAAAATTCGGTTTCCATAAAAGGCGTTGACCCTCATTCATAGGAGTCTGATAATAGTAGGTTACATCAGGTAATCCCAGAAGAAATTTCTTAACTAGTTCATTGATTAACAGCGTCTCAAGAAGGACTTTATTCCACAAAGGATGTACGGTAAAAGAGAAGGGGGCTACGCATAATTCAGGTTCTCGCTGCAGTGAATATGGCTTCACCGTACATGGAGGTAGCAGCTTCATCCTGAACGTTGGTACATATCCTAAACAGTAGAGCGTAGCACAATATAAGACTAATCCTTAACCCTTTAAAGACGAAGCGTATCTGTTTTATATAAGGACTCAGTGCGTACCGCGCTGTAAACACTCTACACTTCGGTTATAAAAACCAGTCTCTTAATGTTTTATAAGGCAAAAGTTGCTGTTTGTTCTGAGATCCGTACAAAACACATGAACGCAATGTGGGCACCACGTAGAATTGTTGAATGTTAAACCTGGTGGTACGTAAAGTTACCGCTAGGCTTTAAAAGGTTAAGGGTGTTTTATATGAAGTTCTTACCTTGACGACGACTTCCTTGGTCTGTGGCGACCATTTCCTTAAGCCAGTAGCTTCCGTCAATGGCACTGGTACTTGAGCATCCGCAGGTGGTGCCTCCTGTACCTGACGAGGAACGGGTAGGCTTAGATTGCAAGCCACTAGCAGGGCAAGAAATGCAGCGCACAGAAGTCTCATTGCTACCTGCGCCTTGGCAACTCTACCTGCGGGCAGAGATGAGTGGGTCAGTTGTTGCTTGCGACCTTGAGGCTGTGTCGTCCGGGAGTGGCGTGCAATAGCCCACCCCACCAGCAGCCAGTCCTCGTCTTGTCTATCACAGCACGTGGGGCTTACGGGATATATAATCTTGAATACAGATTTCACCTATCGCATAATTACTGATGGGAGTTCGCTTGTGTGCCTGATCATGCAAAGGAAGGATTTCTGTGTAAAAATGACGAAATATTCAGGTCCATAACAGAGAGTATGTTTCTCTTTTTCGGGGTTGGCTGTGTTTATTGTAGTTGCGATCTTCTGAGTAAATCGGTTAGATGAAGGGCGGTGTCTTTAGGTTCGAAAACTCTTGTCTTGGTCTTTGCTATGTAAAACAAAAAAGGATTCCAATTCCACCTGCTGTTTTATAAGGGCGTAAAATCTGGCTTTCCGCTTGGGGGGAGAAACAAACACAGGGTTACAGTCAGTTTATTGAACCAAGTAAGTGCACAACTGTTCACATATCAATATTACATATATCGCTCCGACATGTTGCGGCCTTCGAAACACCATCTTCAGGCATCACATGCGCCCTGAAGATGGTGTTTTGAACTCGAAACATGTCGGAGCGATATATGTAACACTGATATACGAGTAGTTGTATGCATTTGGTTGGTTTAATAAATTGACTGTAATTCATCAGAACAATGCACGGAATGAACAACCTTAAAATGAACTGACAGTGTTTGAGAGTAAGATGCTGAGGAGGTACTTCGGTCAAGATCAAGGTAGTAACAGGAGGCTCCAGGCTCATAAGATTACACAGTGACGAGGTGGTCGTTCTTCTGCGTGACAACCCAGAAAAGCGAAGTCGTCCTCTACACCGCGGCAGAAGCCTTAAATCCTGCACAATGTGACCGGATTTATAACGTTATTTTCTTCCCATGGCACAACAGCCCCCAGTGGGCCAGGGACTCCTCATTATCGAGGCTTCACACTCAGATACGCCACACTCGGTATGACTCCCCTAGACGAGTGATCGGCCCGTCGCAGAGGCCTCTACCTGACAACACTCAAAACTCACAAGAGAAAGACATCCATCCCTCGGCAGGATTCGAACCTGCAATCCCAACAAGCGAACAGCCGCAGACTCACGCCTTAGACCGCGCGGCCACTGGGATCGGCAAAGTTTTTTCTTTGCCAAATATTATTAGGGATATCAAATCAAGGCGGATGAGATGGTTCAGGCATGTGGTCCGTATGGCCGAGAAGAAAAATACTTCCAGGGATTTGGTTAGAAAATCTGAAGGAGGAAGAAGTCTTTGAAGACCTTGACGCAGATGGTAGTAGAGTATTAAAATTTATCTTCAGGTAATAGACTGGAAAATTACGGACTGGATTTATCAGGCTCACAATAAGAACCAATTGAAGATTCTTGTAAAGACAGAAATAATTTATCGGGTGTCATCAGTTTCGGTAATTTATGGACCAGCTTAGGGGTTATTCGCTTTTATAGAAGGACTGTACTTCATGGAGTTAGCTAGTTTGTTAATCTCAGTCCTGGCAAAGACGCGGAGCGTGCTGCTTTCCGGCGAGGCTAAAGGACATAAGGCGAAACGCGAGCCGCGAATGCCTAAGGAAATGAAATGCATTGAATGTGTTACTGAAAATTTAAATGTGTTCTTTCACAAGCAAATAAGGCATACAAGGCATACAGCTCCCCTCATCCATAGTCTCTTCGCTACGTGAGTGTGAGTGGTTAACTTCACGCCCCGGGCTCCTCGCCCCGAGAATATTGCCGTTGGTGCCCACTCACTGGCGGGACAGTGTGGGCCATACAGCCGGTCTGGGCGATTGGGAGAACACCAAATGTTCTTCCCCTTGCGTGAATGAAGCAACGAATGACAGGAGGTTTATCTCGCAACCTAGTCACTGACTATGCTGACGAAGCGATCCCGGCTTCTTTTATTCAGGATTTTTCGTATGTAAAAGATGGCCTTAAACCAGGCAGTTCTACTGTTGAATATTTTAAGTTATTGGCAAGAAATGCATAAAATTAACTCCCAGTGTGCAAGTTGTCTATTTGAAGCCTATTTATATTTACTTCTGATAGTGAGCGTACCGCTGACATATGAGAGGACCAGCTGTGCGTTGGCAGGTGCGGAGGTACGGCACTTGATCACTGCAACAAGTACACACTGTACTTTTCTAATGAAAAATTACTTCCTGGTCAGTGTTTGCATGACCTAAAGTATCCAGAATGCAGTGTCTTTAAAGCAGCAAAATAAATGCTTGATGGAGAGGAATGCAATTTAATATTGTTCTGTTTTGTCGTTACATGTCATAGAGGAGTTAAACTTGTTTCTTATTCTGACGTTTGTTGTCTGTTGTCTGTTGTTGTTGTTGTTGTTGTTGTTGTTGT
>BLKM01011889.1:52977-80289 GCA_013340265.1 Coptotermes formosanus
GTGTTTGTTTTTGTGTTTTTGTGTTTTTTGGTGTTGGGGGGGGGGGGGGGGGGGGGGGGGGGGGGGGGGGGGGGGGGGGGGGGGGGGGGGGGGGGGGGGGGGGGTGGTGGGGGTGGTGGTGGTGTTGGTACGTTACTAAACTAAGAGCCGTCTATAATGTACAGGTTTGTAACATAAAATCTCTTTGAATCTTTAAATGAATAAATACCAGCAGCTCACATTACAAGACGTCCTGCAGTGTGTACTGTTTGTATTTATTCATGTCACTTACAACTTGCGCGGTCGCAATGTGTCATAAAATGTATGTATCTGTCAAAAATGGCGTACGAAGTTTTCATTCAAGAATTTCATCCATCATTAACATTCTTCGCATTTCGAAATAGTTTCTTACAATTCGTTGACCGAGATTTTTATACAGCATTTTTATTAGTCCTGTTGTACCTGTGTACATGTCGTTAATTGTCAGACGCCTTTTTATGGTTTGCGTTTTATGTTGCGCGCGCGCGTGCGTGCGTGCGTGGTGCGTGCGCGTGTGTGTGCGTGCGTGTGCGCGTGCGTGTGCGTGCGTGATGCGTGCGTGTGCGCGCGTGCGTGTGCGTGTGCGCGCGTGCGTGTGCGCGCGTGCGTGTGCGTGTGCGCGCGTGCGTGTGCGCGTGCGTGCGTGTGTGCGCGCGCGCGCGCGTGTGTGTGTGTGTGTGCTGCGACAAAATGTGTGGCACATAAATACCGTGGACCTTCCTTTCTCTTTGGTTTGGCTTTGAGAAAGATTTTGTGTCAAACATAGGGGTGACATCTCTTAAAAATGAAGCTGCCGATTATGAATTAGTGCAGTGATGCAAACACAACTGCGCCTTCTTTTTATTTTGGCCATATTTACGAAACAAAAAGAACAACTTCAGAGGAAACGTACAGCAGCGGCTTAAATTGCTTATCGGGTATTTGTGAAGTTCTGTAGGCGTTATTCTCGAAAAGTCGTCGAGCAAGGCTGAGTGTTTTTGAAAGCAGTTGCGTGATAACCATCATATGCGTAATTTGTGGGGCAAGGGGGCAAATTACGCCAGTATTTTTTCTACCTAGGAATATTTTCTTGCTGCTGAGTTGTAGAGGGACAAATAAAATATGGGGTCAGAGTGGGGGAAAGGGGTGTATGTATATTACGGACTGGTGCAAACGAATCTTCCCCCTCTTTTTAGCTTGACTGCTTGGCTTGACTTCTAAATACCCATATTCGGTTTTACCTCCCCATCCCCCCAGTTATGTTAGCCAAGTTACGCCTTTGGTAATCCCACTTCACTTAAGGGCTTGAATGAATTTCTGCCAGCACTTTCCGCGTATCTGGGCCGATCTAGGTAAAATACAAAAAGCAAAATAACCAAAATATGCCGTTGTGTGACTGGATTTCGTAAAAGTGTCCACACCGACCACAGTGCTTTGATTGAGGGAGTAAATGAAATTTTCCACGTTGTGTTACGTGAACAGTGGTCAACAGGGAAGGAATTGTAGTCTAATCTTATGAACAAATTTCAATTTTCAGAACTCTTGAACTGCGACTGTATGATGGATCTAATTGCAATATGCATCGAATTAAATTAACCATTTGCTTCTATGGCGCAACAGCCCCTAGTGGGCCGGGGCCTGCTCATTGTCGAGGCTGCACGATCACACTCAGGCACACCACGCTCGGTAGGACTCCTCTGGACAGTGATCAGCCCGACGCAGAAACCTCTTCCTAACAAAACACGACACTCAAAAGACACAGATATCTATGCCCCGGAGGTATTCGAACCCGCAATCCCAGCAGGCGAACGGCCGCAACCCCACGCCTTAGACCGCGCGGCCACTGGGATCTGCCAGTTTGATCTTTGGTGCATCCTATTTGAGAAATGCATAGATGGGGTTAGAATAAGTGAAGCCCAAAATGTTACGATAGTACATTCTGGAAACAAAACACTTTACCACAAACTGCGCTTGGAACCAACCAATTGGTTTTAAATGTGTTACGTTTCGATGTCTTTTCTTTGGTTTTAGACCAACATACACTTTTTTCAACACATTTAATATTTAACAAATTATCTTAATTTTTTTATTGTTCTAGGAATCCGTCAATCTTCTTCTCAAAACCAAATGCTTCCGCAGAAAACCACTGTTCAACCCAGTGGTCATCAAAATGTGGTACACGGGCCACACTCTGGCCGCGATCTCTGGACAGGAGGTTTCCTAGATAATTTTTATCTTCCTTTGAAACGGACAGTATTGTTTCCTTTATTTACATTATAAAAACCAGTTTATCTGGAATAACGCTGCAACATATTGTAGATCCTTCTGAGTAGAACACGTCGTATTTTTTTCTTTAGGTTTTCCCGAATTCTTTTTATGGGCTGGACGATTCAGCCAGTCCCACTACATTTTTTTAGTGGTGAAGGGCCCCGTAGCAGATGCTACGGACACACTGCAGCCTTGAAGCTTTTTGTGCAACCATCTGATGAAGATGACGATGATGATTATTATTTTTTATATAATGGAGCACCGGTGGAATGAAATTGACAGGGGAAAACCGAAGTACTCGGGGAAAAACCTGCCCCAGTGCCACTTTGTCCACCACAAATCCCACATGGACTGAGCCGGGATCGAAACCGGGCCTCCGCGGTGGGAGGCCGGCGGCTAACCGCCTGAGCCATGGCACTACATACATTTAGGCTTGTACAGGGACAGCTTTTCCTATACTTTACTTTCACCTAATACTGAGTTTGTTGTTTTTACTGCTGAGTAACTTATAGCTTTGCAATGAATTTTTTTAAGTTGACTTAATAAAATTTTTAAACATTAAAATTTGTTTACTTTTTTGTAAATATTCGAACTTAAAAGTTTTCTGCATGTTGTTCCTTTGGGGTCCAAGGTTTGAGATAATTTTTGGAAGGGGCACGCAGAACAGAGACTTTTTAAATGGCTCGTGGTGCCAGAAAGTTAGAGGAATTCTGTTGTAGCCAGTGAGCTTATCCGTCCTTTTAAGCTTCGAGATTCGCAGGAACAAGCTACAAGCAGTCCATATAACTTGTGTAGTTTTAGCGGCAAGTGTTAACACAACGAAAGGGAAACCTCTTTATGACCGTGTTAGAGCAACTTTCATTATTGTTAGCTGATACGCAGTCCACTGCACTTTCTCTGACGGTGCGCAGGGTTGTCCAGAATTAACAGTGCATACTCAGTTGTACGAAATGTGGGGCAGTGCTTTGCTTCTTCTTCAACTCAAATGTTAAATGCCACAAGACGTCCAGAAATTTCAAATCTAACCGTCTGACCTTCTCACCTGCGTCTGTGTTCATACGCGAGGTTTGGGGTTTTGTAGCGGAGCAGCTGGTGATTTATTTCTTCTGGTATAAGACTCTGCGTCAAGAGATAAGAGGATCCTGACGTTTCGAAGGAACTTATCCATCATATTCAAGGGTAAATGGGTAAATAAATCAGGAATTAAATGGCCCTTGAAGATGAAGGCAGTACATTGTACCCTAGAAGAGTGGAAATCTCACGATTTTAGTAATTTGCTACACTGCAGCTTGTTTATAAATTGTTTTTAAATTAATGAATATTTATTACCTCTTCCTGCTGTCTTAGGGGTAGTTGTAGCTTTGTTGACATAATGACTAGATTACGGGGTAAACGATGGCGTTCTCGCGGTTGGAATGCTGGCGGAGGAAAGACTTTTTATCTTTGCCACCGCGTCCAGAACGGTTCTGGGGTACACTCAACATTCTGTCCAGGTTCCTTTCGCTAGTATCAAAGCTGCCAGCCCGTCTTAACCCTCCGCTCATCTCCAATCTAATGCTGAGGTTATGAATGCATGGACTTAATATTTCAACGTCACTACCATATGCCTTCCAGGAGTGGTATGATGGTGGCTTAAAAAGTGCATTCACTAGGTGATGCTCCAGTGCAGGTTGTGTAATGTTCAGGCTATTAAAATCCCAACATGTTGCTGCTAATGTGAAGCCACTGTAGTGAGAGTAATAATGAATTTATCTTGTGAGATTCTGTTGTCTGTTTCGATACATAGACAATATGGAGAACTTAGCGTATAGTCAAACACGCTGACAGTATCTACAAAACTGGCCCACAGAGTGCAGGTGAAGAGTCTGTATAATGCAAGACGTTTCTGTCGCGGTACTGCTTGCTATAGAGCGGACAGTATCTTTGTAGCCGAACTATGACGCTTCCCGTTCTGCAGTGTTCAGTGTTAATCGGCTCCAAGTTAAAAGAAACTCTCCGGACATTACTGTCACAGGTAACACTTCCGAAAGAAAACCCCTTACAATATATTTCATCATCATCATCATCATCATCATCATCATCATTATCATCATTATCCATCACGAGTTAGGCCTTAATAGACCTGTTTCGGCCTACTCTCACAGTCTCTTCAAAGGTCTTCCACGTCATCTTCGTCCATTTGGTCTATAATGCAGCATTATTTTTGGCGTCTTGCTGTTGTTTATTCTTGTTACATGTTGCAGCCAATTTGATTTGTGTCTTCTTAGTTTCTTGTCAACTGGTTCTACTTTCAGTTCTTCCAAAATTTCTTCATTTCTTTTGTGGTCAAAAAGTGTGTATCCCGCTGTTCTTCTGAAAAATTTAATCTCACTTTATGTCAATCGGTTTTTGTACTTTTGCCTGAGGGTCCAAATTTCTTTTCCATATAGATGAAATGGGAGCCTCAAAGAAAAGACAGCATGAGTATATTTCATTGATATGACGAATTTTAACGTATTTTATTGAAAGGCGACAGTTACAAATAATTTTTTTCCAACTTGCGTCAAAACAGGATAAGTTCTTGAATCTGATAATGACTGGTCTCTACTTAAAACAAATACGGCATTTTGAAACATGCTACAAGGTGTTTAATGACTTAATCTTCCAAGTTAAATGCTTTACGGTTTTGTGTCGACGAACAATTCTGGGAAAGCTCTGAAGAATTTTATTTCATGCAAGATGAAACACCACCATATTTTGTCCTTCGTGTTTGTTAGTGGCTTCCCAGTCACTTTCCTAGCCAGTGTTTCGGGCACCTGGGACCAACAAAATGAAAATCGCCAATCTCTTATTTTTTCCTCATGGTTTCTGTCCGTGTGGCTCTTCTCAAGAGAAAACCTGGCCATCCATTGAACAATATTTGTTTAACTAGAACAAACAATTTCCGGACACTTTTTCCGCCCTTCAGTTTTAATTATGACGTGACTTGTCTGCCAGTTTTGCAGTACAAATGATAGTTTACAAAGTTTAAATTTTTAAGGAACTGTTGCAATATTGCAGTTTTTCAGGATACACAGCCATTTAGCTTTTCACATTAGCTTTAAATTGATAGTGTATAATTCCACGTTTAAAAAATTCCCAGAGATGTTGATACTATTCCTTGATTTACCCTTTAAAGACGAAGCGTATCTGTTTTGTGTAAGGACTCAATGCGTACCGCGCTGTAAACACTTCCCACTTCGGTTATAAAAACCAGTCTCTTAATATTTTATAAGGCAAAGTTGCTCTTTGTTCTGAGATCCGTACAAAACACATAAACGCAATGTGGACACCACTAGAATTTTTGAATGTTAAACCTGGTGGTATGTAAAGTTACCGCTAGGCTTTAAAGGTTAAGCTATCTTGTAGTTGACAGCATAACAGTTCTGTATGTTCAGCTATACGGCACATGATGCTAATGTACGACTATATATGCGTATGTACCCTCTAGAGTTACATTGCTTGTGGCTTGTGAACACGATTATGGATTCATCTTGCGGTTTGCTGGGCTGTGACGTGGTATATTCTGGTAGATGATTACTAACATTTCGGTAGAGCATGCTGCCTCTATCTTTATGGTAGAAGCAGCAGAACATAATACGAGTCTGCACCACCGTAAGGAAACTTAATTTGACTTTAATGAAATAGTGAATGACTGTGTTAAATTAAAAGGTGCCAGACTTGAGAGACGGAGAATTAAACTATTATAATATTATGATTCAAATACATATACAGCCGATCCCGGTTATAACGACATCGGCTTATACGACACCTCACATATAACGTCACATATTCTGTGGTACCAATTAATTCCTCACTGTTAACTATAACACCATACTCCTCGGTTAGAACGACACTCGTTTATAACGACACAAAATATTAAGTCCCTTTTATGATGCTATAACCGAGTTCAACTCTACATATGTGTAATGAACCGAGGCGATTAGCCAGTATAAGGGCTGATTACGTGCTTTCTGACGGGGTTCGACTCGCGCTACCGCCTCCAGACCGACATAGGAACTCACACAGCCTCCTCCCTAACCAGTAACGGCGTTCCTTTTCCCTAGAATGGAGGGAGGTAATTATCAGTGGACCCTCTCTAGCGCCGAGGATAAGAATACGTGGGATTATACCTCCACTTCTTCATGCTTCTTAATGGTATGATGCTTGGTGAAGCACAGGGACAATTTGTATTCACTTTTTATTTCATTTCTGTGTTCATTCGTGTGGACGTCTGTTGAGTCCATACAAATTTTCATATTATTGATACCATGCATTGCTACTGATCCACACACAACACATGCACGTTTATTCCCTCCCGTTTGTTTGGTATCGTATGTTGATCCTTAGAAAATATTGCGAAGTAATATTATTACGAGGGTAACTCAAAAAGTAAAGGCAGTTTGTGAATTAAGCGAGTACCACCACTGATAGCAGCCAACCGATAGTAGCCAACTGTAGCTCGATTCTGACAGGTTTCAACGTGCATCGCCTAGCACTCCATTATAAGTCTGGCTGAAGCGGTGACTATGCAAACATGGACACTGCGCTTTCCGATTGCACCGCCATTGAACAACGGGCCGTGATAAGATTTCTATGGGCAGAAGGGTCAAACCTGCTGACATCCATCGAAGAATGTTAGCACAGTATGGCAGTGTTAATTGCATTAGTCAGAGAAAAGTTTGCGAATGGGTAGCAAGGTTTAAATCTGGAAGAATGAGTGTGACGAAGCTCGATCGGGGCACCCGTCAACGTTGCGCTGTCAAGGCAACACCAATCGTGCTACCACTCTCATTCGAGAAGACCGACGTAATATTGTGTCTGAAGCTGCTGATATGCTAGACGTCAGCTCTGGTTCTGTCTATGTTACTGTTGTGTCCATTTCACTTTGTTTGTGGTTAGTACAAGAATTGCCTTTACTTTTTGAATTACCTATGTGGTAAACTCTACAAAGTATTGATTTCGTTTAAGATATAGACATGGCATCTTTTTTTGGTAAGGTAAATGTTTAAAGAAGTGAAAGCTGACACTGAAGTTGAAAGTATAAAGCAAAGTCACAATAAATTTCATTTATAAGCTATTTGTGGAGACAAAGGATGCGCCTTAGGAATGTGTGTGTGTGTGTGTGTGTGTGCTGTACTGGAGTAGACAGCCGAGGCTCGGCACTGCAGGTGTGTATGCAGGCAGAGACCTCATGACTTGCTGATTCCCTGTAAACCAGGTACATAACATGAGGCGTTGAGCCGCTTTGGAACATAGCGCTATTGAGGAGAACGTTTAATTGTAAAATACAGCAGTGTATTTATTCTTGTTAATTCCACAGTTAGAACCATGGCTTCGTTTTAAAAAAAATACTTTTTTGGCTACTAGTTTTCGGATCATGAGAGCCACCATGAGGTCGTAACAGAAACTATGAATTAGAAAAATCCACGTGAGGTTTCTTTTATGGCCTGATAATGGCTCTTACGAACCGAAACTTGTAGCCAAAAAAGTATCTTTGAAAGACGAAGTGATGGATATGACTGCGAAATTAATAAAAAGAAATATACTCTTGTAATCTGCATGCCAGCGGGGAAGTCTTGCATTAAAAAAGAAGTAAAATGTAAATTTTCTTTGTTTTGTACGTTGTACACCGTGCATATTTCTATACTGTTCAGACAGGCCAACAAATGCACGCGCTGTTTATAACTATATATTTGTATTACATTGTATTACATTGGAATGTGACTGGTGGATGCAGAACGGAGCTTGTGACCTTTGGTGCCCCCTGATGATGGTGGTTTGACCACCGAAACATGTAGGGGTAATATTGATACAAATATACTCTTATAAACTGCGTGTGCATTTGTTGATCTGTCTTAAGAGCACAAATTTTTCTTGTTGATTTTTTAATCTGCAGTGAGTGAGCTTCCCCTCTATGTACGTCGTTATTAAAAACTCTACATTTCGTCCAAAGAGTGCATTTATGTGTTCAGTATATTTCTCGAGACATGTACCGCTTATTTCCGTAAACAGAATTGACTGTTCTTTTGCGTTACAGGCGCAGTACATGTACTGTTATTTGTTTGCTTCAGAGGTGTAAGTGAAGGCACGGGCACTGTATTTTTGAAAGTCTGATTTTTTAATTTGTACAACGTTAGAAAGCAACAGAGTAAATGCACAGTAATTCCAATAAGAAATGCTTTGATCCTTACAAATCAGAGCAGCATTTTCTATCAAACCCAGCACTCCCAGCCTTTTCATTACCTAAATTTATGCAATGTAAATGTAGGTTCGTCCCTCTTCTTAATTAGGCAAATTGTTGCTGAGACGATGGAGGGACAGCTCCACTGTGTTCGTCTTGCCATGGCTCAGGCTCTTAGTCATCGACCTCTCACTGTGGAAGCCACTTCATGTTCAATTTACGTTATACAAACTGACAATGGGGAAGGCTTTTCTCCTAGTACTTTTCTATCCTCCTGTCAGTATCATTCCACAGATGCTCCATAACAATTCGCCTATCACCGATGCTGTATACACCTTATGAAACTTCTGCGACGTTGATCAACGTTCTTAAAACAGTGCATTAATTTTGGCCCTGACCTCTTCTTTTCACATGCCACTTGGTTCGTAGTTCGTAAGGGTCACTAATGTCTGCGCTGTGAAGCCACTAAGTCAACAAACAGTCATTCTGCAAGCGTCCATTTTACATGCTGTTATTTTGCGCCAGTGAAAGTGGACAGAGCCTCTCCCACATATCAAGAAAATGAGCTGGTCAGGCTGCTGAGTTGCCGTTAGAATTGTAGTAAAAAAAACCGAGACAGACGTAAATAGACATTTTCAGATGAATGCAGTTCAAGTTGATCTACCTTATATAAGAATCCGGTTGAACATATATTAATTAAATAGAAGCTAAAAAGAAATACAGGCATATATTACCATTGACTCTACTGACTGTGACTTATTTTTATAAGGTCATTAGTAGGAACTTGACCTCTGTGATTTGTTGCTTGTTGAGAGAGTGTATTATTAAATGACTTTGCAATAGGTTTTAAGTAAATGACTCTTTTAAAGCAGAGTGGAAATTGTGTCTATCACGTGCTTGAACATTCAAAATCACTGTTTTTAGAAAATATGTTTAGTCTGTATTTGTGTTTATCGTGTAATTTTCAGTATAAACATGTTTCATTCACCTAAACGGCATTAACTCTTTGGTCTTCAGAATATAAAAGCAGTATTATCTGTGAATTGTGAATATTTCTTCTTAGTAGTATGCAGCTTAGTTTGTGGGCATAAAAGTTAAATTAATCACTAATTAATAAAACAAATTAAATTCATAATAAATAAGATACAAAAATTACATCAAATTATGAATTTGTTATATAATATTCAGAATTTGTATTTCAACTTCACAGAGAAGCCACAAGTGTGAAATAATTTGGCATAAGTCATTAAACTTGATGTTTTATTACAGATAAAAATACAAATACCATATTTATCACAGTAGGTAGATTCAAAATTGAATTGGATGACATTTAAAACTAAAGTTGTAGGTTGTAATGGGATGAATTACGTTACGTAGTAGTCTCTCGTAGGACTAGGTGTTTGGACAAATTTATTAAGTTTGCTTTAAACTTTGATGGAAGTACTTTGCATGTCTTAAGTTCTTACAACAACGTTGATAAGGATTCATGTCCTGTGGGCTGTAACGCTGCTTCATTGGCAGTGTGGCTTCCAAAGTTTCAAACGAACACCTTGCTTTAATCCCCGAGAGTAAAGCAGTCAAAAAAGAAAAGCCAACACGGGATATAAATTTGAATTCTTGACCCTTGAAAATTAAAGCTGTATGTTCCTTGGAAACGCCGGTAATTCCTCCCCCATTGACACAACGTTACATCTGTGATAACTTGAATTTTCAAAGTGGGAATTAAATTTGAGCGATAAGAATGTGGAATTAAATTTGCCCTAACATTCTTTGTAGATCTGGAATACAAAGTTTAAACGAAATACTTTTTGTGTTACGGAAGACGAAAACTGCGGACGTATATAAATAAAAAATCTGTTTTAATAGTAGAAATGATGCTACACATTTTAAATTACAAAGAATATTACTTTTTCAATAATAATTTTTATACAGGCCTATTAAATACAGGTTTACTTTTGCATGTGGGCCTATGTAGATGAAAAGAATGTAAGTTTTGTTTTGAACGTGGATTTGAGATTTTTCTTGCGTTGTCTTCGGTAAAAGTGACTAAATCCGCCGGAAGTGATTTAACTTAACGTATTTAACACAAATCTTCGTACAGGAACCAGAGTACACAATCACATATGAAATGCCGTGTGTTCGAAGAAAGTAATATTTTAACTTTTGGAAGCATTGAAGCCGTGTAAATTATATTTAAGGCCATTTCCTATCTTAAAGTAAAAACACTGCTTTAGGGTTACGATGACGAATCGGGTAAAGCTGCTCGGAGAAATAATGCTTCTTTATAAAATAATATTCACCAACTAATGCACCAAAATGCATAAAATCTTTATTCGTAAAAAAGTCCTACATATTTCGACCCTGCTGGGTCATGTTCAGGGAGAATAATCTGTTACGCTGTTGGATGCACTTATACAGTGTAAGTGAGAATGTGCCTTTGCTTTCATCCTCTGTTGTGAGGTATCTTTTACTGTCCGCGGTCTAGACCACCACAAATCCCGTATGGACTGGCCTGGGATCGAACCCGGGCCTCCGCGGTGGGAGGCCGGCGGCTAACCGCCTGAGTCACGGCACGGCCCAATTACAGATTGTACTGTGAAGTAAACATGTTCACTCTCGGTTATAAAACGCAGTCAGTTAATTCTGTACAGGGAAAAAATCGCTCTCTTTCGGACACCCACAAAATCAATCACCCTGTGTGCTGGATTTAAAATTTCTAAATGTTACACCTAGTGATACATATAAAAATTACTGGGTCTTAAAGGGTTGAAGTAGAAATGGAAGACAAAATATTTGCTGTTCTTCGGTTTTAATCTTTTGCCTTCTTTCCTGCTGTCTAAGAACGTAAACACTAAGACAAAAGCAGGTGTTGTGTAGCCTGTTGTTGTGTGTGGGGTTTGAAAATATGTTTTCAACCCTGAGGCTAAAACACAGATCAGCATCGTCTGAAAAGCGAGCGCTACGTGATGAGGAACTTTATAAATCGTACTCCACTAAATATTAATAATTTGGTCCAGAATCAGTCGGGGTAGTGACTAGTTTAACTGGGTGTTAGTACGGTTTCCTCGTTTGTACTTTCAGGAAAACTGTGGGATAGAATTTGGAAACACTACAAGACTATTTACACACCATTTTTCAAGTTTGCCGCGCGTAAGTATCGTCTCACGTCAGTCCGCACTAATTAGACTGTCATTCATTTGCTTCGAATAATATAGTTTTTAATATTAATTTGCCGCCACTGCAGACTCGATTCACTTCTGCGACTTACCTAAAAAATACTTAGAGTTTTTAAAGCATAGTGGGTTAATCTAGCTATGTACCACTATGTGTAACATCAGAAAATCTCTCTGCACACAAAGTGCATTTATGTGTTTTATATGGTTCTCAGAAAGACTCTGAATGTTTACCTATACAGTGTCAACTGACAGGTTTCTGTAATTGACACTGTGTTTACTGTACAGTACGAATTGATCCGTAACTACAATTTGAATTAATCTTTGACTTCAAAGCAAAAAAATACTCCTTCTTCACTCAGTTCATTTATTAATCAATTATCACGTACATGCAAATTTACTCCACAGTACACAGTTGTTGCTGTATGTGTTTGTTGGTTTAACGTCAACAATGATAGAGCCTCTTGCTATACAGCTGGTCAGGAGCGTTACCTCTATTATGGAATCCGACTGTGTGTAACTGTTTACAACAGCCAATCGTTGAACGCTATGCTAAGTCATTTTTCCCGTTTTACGTTCTGACACACTGGTCAGGTGACTGTTAATTGTTTCGTCATATTCTGGCCATTATTCAAAGCAGATTTCGAGTTATTTAATCAATTTGATTGTGTACTGAGTGAAGATTTTATCTTTGTGCTGCTACACAGGATGTTAATTTATAAAAGCATTCGACTGAATTATTTGGGAATTAAATTAAAATAATGTTGTAGCACGATTAAAGATCATTTTTCAGTTTAATCCGTCTATTATTTATAAAAATGCTAGAGTTTAACGTGTTTTCTTAAATCATGAAATTAAATGTTACAATTTGATGGCTTCCCATTTCTTAGTGTTAACACGCGGTATGTTGTGGCGTAATACGAGTTAGTGTGCCATACCTTAAACTTCAGAAATATGCCCAGTTGCAGTAACGCTCCACAGCTACTTGTCAGCTCGCACAGTGCCACACGCAAGATACGCCACCGACTGTGTGTACGCCGCAGTTTGGGCAATAAGTTGCGGTGAGAGTGAGTGTGGGGAAGGGACTGCACCACCAAAGTGTGGAATCACGTGACCTGAGATGCTGGCCGTTTCTTTCAAATATTTCTTTTCTTCATTCAACGTTCATTTTCATATTTTAACCCACTTTACTTGCTTGACATCGATTCAGGTTATTCGAGAAAAAGACTGATAGCTACAGAATATTTGTCACTAAGAGAAAAAGGCATCTGGATGGAGAAAATTACGTAATGAAGAGCTTCATAATTCTGCTCTTTACCAAATGTTATTAGCATTCAACTGAAAGAATATGAAATGACGTGACCTCTAGGAATCATATGTAATATTAATACGAAGGTGCGTAAGATTTTGGAGCCTCTGAGAACAAGTGTACGTACTCTTTTTGCCTCACATAATAAGGTACAGATAATGCTTTATATGTATAGATACCAGCCAATAATATTTATGGTTACGTACACTGCAACGTGGCGCAGCTGGTTGAGGCATTGCACTACAACCCAGAAGGTTGCGGATTTAATTCCCTATTGGGTCATTGAGATTTTTCATTGACCTGATTCTTCCGGCCGCACTATGGCCGTGGGGTCGGCTCAGCCACTAACAGAAAAGAGTACCAGGAATATTTCCGCGGGGATAAAGGCGGCCGGCGCGTACAGCTGACAAGCTTGTCACTTTCGTGTGCCGATTTTCTAGTCATTCTGGGAGCTTCAACCTCCTGGACCCTTTCCAGGCCTGTGTAGGGATTGCTTAATTTTTACAAAACCTCCAAGTTTTGGTGTTCCGTGGCACATTATACTGTTGGTAGGTGGGTATGAACATTTCAGACCGAGGCGTCAGTACTCACTCATCATATTGCACGATATCATTAGCTGACATTAAGAAGATAGTTACATTATTCTTGTTGCCCTTCAGGTTCCTTCTGTTTCTTACTTCTGTATTTCTTCTATACGTCCCACTTTCACTTTCTCTTTCACGGCCTCAGTCTCACATTTTTCTACTTCTTTTAATTCTTGTTACTATTCGCTGGCATAAAACATTCTCTCTAACTGAATAATTTTTTCTTGTTTCTGAAATTGTCTCTGTGTATCATTGTCTTTATCTGTCACTAATTCTCTTTTTCTAGGAGTTTTAAGGACGTATAGCGTAATTATCACTTGGAAAGTACAAATTATTTTCGGCATTTTTAAAGTATCGGAGATTCTATGAGCCCTGTGGCAAACATCAAAAGCCTTAAGCGTGCGATAATGCTAGGACACAGAGATGTTAAATTGTACGCATGATGCAATTCAGGTGAAGGTAAAATGCACTTATTAGCTCTGCTCAATTAACCACGACATGAAGACATAAGGGGCGTGGAGGTACAACATTCTTAACGTTGATGCTGGATGAACGTGTGTGGTCAGACTCATTTCCCGAAGGCTGTATTTCCGGGGCAGTAAACAGCAGTACCGTTTGGATTCAAAGCTGAATGTTTCCCACATCCGGACTGGATGCATTGCAGAGCACTAAGACCTCTTTCTCCTGGCCAGCATCGAAGACCGATTCCTTTGTGTCTAGTATCTATTCCAGCCACTATACTGAATATACAGTCTCCTTCATCTGATAGGATCAAAAGCACTGCACACGTCAGCGAAATTTTGCCACCGGTCTTTTAAGATTGCCTTCCTTCCAATGTCGTATCTTCTTCTTCTTATTCGTTGGACCTGCAGTTCCAAGTGGACCTTCTTCCATCCATTTCTATTCCTAGATGTCTCCCTTCTATTCATAATTCCTCTCTCCTTAACTTCTGCTCAGACACATTGCTACCATCTGGATCTTGCTCTTCCTATTTCCTTACAGCCTCGGGGTGACTGTTGAAAATTTGCATGACTTTTCTGGTATCAACCATCCGATTAATGTGGCCAAGGCAAATCAGCCATGTCACTCTTATGAGGGTGACATTGTTCACATCTTCTTACAGACTGTAGAGGTTGATTCTCCAATAGCCATTGCTGTATATAGATCCTCGTAAGGAGACTCGGTGTCTGAGGCTCAAGCGTTTACCAGATTTTCATGAAATTTTTAATAGGAGATGATAACATTCAAGAAACTTCGAGTTTCATGAAAATCGGCACAGGAAAGGCCATAAATTTTAAAGGAGGCAAACTAATCTTTTAGGTTTTACACTTGTTGAGCGATTTGGGTGAAAAGCGGTATGATATGTGCATTAATGATGGTGAGTATTTATAAAGTTTCGTGACAATCGGCGCCGTGAAAACTGTACTGTTGCTATGAGCAAATGATTTTGCATTTACACGCGTACCGAAAATGTGAAAATTTAAAATTAAGGTTCTGCTTGGTAAATTTTCGTACTGNAAAACAAACATTGCCCAGTGTACATACTGTCACATGAAAGAAGTAGACAAATATTTATGTCTGTTATAAGATAAACACTCACGATTCTTACTCGAAAGATTATGAACAGTAAAATATTTAAAAAGAAGACACAATCAGTTTCAAAATAATCGACAGCAACTACAGCGTTGTGTTTCTTGGAACAGCCTCAGTCTGGGGAAGCATACTTCTTTAACCTTTTAAAGCCTAGCGGTAACTTTACGTACCACCAGGTTTGACATTAAAAAATTCTACGTGGTGCCCACATTGCGTTTATGTGTTTTGTACGGATCTCAGAACAAACAGCAATTTTTGCCTTATAAAACATTAAGAGATTGGTTTTTATAACCGAAGCGGAAAGTGTTTACAGCGCAGTAGGCACTGAGTCCTTATATAAAACAGATACGCTTCGTCCTTAAAGGGTTTTGGGTGATTATATAGTGTAGCAGCAAAATGTGTTTTATTCAGAATTCTTGTTGATTTACAGTTATAATGAACAGTCAGACACACCGCAGTATATATATGTATATATATACGTCGTATATATTCCATACTACGTCATTTATTCTAAGGTTGTGCCAGTATACTAGATGTTTCGGCTCGGCCAAGCCATCATCAGATTCTTGTTGATTTACCGAATTATTAAACGTGTCACGCTCATACGTTACGTTATAGACCACAAGTCTAAAGTAAAAAAATTGTAGGTCTTGCCTTCAGAATTCATAATTGATTTGTACTGGTTGTCAGAACAGATGTCGATAAGTTGTTGGTTTTTGCAACCAAGACGCAATGCGTTTACCGCGCGGTACGAGCTGAGTATTGCAATACAATTCATGTTAATGTCAGTCTATACATTTTTAAGTCCCTCAAAACCATATACCATGCGACGCCTGTAAACCCATATTTGATTCGACAGCTTAGTCTGTGCCAGCTTTTCGCTAGTTCTTATCAGTCGAATGCGTAACAGGATGCCCTTCACTTGGGAGTAAGACGGGCGAAGGGCAAAGCTGGCTACTCACTTCAATCTGATGCCGAATTTAAGAATTCTTGGTTCCATACGCCTTCCACCCTACAAGGCTTCATAGCGTGCTGCCTACTTAAGAACAGGAAAATCTGTAGATTTCAGATTTCATTCGCAGTATTTCACCAACCAGATGTGTACGTTTCATGACAACGTAGCACAAAAGCATGCTTCTGTTTTAAGTAATTTCATGAAAATTTGTAAACAGCATGTAGACCATGCAGCATCAGTAACCCAAAACATACATCTAAAAATATGAGACCGTAAAGAAGAAAAGGATGAAATCAGAAAGGAAGAAGGAAGAACATAATTGAAGAAAGAAAGGCAGGAAGAGGAAGAAGGAAGACCAGAATCTAAATACTCACGAGATTGGTAGCTTCTACAGCGTCGTTGTTAAGGTTCTAGGTCCTGTAGTATCTAACGCTAAGTCGCGTCCATCGGTTAATATTTCCCGACCTTTCGGATGGACCTAGTGCCTTAGTCTGAAATGGCTCAGAATAAAGGCACTACGTTTGGAAATGCGTCGTTAATTAACCAAGATTTAAATGTAAATAGTCCTCATGTAAACAACCAAAGCAAGTAGATATGCAGAAGATTAACTCAACTTATTCTTACTTTTAGGGTCTAAAACTTACGAGTGGTCAGCTTCTCGTACTAGACGCTATACTCCTTGCAAAATATAGTGTCAGTCCACATTCAGAGGAGGCTATGTGGGCTGCAGGGATCTTTTCGACTCCTTGGGGGAGAGGTAAATCCTGTACGCTCCCAGGAATTGAGCCACAATTCTTCTGAAACCCAGCTCGTAGCTAGTCACTGTACATGCAACGCTACCTTGTTTGCTGGCGAACATCATATAGCCACCGATGCCACCATGGTCCCTTTTGTAGGAAAAAGATACACGGTTTGAGATTAGTTTTAACTTCAGAACAATATCTTTGCCGATCCCAGTGGCCGCGCGGTCTAAGGCGTAGGTCTGCGGCCGAGTGCTTTCTGGGATCGTGGGTTCGAATCCCACCGGGGACATGGATGTTTGTCTCTTGTACAGTATTTGTGTTGTCAGGTAGAGGTCTCTGCGACGAGCCGATCCGTCGTCCAGAGGAGCCCTACTGACTGTGGTGTGTTAGTGTGATCAAGTGAAAACAAAAACTCTCTACACCTACCGTAAACAAGTAGGTAAAAGAGGGAAGGACTACGAAACGAAACTAAATAATGTCTTGACATCTGCAATAAGAGGTTGTGAAAATTAAGCACTAGATTGTCGACTGTGTGGGGTTTTGCTTGCTGCAGGGGCAGAAGATTTGCCCCTTCTTCAGAGCCTCATATCCGACTTGTAGCCCACTCAGCCTCGGGTTGAACGGGTGCCGTGGGCTCCTTCCCTGGTTGTGGAATGGCGCGGGCTTCAAGCTGATCTAATATCTAATGCCGGGGTTGAGAAAGAGTGGAGCTTTACTTCTGCTTCCTCTACGTGCAATCATCCTGTGTCCAGGGCCTTTAATTTTTTCTTGTGACATACTGGATTTAATAGGCGGAATATCCTTGCGTAAGAATCACTTTTAACTCTGAGACATTAATCCCACTTTGTCCGTGACTTGTCTGTCTGCTTGTACTGACAGCCTGACATCTGACAGGTACGACTGATAAGACTTTTCAGATGTGTGTTACTGCACAGGCTTCTGAAGGCCTGTGTCATCGTTTTGCTGGCTGAACTAAAGACAATTGTGTAAGTCTGCGTAACACTGACGTCAAGCTTCGTGCGTCGTAACCGCCATGTGATGAAGCTAAGTTTTGTATAGTGTTTTGTAAATTACACGTCTGACACTCTGATCTGACCGCGATATAAATGTTGCTACTTAACATAAGCGTAATTTAGGATTACAAATTGTTTCATTGAATATGTATAATCTTAACCTTTATAGAATATTAACAGAAGCTATCCACTACACATTCTCGCACGTTTATTAACGTTATTTTGGTATTAGTTTCCAACTCACCCTAATCCTTGCAAGTGATACTTTTTCTTCTTATTTTCTGAGCAAAACCATTAGGCTCTCCTCTTCGGCCACATGCTACATGTCGTGCCCATTAAATCCTTGTTGTTTGAGTCATCCTGGCAGGATGAAAGCAAGTTTATTGCAGTTTTTAATTTCAGAAGAAGCCAGGCCGACTGCAGACGATACGCTAAGCCAGTTACCTTTAGTCAACGTTCTGAAAGGTTCGCGTCAGTATTTTGCCCCACTTATCTCCGGGTGTCTTCTTCTGAGGCTTCCCAACTAAAAATTGCACCAAGTTCGCGTACTTATAGGGTGTTTCGGAATGTTATTACCCATCTACCGAACCTTACGTCCCCCATATCTCAAGACTGATGTTCGCACTGACTGCAGTAATCACTTTTTGTCCAACTGAACGAATTTTTGCATCTGTTATGCACTTAACCCTTTTAAGACGAATGGTAAGCTGTTTTATATATAAGGACTCAGCTCCTACCGCGCTGTAAACACTCTACACTTCGGTTATAAAACCAGTCTCTTAATAATGTATAAGGTCAACGTTGCTGTTTGTTCTGATATTCATAGAAAACAAAGGCAATGTCACTACAAGGTAGAATTTTTGAATGTTAGACCAGGTGCTACGTAAAATACCCGCTAGGCTTTAAAAGGTTAATCAGGCCCACCCAAATCAACCGTACTGATTTGACTTCAAGTACCGTGAATTTCGTATGTACCAATGCTTTAGCGTTGAAAACTCTATGACATATTCGTAGAATATATATATATATATATATATATATATGCATGCGCTTGACTTTCACAAGACGCATAGATTACTTTACTAAAGAGAATTAACTGGATTTTTTATTCGTTCATACGTGCACATTTTGAAATGTTATGCATGTCCTCTCTTACGTGTTTGGAGGTGTTATGCATTTATATTCATGAACGTTTCAAAGTGTTCAGCATTTACATTCGTGCATGTTTCAAAACGTTTCAAACTCCGTCATCTGCTATGGATCTGTCGTAAGTTGCAACATAAATCCAGTGACTGCAAAAGTAAATGTAATTCATAACATCGGAGGACTGTTGGGTCTGAATTCGATTGTGATCGTTATTTTAGGCTGAAATAACTCTAAGGTCTTCCAGCTTTTTGGCGTCAGTAGATATCATAGATTTCGACTCAGTTGAGATAAACTCAAGTTCCTGTCTAACTGGTGTTAAATACACCACTAATCATTTGAATGATAATTGTCATAAACATAACCTACTGTTTTATTTTATAAATTACTCTTATTTATTTATTTAATGATTTATTTATTTACCAATTAAATTACTAAAAGTACCGTCAACCAAACACTTGTAGATGTGGTTATTTTTTACAGTTTTACATTACGTGTTTCTGCCTGTTTTGTCTATAGTCGGATATATCTAAATATCTATACTTTGACTTCTATTCAATAATCCTGTGCTCACATTTTCTCGTCTTCTATTTCAGAATCCTCATATGGCACACACGTAACCTAAATCCACAGAGTGCTTACAGAACATTCCAAAATGTATAAAATACTTATATTTAAACTTATGTACACACTTCAACAGGAACCTGCTATAGATTTTTACAACACAGCCTCTTCTGTAAGTTTATAATAACTGCATTAAACGTATGAACGTTTACAAAAACACTAATCACCAAAAAAATGCACAAAGAGAGTTTTATCATCAATTGTAACACACTCCTACATGTTTCGACCCTGCTGGGTCATCTTCAGGGAGAACTTTTTCTTATCGTTACACTAAGGTTGAGAGCTCACACCTCCAAAAACAACGCAGTACGCAGTCAACAGCACATTCTCACTCAACTATAAAGTGCAACCTTAGTGTAACGATAACAAAAAAGTTCTCCCTGAAGATGACCCAGCAGGGTCGAAACATGTAGGAGTGTTTTACGATTGATGATAAAACTCTCTCTGTGCATTTGTTGGTGATCAGTGTTTTTGTATAATATAGTGCACGGACATGGAACACATTAAACGTATGGACGTTTATTTTTACAATTCCACTTTAACTGTAAAGAAAAATGTCATATTCTAGCCGTACAATTTTACGTTTGCAATCACCATTCCTCCTAAAAGTTTTGCGTTTTTGTAAACCTGATGATGGCCAGATAATGGCCAAAAGCGACCGAAACATGTAGCATAAAATCACACTGAATAACCATATATACTATTGCTGAGATTGACGGTATTTTCATTAATATTAGTTATGTTTTTCGCAACTTACTGAGGTATTGTCGCAACAGCTGTGTGTACAGGTTTACACTGTGAAAATCATTTATTCTTGAAAGTGAAACCGTTTGTCACAACCGGTCTGAGAGCGTATTGTTACAAACCTCCTTTTTTTTTCAAGTTAATTCGGAATACACGTTAAATTGTCTTCCTTTAAAATTAGTTTTTTATTTTGTTGTTACATTTAAATACTTCTTTTAGTTAAAATGCCTAATTAACATATTAATGTGTATTAATCACAATATGGGTATCACGTAACATAAGCAGCTTGGATTTGTCGTTTTCTTTGTCACTTTTTGCCAATTATGCGAATTTCGTAATCAGTACTGCTGCCAGTAACTGAGGATCGCCTTTCCTCAGATAAATTCCAGCTTTCACGCACTATAGTGTAAAACTGTTGAACTGGACTGTAGGCTGGTATAGGTATTGCCACGCCATCTCTTGTCGAGGTGATGAATAATGGTATTAACATCGCAGTAGAGAATCAGGTTTTATTTTACACCAAATTAATTACGTATTTGACTAAGGCCGGTGCGTAGGGCTGACACCCTTACCACCTTCATGTGCCGAGTGTCTTGAAATCTTCGAGCCTCAACCTTCTGGAGCTCTCAGGGCCTGTCCAGGCCTGTAAGGGGATTGCTTTTTTAAATGGAAGACCCACCTACTTACGAAATTAATTACTACTGAATAAACTGTCCACCTTAATATGTGGCTTCTTAATCTAAATACAACATGCTGCATTCCTGCTTTACGTGACCTGTTTTTCTTCCCAGCATATGTAATTGAGTATAATCATATTAAATACATTAATGCCAGCGCAGAATTGCATGAGGGTGCATCAGACGCTATAAGTGATGCAAACAGAAATAGAGTTGGAGCAAAATGTAATAAAATATCTTCGAAAATGTGCGTAAACGCATTACCTGCATCTACAGAGCAGAATGTACTAGAAATATAATAAGGGTTCTATCAAAATTTGAAAATGCAATAAAGAAAGTTGTGTAGTAAGGAGTTCGAAAAGATATGACATCAGTGTGAAGAGGGTCAGAAGGTCATCTTGTCATGTAACAGCCATTGGTACAACATTTCCCAACAGGATGAATTATAGATTCAAGACAAAAGATGGTCACATAAAAAGTGGCTGACAGGTGTCCATCTTGTAATTAAGTCTAAATAAAACGTGTAGTTTATAGTGGTAGGATATTCTGTAATCACCGCTTGTTGCCAAAAGTACTGTATTAATTCCGATGTGACGTATTTGATTTACTTAAACTCCACGTGGAGACAGACTGTATTTCTGGTAGTGCATCAAATGCCATGGAACTACACCTGAATCTTCTGTGCTTTGTAAAACGCAAAGAAATGTCTCTTGTAACAAATGCAGCCAATCTGAAAAACACGGTCGCCCATGCTTCTGTGTCCATTACGTTTGAGATGAAATGCACCAAAATATAATAATCACTGTTTATAAGAACCAACAGTCATTGTACAAAATTAAGAAATAATATAGTCTTGTCGCAGGTTTTAAAAGGTCTTTCTAATGAAGTTTCTATATTCAGAAAATTCCTTCTTTAAAAGAAAATGAAAATTATTTTCTATTACACCTATTCGCTTTATTTTAAACTAATATATTCATTAGCATATTTATGTACATGATTTAGGTTAATTCATTTCGGACGGTCTAATTCTCTTGGGGCATGATTGCAGAATTTAAGAACTTGGGAATATTTCTTCGTATTAGTGCAATAGGAACCAAAGTTTAGCACACAAGTACGGAATTTTGCATATGCATATACTGTGTATGTAACCTGAATGATTTGCAGGATATTTGAAATTCGGTTAAAATTATTACAGTAACGGTACCATTATTTTTTTAGGTGTTTTAAAAATCTATGAATGAATGCTAAGCTGCCCATTTTCCATCTCTTATCCTTCAAACACAGAAAACGCTTTGTCACAGGGGCTTCTTGGAGTGGTGATTTTAGAAATTAGAGCCTTATGGAAGGTGACTCCGTGAAGTTTGGTAGACAAGTACAAACGTTTCAGAGAAAATACTGTATTCAAATTCATAGTAAAAAGGTGTGGTGAAAAAAGAAAGGGGAGACATTCTTGTACCCTGAAGATGGACGCAGCATGTACCTCCATAACTTTGGTACCTTCTACCAAACTACAAGGCGTCACATCCCAGAAGACAGTAGTATTTACAGAAAATGTTGTCAGCATTTCACTCATTGCAACTGGTCGACACTAATTTAATCCACAAATACTAACGAACATGCCAAAAATTATCCGATAAAATTTTGTAAAATATTTTAAAAAATTCGACTCCTCAGAAATAGCTACAGTTATGTCTATCTCCATTTTTCGCATAGGTAGGCCTATGATACAGGATTATTTCCGTCGTTCTGTTTCAGTCTAGTTCGTGTACATTTTCTGGTGGACAGTGTGACACTGTAAGAGGCTTTTCTTTTACTACCTCTGTTTTCCCAGTAGTATCATTCCACCAGTGTTTCATTTTCACGTCAATTCATCTACCATCACTGCTATACAAGAGCGCAGTTCTCATCAAGTTGTTATTGACTCTCTGCCTTTGTTCCCCGCTGTTTCTTAAAATATCGCGGTGGACGTTGTTTCATACTTCTTCCAGAGTGTGGGATCGCTCTTATAACCAGTCTTCAAAGCACGGACTACTGTTGTGTCATACTGCCGTACGCTGTTCAGTATCGAACCATGTTGTTAGAGCACTGAATGTTTAGCTGAGAAGTGCATTACTAGTAGCAGACAAATGCGATTATTCATGGCGGAAAAGTGTCAAAATAGTTAAAACTGCGACAGTTTTGAATTTTCAGTCAGATATAAACACATTTTGTTTCGTATTAACGCTTAATATCTGTATTGTCAGCGGACACGCGGTGGTGCATTTGGTTGAGGCACTGTGCTACAACCCGGAAGGTCGCGAGTTCGATTCCCGGTGGTGTCATTGGAATTTTTTATTGACGTAATCCGTCCGGCCGCACTATAGCCCTGGGGTCGACTCAGCCTCTAACAGAAATGAGTCCTCAAATGCATAGGGCTGACAACGTTACCACTTTCATGTGCCGATTTTCAAAAAATCTGGCAGCTTCAAACTCCTGGAAACCTAAGGGCCTGTCCAGATCTCTAACGGGATTGCTTTGCCTTTATCCGTGTCAAATCTACTTTCAAGTTTTAAAAACTTTTATTCTTTATATTACATTTTATGAAAAGACGTTGCTGTGTCTGTTTTTATTTAGATTATTTTTATATTCAGGTTTTAGTATAATGGCAAACAGAACTGTCTCTGCCCCTTTTATAATTGTTGAAAAATCGTTTATGTGTAATAAAATTGGGCGGAGAATTTGGCCTTGATATACACCACTGTTTAATCTCCTTTAAACCTGACATATTCCTTCCTGAGATATCCTGTCTGGGTACTTGCCTGACGATTTATTTCCACACACTTAATATCCGGACGTATATTACCAGACAATGTATCTTCCAAACCTGAAGTCGGAGCTAATAATGGGAGACAGCAGAATTGTTTAGCTGTAACAAATATTTCTTATTATCAAGCAAAAATAAGACTTTGGAAAACCAGCCATTATACGTGGCCACTGACTTGGTTACTGTTAACTGACATCTAACAAACTCTGTTGCTCACTGCGGGTTACTCTATGCTGCTACTGTGAAATCACAACAACAGTAAACACATTAACGTCAGTCTTTATTCTCGTCGATATGTACAGTATGATAGCTATATACAGTTTGTCCATGTCGGACGTATTTACAAATGTTTCTCCTTTGATACTGTGGCGGCGAAGGGCCGCGTTAGTGAGGTCCGACAGACGTTACTCTCGTAAAGAAACGGACTCACTGAAGCAGTGCAGTGAGAGTGAGTTCTGTACAGTGTCAGCCGGTTGCGCGGAGCAGGCTGCGCAGTGGAGAGCCTGGGACAGCTCTGTGGTGCCGAGCAGTGTGTGCTGGTAGATACTGCGGCGCGTTCCGCAGGATGCGAGCTGTAGATGCTGCTAACAGGCCGAGTGGCGGATGGTGCTCGGGAGCCGATCGTGGAGACTCGTAGCACGTTGAGTCTTGATATTGAACGCTGGATCCGGAATACTGGAATGCACAATTTTTGCAACCAACCAACCAACCAAAGAGCTAACTAAGGGCGGAGACTTGGGCGAAGCGCAAGGCGACGTCCCTTTGTCTGAGTAGCCATTCCTGCGTTTTAACGCATCGCTGGGCTCTAAGACAGACACCTTACTCTATAACGGGGATTCGCTTACGCTAACTGTTTATAGTCCTGATGCGCGCCTGGGACTTGGTACACTAAATGCTACGGCTGTGAGAGCACATAGACTTCCTATCTGAGGGGAGGGGGAACTTTGGTTGGATGGCTGCCTGGGAGTTGAACCCAGGGTGGCAAATCACGTAATATATTGGAAGTGGGCACTTTGGTGAAGCCGCCGTGCCCGCGGGGAGGGGGGTTTCGCGGGCCGTTGATCAAGTTTTATGGTAGGAAACCTAAAGGAAATGGACCTCTTGGAAGACATAGACATATGTGGGATTATAATATTAGTGTAGATCTTCAAGAAATATTATTAGAGGACGTAGATCGGATCGAACTAGCTCAAGATGTGTAAACGTTGCAGGCTGTTGGAAAGGTGGTGATGAAACTTTGGGTACCTTAAACTACGAGGAATTTGTCGACTAGCTGAGGAAATATTAGCTTCTGAGGAACGACTCTGCTCCATGCAGCAGAGTCCTTGTACTGAAGTGTGAAAATGCAGCATTGACAAGAGACGCTATAAATTCGCGTCCTCCCATCCTTGTTATTTACTGTAGGCAGTAGTTTGTCCGAAAGCTTAGCGTACCTAGTCCAGCAGTGTTTCTTGAGAAACTCCTTGACTGTAATCTGATCCCATTCAGTAGCGTGTGGTGCTCGCCACGGTCGAACTGGACAAACTTGGAGTGCCATGTTGTCTAGCTTACGGATTATTGCACGTAGATCCCATGCTGCAAATGGGTTGGTACACCAGAATAAGGGCCAGTTGCCTGCATAGACAGATCTCCTCCCCTAAAATGGACATGTGTGTGTCAAGTTATTGTGATGAGTCAGATTACACCTTGTAAGGGTGTTTATGTTGATCCCATTTCTGGGCACTAGCAACTTGTGCATGTTTGTTGTGTCGCCATGGATAAGAATGAAATGACCGTAGGCTTAGGTGTGTTCATGATAAGAAATAAAATATAACTTCACTTACTGCCACACCAGCATCTTTTCCATCACTGTCATCACGACCATTCACTCCACCACAGTCATCACAATTCAGTGAAACTGTCCCGACCAAGAGGTTTATATATTAGGCCATGACAGAAAATGCACAATTTGCAGGCTTAGGAAAAAAACTGGATGGAATTGGTGATAGACTGAATACATGTGCCAGGAAATGTTTGATGTACCTTACATAAGGAACGGGTGTCTCTCGTCCATTGCAACAATGTGCAACAAATGCAGTTCATTTGCAGTCGCATATAGTTACGTGTCACAAAATCTGTAAACTACATTCTGAAGCAAAACTGAATTTTGAGAACGGGTACCTTCGAGTAGTATATGCGTAAAAATTGAATCCACGCTCAATTATGTTTGTTGTTGAAGATTGGTTGAGACTCGCTGGATGCAGGGACTCTCAAAATAACAAGTGCTGGTCTGCAGATATTCCAGTGTTCATCCATGGAGTGTCATGAAATGATATTAACGTATATGCGTAAAATAATATGGGTGCAACTGGGAATAATGCGTGTAATTATTTTTCAGAGACCCTAAATTAGTACTGGTACGTAACATATTCTGACACCATTTTTGAAGCTTTTTCCAATATCAGGAAACACATTTCTTTTCATTAGAAAGAAACTGCGAGATCTGATACTACAAATTACTTCCTGCACTGTGTTAAAATATGATGAGTGGGGAGCTAATACTGAATTAACTGCAGTGCATTAAAGAAGTGTGTGTATCCCAAAACACTGCAATGTGGAAGAAAGGCAGTTGCTGTCTTACCGCCGGTCACGCAAAACGGTCCCTGTGTAGTGTGATGCGTGGAACTATAAAATTCCATACATTTAAACGCTATTCTGTTTCTCCAGTTCTTTGATGATTTCTAAAAATACGGGTTGGAACAACCTACTACAATAAAAAAAGACAACTGCTTTGGGTTTTTATTTTCTTGTTTTAACCATTATGAAGTTACTGGTTTTGGTATGATTAAATATACAAATATTAATTACATTTTTAAGTTATTTTTATAGATATATATCTTTATATATGTGTATTTATAAATATAATATCCTAATTTCAATCTCAGTAGTATAATTAGATCTAAATAACAGATAAAAATATTCTTCAATGTTTCTGTATTGTCAAGAGCTGTTATTTCTCACGAAATTACGTCACTTACTGCGCCCTGCCACATGTACACACTACCAAGTCACGATATACTTTTCTTAGACTCCATTTAACATTCATTATATCAGTATTTAAAATATAAGCTACAGATTGCTGTGGTTTATACATTATCATTTATTGTTCAGTGAGCAGTTTTTCCTTACCTTACATTAAATCCTGCCCAGTGTAGAACTATGTTTTTGCATAGCAGATTCCTTAAAGATATCACTATTTATATGGGTCGTTCAAAAAGTAATTCGTCCGCGCATCTATCTCGCGCAAGAGGTGAGCCCTTGAAGCAAATTTCGCCATCTTCTGTGTTTCTTGGGCTTCAGGTTGCAGTGGGGAACAGCTTGGCGTACTTAGTGGTTTGCGTTATAGTTTGTTTAAAATGAATGACTGTTTCTCAACCGTGTCTAAGCGCATCAAACAGCGAGCTGTTGTTGACGTTTTGACGCACGAAAATGAAACTGCTACCGG
>BLKM01011892.1:0-23195 GCA_013340265.1 Coptotermes formosanus
CTATATGAAGCTGGCGTAGTACCCTAACCTGAACGACAGACTGTTTCAGTTCATCATTCACAATCATCCGATCATTCGATGACACATAAATTGTGAAGTTGATGAAATGCCATTAAAGAATCTATGTAAGGAGAAAATACGCGTAGCAAATTACGGTACAGTTTCTAAATTACGTGGCTCATTTATGCAATTAATTCGCCTGATTTGACACGGTTTAGGCCTGTAAGTCTTGCATCCCAGAATTAAAGACGGCATTTGTTTTATACGTTCTTTGCACAAAGTGCATTAAATGAGAGAATACTTGGGATGTATGTCTGTCCCGCAGCATAACTTCTGATTCTAGCCGGACTCGTATCAGTTTTGCTGCAGGCAGTCCACACAAAACCCTGGATAACGAGTTTAATTTTGTTTCACATTTTTCATATATGGGGCCTATTGTGCATACACTTCAAATAGAATGTCATATTTTTCTCAGATACGGCTTTTCGTACAAAAAGCGACACATAGCCTTGCACCTAACTGCTTACGTTGGAAGTGTTTTTCGGCACAGTGAATATTGTAGCGAAATAGGAGAAAAAATTGTGTGGGACTCCATTTGCAATGAATAGATTTGCAGCAGTACATATGTATATTTATAATTATAGAAATGATTGTTGGCGTCCTTTTTTGTGTCTAAGAAATATAGTCACAAATTTTTGTGTTTAAATGCCGTAGTAATTATTTTTGATAATTTAAGTAACCTGTGTTTAACTTACAGGCCTAATGAATTTCATGTGGTTGAAATCGTAGGTGTATATACGGTTTAAACGTTGCATTTTAGAAAGCAGTGTGATAGGATTTAGCAGTCAAAACGTCAGTAAAGACGATTTTGTAATCAGACGAGTTTATCCCATTCTCACAGGTAGCTTATGCAAGACTGAAGAAAATAATATTGCACTTTTTTGAAAATGAAGAGTTCTGAGTTACTAGGAAATTTTTACCTGCAGTAAAGAAATTGATGTGAATACTGAGCATCACGTTTGATTGGTTGCTTCCTGTTAGGGAGATACAGGTTCAAATCTGGACCCGCAGACCATTTATCCCGAATTGCTTTCCTCGCCTCTCCCGCCCCCAAGGCATGTTTGAGATGATACTTCACATTACATTACGATGGCTTCTTTCCATACACTCTCCAGTTTCTCACTCATTAACCATCCTATCTTTCGACACTAAAATATTTTAGATATGAAAATCGTGTTCGAATATGCCAAATTGTACAGACCTTCCGGATAGCCTCTTTGTCGTTATATAGCAGTCAGAACTTTCAGTAGCTGTGACTGTACCCCAAGGTGTCGGCAATGAAGGGAAGCTCCAGACAGCTGTATTTCAGTCGGTGCTGCAGTTTCGACCTTGGTCGAAAAAGAGTTATTGTGCATCTTTATTGAACTCGTGATATTAAGTTTTCCTCAAGAACTGTAGTGTAAAAACTTGAAACCGTTCCTGTGGGGCGGAACTGTCAAATCATCCCATTGCCAATTTAAAGGATTTCGGGCGTGTACTGTTAAATAAAATTAAGTGCCAAGTAACTGTGTAGAGAACCAAACAGTACTTTGGTAGAATACGTACCATCCAGTTGCATTTACTTTTTTTAAGATAAATACGTGTAAAATTTGTGTAGAGCCTACTTTATATAGCATTCTGAGTGGCGATTACACGTATCTTTTCGCAATGCATCCTTTCGCATGCTCGTTATACTCGACATTCATGTATTGCAGATATAACTGTCGCATAGCTTGTACCGCTACACGCAACTCTGCATCGTCATAAGTAACACAACTTTGCGTCTCTTTAAATATACACACTATAGGCGGCAAGGAGTTCAAATAACGATCCAAGTGTTAATGTAACCTGCATTTGATAATGTGTACCAGTTTTTTGTAAGGTGAATTATGCACAAAATCTAAAATACACTAATCTAGTTTGGCTTAAAATAGGAGCTGTATTGGACAGATACGAAATGAAACTAACTCTCAGCAATTATAAAGGTAGGTTTCCAGTACTAGCATTTATCAGAATTCGTTTATGAGTACTGAAAATTAAATATGTGGGCAGAGAGGCGGACTGAAATTATGTCCCTTACATGCCTTCGTTTAGTGGACTTCATAAAAAATACAACCAAAAATTTTCCGCAGCTCGTGACTGAAGAAGCCCGATTTCCTGTGGTTCCAACATAGAGACATCCACAACTGCAGTAAGACTGCGACGTGCGGTACTTTGACCCCTGTTCTACACGCACAGTCATGTTTGGGGGCCACCGCATCGACCTGTGTCGATCTGCTCGAACAGAACGCGATACAATGTGCGGGCAGGCGTGTCCTGCCTATAGCTTAGGACTGCCGTGGGGTCAGTGCCAGGCTGCCATGTTGCTGCAACCCGAAATGCTAGAGAACTGCCTCATCTGACTATGTACGTAATGAAGTTCGTCCATGTATGAGGCTTGCCTGCAAAAGCGCTTCGGATGAAAGAGGAAGTAATGACTTGTTGACGGTTGATAGAATAACTTTTCCTTTTACATTTTTATAACGGCCTGGAGATGACTACAAAATGTGGTCGAAACATGTAGCCGCCTAATTTATAACAAACATTAAACAAGTTGTGAGGACGGTACTTCTTATTTTGAATGCTGTTGCTGTATCACAACGGTATGCACATTACAAAGTTTCAAACCAACAGTCACAAGAAAATTCTGGCTGCATTTGTCAAATTCTCTCCATTTTCTGGGTGACGAGACTCATACTGTCAGCTTGTTTTTGCTACTTCAGGGCCAGTAACAGCCCAGTTTCCCAATAATTCACGTCACTATTCAGACTTTCGACATGCATTGACGGAATTCCGTCATATTCACTAAAAGAAACATGATAAGTGGCGTTGACAATATTAAATAACTTGAAAAATCTGATCAGTTTCATTGCAGCACATATTTACGGCTAACCATCGTGCCCACAAGCGTAGGCCTTAGGCTTCGGAAAAGACAGGAGGACAAAAAATACATCATTTTCTCTTGTTAAGGTCCGCTGCTTCCTTCTGGTTCTATTAGCAAGTCATATACCATACATTCACGTAATATAGCGTGCGCCGAAAGCTTTTGTTCGCGGAACCCTTTTGGTCTTGAAATCTACTGACAAAACACATGAAGAAATCACGTGGCGCAATATAAAATACGGTCATCTTTTACTGTAAAAGTAAAAGCATATTAAGATACAAGATATTTTCGCTAGTAGCTAAAGGATTTATTACAAAATTATTACAAAATTTTCGGTAGTACAGTTGTTATGAGTGAAAAGTTATAACGTGTTAACTGAAAAAATGACGTCTAAATCTGCAGAATATGTACTAGTAAGTCTTAACACGCATAATTACGACACAGTATTAGGGAAGTGATAAATGCCTTTAAGCTATTGTAGCCATGCTCTTCTTCTTCTTGTTTCCACACAGTTTTTCTGAACTCTGCCTGTTAGCCCTCTGACAAAGTGTAACACGCGAAGCCACCTACACAAGGGCTAAGAACGTTGTGTCCTTGTCAAGCGGTTTATTATTCCACCCTCACGGCTGATTTCATAACGGAGCATTCTCTGGCGTTGTTACTTCGATAGTAATTTCAAAACAAATACAGTCTTGCAGTTACCCATGCTGTTGTCGATTCTGCATTCAACCATATTTGGTAACACTGTATTTTCAAAACATGTGAGTCAATGAAAGGGACTGACTATGTTGTGTCGTTATAAACGAGTGTTATTCTGAGGAGTATAATGTTACTGTTAACAGCGAGGAATTGGTACCACAGAATATCTGACGCTATAGACGGGGTGTCGCATAACTCGATGTCGTTATAACTGGGATAGACTCTAGATTAAGAAGGCCACAGAGTTTTGATGACACGGATAAAGTGATAGATTCGTTCTCCGGAGTTTGTCCCTCAGAGGGTACATGGACCAATTTGCTAAGTCGTGCGGGCAGTTTCGCGCTGTGTTGATAAATAATTTTTAGAATTTCTCTTACAAAACGTATTCAACCAGTCTGTCTGTATTTCTTACGTTTAAAAATAAATATATCAATAAACATTCAGCGCCGTAATTTTCCCAGGCACACCTATATATTGCGCCAAATTAACAGTGTCAAAAAGGTAAATTTCGCCCTGTAACCTGCTATGAAGGCACAGAGGGAGGGTAGAGGTATATTTCTGCTCTTTCTTTACCCTGAGCCTTAGATGGATATGGGTGGTTAAAGCCACACCCCCGGCAGTAACCTGTTATATAAGAGGCTGCGTTGGCCCCAGGGCCGAAAATATCGCCCTATTGGGTTTCGATCCCTGTACCGTTTAGCCCGTAGCGAGTAGCTATCCCGGCCCTTAAGTTAAGGGTGTTAGAATTTTCGATGACCTTCTTCCAACTGAAGTGTTTACGAGAGTTGAAGCTATGTTCTAATACAGTATGCAGATTCTCCAAATCTATTTTCTGCTATTTGGAATGTTTCATTGTCCTTGATGTACCTTTTCTACTAGTCAGAATGTACTGTTGCAAAGTTAATTTCACAACCGATATCACACTGCACAGGCCAGGAAGCATTTGCCCTTGTAGCTCGACAAAAATTTACCACGTCTATAAAATCCTGCCTGGCTAACTGCCGCGTGAAATTCGTCAGGTTTCTCACATCTGACCCTGAAGGCAGAGACGGAGTTACTCTCTGAAACGTTGGCCTATCTAAACCACTAGACGCGGCTGTCAGCTCGAAAGGATTTCATTGATTCCAGTCGCAGCGAAAGCTGTAAAGCTTACAGTCATCACATCAAATAGACTTCCCGATACATGTCGTGGATACTGACTGGGAAAATACCCCATATTTCATGTCATGTACAAATATTTCGAAAGATGAATCTGTTTTGGTAAATTCCTGTAAGTTTATTTTGTAAAAGGGGAAGAGACAATACAGAAGATTCAGGTGTGAGTAGAGGGATAATATTAAAATATACTGTAAAGAAACAGGGCGAGATCGTGTGGTCTGGATTCATTTCGCGTAGGGCAGGACCTACTGGTGGCATTTTTGTGAACATGACATCGCATTTCCGGTTGTACAAACTGCGGAGATTCTCTTGGCGAACTGATTGGCTGCTAGCTTCTCAAAAATGAATCTGCTCCGTCTAGTTAGTCAACTTGGACTACATATGAAGCAGAAGTTGTAGTTAAGAAATGGCCGCGAAAATTCCAGTCGTTCGAAAAGTTCCTAAGACAGACTCTGTGAACCAGATACAGATATTTTTGGTGTCATGTTACAGAATTTTTCAATGCGTATGCGGGCTATCCTCAGACATGAGTGCATTTGGAGCTTCATGACCTTTGATTCTTTTTAGCAAATATGCGATGATGGATTTGGAGGCCTTTTCAATTCAACGTTGGAGGTGAACTACAATATTAATTTTAAAGTGTAGACTTATTACTGGACTGTAGCCTCATAGACCAAAGTCGTGTTGATTTTAATTAGCTATCTCGGTACAAAATTCACTGCTGTCAGCCAACCAACATAACTTTCTGGAAATGTCCGATCAAGGCAATGACTAACGGGAGTGCCTAATGTGGTGTGGCACCATTTTGCAAATACCACTTTGGTTTTCCTCCAGATGCACATGTTGTGGAATGAAGTGATATCCCAGCACATGATAAATGATAACTCCAACGTTTTACTCAAGATTGGACAAAGAGCACCTTGCTTTGGCTTCCGGAGAGCTAACGTGTGTTGTCTTACGATAAGCTGCTACCTCGGGTTTTGTTTATTCACAACTACAATTACATCTACACGAACATTTATATGCTGAATTGGAAAACAATATTTTACTTTACAATTTTCAATTATTTTCTCTTATCGAAATAAAATTCGCAGGTTTTTACTAGCCGGACTTCTCCTGCTTTCTCTTGTTCCTTTCTCCAAATTTCGAGTTAAACCAGCAGTGAAAGAGAAGCCTTTAGAGCAGAGCTCCTTGCATGGGCAGTGGGTCCATAGCAGGGCCTCAAATTGTTGTATTCGTCTGATGTGCGAATTAGGACAATTTTTTTAAATCTATATGAGAGGCTTTCAATAAAGGTTTCGGGCAGTTCATCTTTTCAGCTGCGTCGACGACCTACAATGAAACCAGCTTCACTGAAGGATGTACATGGCCTGAAGGACAGTGAATCTTACACTATAGCTGCTATGAACAGGTCTCAGTAAGCATGACTAAAGGCAAAGGAAAATGCTGCGAATTTTGTATACCCATTGCATTCCGGTCATTATGACCCTGGGCTCGACTCAGCCTCTAACAGAAATGAGTACCGGGAACATTTCCTGGGGCGTAAAAGTGGCCAGTGCCTAGGGATGACAAACTTACCAACTTCATGTGCCGACTGTCTAAAAATCTGGGAGCCTCAAACACCTGGAACCCTGTGGGCCTGTCCAGGACTGTAATGGGATTGCTTTACCAACGCACTTGAGCCGCTTTGATGTAGCGGCCTATCGGCTGAGACATACTTGATTAACCCGGTAAAAATCATGATTGATGAGGGATTTTATTCTGTTTGGTTGCGTTCTTATCATAAAGGTACTTGCCTCCTTTGGGCGATTATGTTGCAATGTATCATAATGAATCTATCTACAAGCTGCCAACAAAACCTTGAAGCAATAAAGCGTGACTATACACGTAATCGAACAGTTTACCAAAAGACGTGGGCTTCTATCCTTGCACACTGCATGGTAATTCACAATTATCCTATCTTCCTCATGATCACAAGCTTCGAGTTCCAAGGTCGAAAATATACAAAGTAAATTTCCTCTTGTGACTTAGTCATGATAAGGTAATATTTTGTCTCTGTTCAGTCTAGTCACCATGACACCTGTGTAGGCCGACACATAGGCCTACCTACACTAGCAATCCGCTGCATGCTGTGGGTTTGTGCTGGATATTCGTATTCGTTCTTTTCTTCCTCTCCCCATTTTTTTGGCGTGCAGTGGCATCGAGAGGTGCTGAAGAAGTCGACTGCTGCGCCTGTGAGGAATGGAGGGCACGTGCCGCAGTAAGAGGCCCTGGTCTTTCGAAAATGTGTGCGTGTATGTATGAGCAAAGCGGTGTTTTCATGTGCATTCCTGCGTAAGTTTTATATTTTCATGTTTAGCTTGTGGAAGATTATGACGTTTATCAGATTTTAATACCACATACAGGTATTAATAGTTATATATTATATAAACATATTCGTATGTACCGTTAATGATTGCGTTTATTAACTAATACTTTTTTTATAAAACGTGAGACAGCCATGATGCGGGTCGTCGGAAAACCACTTGGTTTACCAATCTGTAAAAGAGAACCACCGCTATTTACAATATGCAGCAGAGAATTCACATAAGATGGAAGCGATTTGATGAGGTGGAGAGTGACGAGACTCGGCAGAATTGCCCATGCCTTGTCCACTGGTACACAGCGTAATGGGTTGCAGAGTATCTCTCCAGAGAAAAGTACCTGTCTAACACAAACACTTGTCACCTTAATACTGGCGTAGAATTAGGAAGGGTGATATGGGTAGGACTTGCAGCATGTATGGGGAAATATGAAATGCCTATAAAGTTTTTATTGTAAAACACCATACGACTATACGAAATGGGCGACATCTTCCTATGCGGGAATAGTATTAAAATTGGATTAGAGAAGCAGGATCTGAAGGAGTACTGGCCCAGGATGTAATTCAAAGTTGCACTTTTTGGACAACGACAGTAATAATTCGTTTTCATAAAAGCAGGAATTCTCTTGACCGTGTGAACAACTGGCAACTTGTCAACTAATTTTCTGCACAATGGATTTTTATTTGTTAAATAGTCAGCGAGCGAAACCAATTTATACTACTGGAGTGAACTTCGCTGGTTCTGTATGGTCTGTTACGGAATGTTAGTTAATTTCCCCGGACAGAATGTCCGGTAAATGTTCTAAAGCAATGCACGACGAGGAAATCAATGAAAATTGTCAAATTTTCCAATAAAAATGTCAAGGAAAGAGTGACTTTATGTTTATACTCCTGAGCGGTACAGTACATTATCTGCCATGTATTTACAGGAATATCCTGTAACCTGGAGTTGCTTGGTAAGCTAGTTATTCAGTTTGGTTGGTCCGCATCAACTGAAGACTTTATTTACCTCCGAGCTAATAGGCAGGAAAATTGTATGGTGAAATCGAAAGGATTAGAAAGGAAGCGGTCTTTAACTATTTCAAGGTTTTCTCCCAGCATTCACATGGAACTAGTAAGGAGAAGCACAAGAATCATCAGCCAGGGCAGCCGGTACAAAAATCGAAATTCAAACTGTCCCTCTCTGAAACGAAACTTAGCCCAGCTACTAGATATTGTTCTTCCATGGCGCGACAGCCCGACATCGGGCCTTGGCTTCCTGCCATTACTACTTATTCTGATGCATTTAGAGTTACGTTAACCAAGCAACTAGGTACGCTCTCAATTATTCAGTAAATTAGCTATTCAGTTTAGGTTAGGTAATCAGTAAGGTGGTGTCTGGTAGTAATTAGCAAAGCAGTTGTTTTACTAGTAAGTAAATCATTTACGTAATTCAGTTAGATTATTTACTGAATAAGGTTTTTTTTATGGCGCAACAGCCCCTAGTGGGCCAGGGCTTCCTCATTATCAAGGCTTTACGATCACACTCAGACATATCACACTCGGTAGGACTCCTCTGGAAGAGTGATCAGCCCGACGCAGAGACTTCTACCTGGCAACACACAACACTCACAAGAAACAGACAGCCATGTCCCCAGCGGGATTCGAACGGATAAGGCTATTAGTATGATTTAATTAATCAGCTGCTTAGTTAATTCATTAGTGAGTGAATGAGTGATTCAGTCAATTGATATGTAGACAAGAGGTTGGTTGGTTGGTTGGTTGGTTGGTTGGTTGGTTGGTTAGTTAGTTAGTTAGTTAGTTAGTTAGTTAGTTAGTTTAGTGAGTCACTTGATTACTGGATTGTAGTAATTTCAGAGAAGAGATTACGGTTATGTATCTAGACCACTGGATTTATTACCACCTCCACGCGCCCCAGTGCCCCAGTTTGCACCACACAGGAAGACAGCAACCGGTCGGCAGGGCTGAAGAAAGTTCCTCCCGCGCACTCTCCACTCTCTACCGGCTGCCTTAGCCTACTTTCTATTTCCCCATCCCCTGACTCCAAATTTGACGATGAAAACTTGGAAGGAAAGTTTTATGAATGAACAGTTTATTAAAATTCTACTCTCAGAATGTAAAATACATCGCAGCATCACACCGTCATCGCAGGAAACCTAGAGTCGATCAACCTGGGGCGTGTCTTTAGGAGGAAAGTTCAAATTCGGTATCACATTACGGATTTGCCTTTCTTGTATTTTCTCTTCCACTCTTTCTTCGTTCCTTCATATCTACCTGCATTTACGTTTTTACCCCTTCCTTCTGCTTTTCAGTTTTTCTTCGTTTATTATAAATTTAGACCTACATTTTGTACATTCTTTAGTTTGATATCTTTCTTTATTTATTGTTTTGTCTGTCCTTGCTTCGTCCTTCCTTTCTGTAAATAATCCAGAATGTGTTAAGACACTTATTCTTTCACAGTGTGTTTTCTACATTTCGTACACAGTACGATTAAGGTTCGTAGTGATAAGCCGATGAGATATGTGGCTATGAAAGCAACGTAGAAATATCAGTCAGTTTACAGGAACGTTAGTCCCTCGACCACAATGTTCGCTTGGCTAAAAGATTGTGTATAGTCACCGCGGTAGGTCGATTATGTTTAGTCCAAAGAAATTTTGAGATAACGCTCACTTAAAAGATGCCTCTGAAGCCCAAAATAGGGTAAGAAGAAGAAATCTGTAAAGGTTAGTACATTCTCTTGGAGGAAAAATAATTTGAAAAAAAGATATTTTGAAAAACAAATACTTCTTGCGACATTTACACCCCTATTGAAAGGGAGTGAATTACGACTTGAACTGGACAGGGTAAAACACAGAGATCCTTTACAGCGAACCATTCAAGTATCTGTATTTGTCGTTTATTTAATGACGCTGTCAGTAGCTCAGATTACATGACTTCGGATGGCAGGATGATCACGTATAACGAACTGTACAATATATGGGAGGTAGCGGTCCTTCTCTGATTTGAAGCATATTCCAGCATTTGCTGGGAGAGACAGAGCAAAATCATGAAACTCTGCAGTCAGGATATTCTAAGTTCCGGCCGAGATTTGAGGTTTTCTGTGCTTTTTCCCTCTCCCGTCAAGCAAATGCCGGCATCGTTGGTCTACACCAAATTAGGCCACGACCAGTTCCTTTCACATTCTTTCTTATTCATTTTTTCACTAATCATATTGACATGCTGCAACAAATTTAATCACAATCCACTGGATGGTGTGCTTTCATAGATTGTCCGCAGTTACACGGCCGTCATTAAAATGGCAGTATTGCAGCAACGAAGAATGGAGTTAGATGTAAAGTTTGATTAATATGTAACATAAATATGCAAGCCTAAAGTTATCACAAGTAAAGAGTAGTGCAAGATTACGTTTGTGTTAAGAAGGCAGGCATGCCAAAGCCTACATGCTACAAATACACTGCATTGATTCTTGGGTTATTTAAGAATGCACAGGTGTTGTGAGTGGGTGTAAAACTGGAGGGAGGAGTGTGTTCAGCTAGCAGGCTCTGCCGTGTAATGACTATGAAGGTAGTATATTTAATGTGTTCTATGTCCGTGCACTATATTATACAAAAACACTAATCACCAACAAATGCACAAAGAGAGTTTTATCATCAATTGTAACACACTCCTCCATGTTTCGACCCTGTTGGGTCATCTTCAGGGAGAACTTTTTTGTTATCGTTACACTAAGGTTGCACTTTATAGTTGAGTGAGGATGTGCTGTTGACTGCGTACTGCATTGTTTTTGGAGGCGTGAACTCTCTGTGGTCCCGGCTAGTGCATGTTTGTCATTTGACCCTATCTCAACCAGTTGAAAGCAGTTCTGGCCTCCGCAACCTATTCGTCTAAGATTAGTTTGAGTATTATTTCACATCTACGTCCAATAATCCCAAATAGTCTCTTTTTATAAGGTTTCTTTTCCAAAGACCCTACAGTCTCCTCGTGCATGTTACATGCCCCGTCCATCACGTCTCCCTTGGTTGACAACATTCGGTGAAGGTCACGTATTCTGAAGCTTCTTATCAAATAAGTGTCCGCATATTCTATTTACTTAACATTTCTGAGACTTAGGCACCTTCTGCTACGCTTTGTAAGTACCATCATTATGTGATCTTCTCTGAAGTAGGAGACCTGTATCTTTTATCACACCGCTCAACTGCTACGGACTACAAACGCGAAAAAGTATCTGTAATTTTCCATTACTGATAGCCCTACGCGTGTGCAGCTTTTAGTCGACGTCATTCTCACAGATTCATGCATTATACTGTAGGCCTATCTTATCCTGTCGTGCCTTGAAACTGTCAACCATATCTATAAACCGGTATTAGTCACACTACCTAACTTTGCAGAATATTTTTCGGGCATTTTAAGTTGTTTCGTTTGTAGTGCCATGACGACAATATTAATAAGAGCACAATACATTAGGAAAATGCTGTTTAGCCACTCAGTATGTTTTATAACCTTAACTACTTCAGAGAGTTATTAAAATTAAAAGATATCAATGATCATTTGACCTGTCGCTTGTATTGTTGTGGGATGTACATCTCACAGCGATGGTAGAATATAGACTGTGTTTATCCATTTACCTATAACTTACTTAAGGAAGCCGTTAATTACTCAGGCTACATAGGGTCGAATGAGCGGATGACAAATTAATAATGAACTGGAAAGTATGTGGAAGGAAGCTGTCATGGTCTAACTGAAGGTACTATCTAAGCACTTGCCTCGAGGGACTGAAGAAAACCACTAAAACCTAAGTCAGGTTAGCCATATCCCGGCCAAGTTTCAAACTGTGTACCTCCCAAACACGGCTTTGAAGTGGTACTGCTTGAACAAACTTCCTGTGTTTGTGTCTCAGAGCAGTGCTGAGTAAAATATTTAAACCTGAGGAAGGCAAAGTCACTAAGAACAGAGAGATGCTGCGCACGTTACATGGAGCTCCAAAATTTGTCCACGTTACGTGAAGTCAGTGAGGTATTAGGAGGTGTTACATAAAGAGGAGCTCAGCGAGCTGTGCGCCTTGCGTGAAATCACTGCAGGACAAGGAGATATTACACACAGCACGTGAAGGATAAAACGCTGTCTTGAGGAACCTCTAAAAATGACACTTCGCAGTTACATTTCTTACTAATCAGAAGACACAGGAATTAGAAATAAACCCCGATGAGTAGGTTGAGTTTTTAAGTTTGTGTTTGCAAAATGTTACATCTGCTCTATAAAGAGGACACCGTCAGTAGCGCCGCAGATGGGGTTCCAGTCGACACACTTCTGAGCATGCCGGGAGTAATATGAAAGTAATGGGAGGATTTTTATAGGTAACTGCATGCGGATGGCGGGATACTACCTTGAAATAGGCCGTCACCTCCTTCCAGTCCTCACACTTCAATCATTATAGCTTTCCCATTTCAATCGACGTCATATAGGAAGCAGTTGAAGTACCTCCCTTAAATAACGCAATACTCAACGATCTGACTATTGCAAAGATGTATTGCCGGACAAGCAGATGTATTGCCGGACAAGCAGATGTATTGCCGGACAAGCAGATGTAGCAGTAATGTCCTGTTCTTTTATTCTGGAGACACTCGGCTTCAGGTCGGCCGGAATTATCAGCTATGCTGTCTGAGAACTTTCGTTGTTCTATTAGACCTCTCCACGCGAATGTCCTGAAATACGACACGACTGCCCCCTTCCTAGTCCATATTACTTCTTATTCCTTATCATCTTTCCATCTTATCGATACGTGAACTAAGAATTACGGTCATGTTCTGTGCGCTGCTTCCATTGCCAAGGTATAGTCATGTAGTCATGCAGGTGTGCTTGTAATTATGTAATGATGATCATAGCGCGACACTGGAACGGCGTGCATTCAAGCGTAGAGCTCCGCAGTTTTCCTGACTGAATACAGCAGGCGGAGGAAAGTGAGATGGGAGATACCAGTTATGACCTCATAAATTGCAGTTCTTAAAAATTATGCAGATCTACGTCATTTGTTGTATCTCCGTAGCTGAAGATTAGATAAACTGTACGTTAAAATCCTATAAGAAATTTTCAGACGATGTCTATTTTTATCCAGCTTGCTACATTAAACTTTGAAATTGAATACTGTCAATCAAAAAACGCCTTTCGGATCCACAATTCAACCTGTCTCATTGGTGCAGGTGCAAGTGCGGTTAGCAGTTGCAATCCAAAGATTCCTTTTCGGGGTCAAAAAAGGCCGAGGCAGTACGATCCAGTCGACACCCTACCACTCAAGAGTTGTTTTATTATCCTGGCATTTGCCTCGACGGACTGAGGGAAACCACAGAAGAATTTCAATCAGAATGGTCGGTGTCCCGACAGAGATTCGAACTGGACCCTTCTCGAATACAAGTCAGAGCCGTTATAGGTTGAGTCAACTTGCTAAGTTTACGAATGCTGTACAGGAAAGTTGTGGTAGTGAGGTTACCACATTTCTGCCTCTAGACAGGACAAGAGTCTGAATCACGTTGCCGCATTACGACTAAGGGCTACTGAGCCAGTCCTTCTTGGCTTCAAGCCCGCCTCTTATCGGGACTCTTGGTAGGGGTTCTTTTCCTTAGAACTGTTACACTACCATGGCGTCTTTATATAACACACACACAAATTCCGGCAGCTTTCCCACAGATTAAGTTTCGTGCTTCGTAAATTTTCAAAACAATCAGCGGCTATTTTCTGGCAAGATGTTACCCGGGTATTCTTTATAATGCATATGGATTATGTTCTGTATGAGGCAGAAAAGGAACGCTTAGATTTTAGATTAATCTTAGTCGTCAGAAGGATAAAGTTCAAGCTAAAATTTGAAAATGGTTTCTATTGGCAATACTAAACATAGAAGAATTGGTGAATATGTGATTGTGTTGCAATAACACCGGTTCGTTATGGCTGTGGATTGTTACATGATTGAAAAGCAGCACGTTTTTGATATCGTAATTATTTACGTGTAGGTTCAGACAAAAATATACCCTTCTATTATTTGCGTTAACGTTCTGAAATTTTGCGTTGCAAACCAACGAGTTCTCAGCACTTTATGATAATAACTGGCGACTCTGCATGAGAATGAGGGTGATTTTTTCTAATGAAATTGTAATAAATTTCTAACAAATCTTGATCTAAAACGTCATAAAGTTTATAACGGAATGTTATGAAGGCTACGTCGAACACATGCTTCATCCTTAATACTGTGGTAAAGTGAAAAGCCCACGTGCTTGATTCAGCACTACTATATGAAAGCATACAAAGGGCGAGGAGGTATAATTCCATGTATTCTTATCTTCGACACTAGATGAAGGTGATTAGCCAGCTTCATGCCCCGACCGTTTTACCTCTGGGGTATGTCCCTCGATACCCATTGAATAGGAAGTTGGGTGGAACCCAGAGCCGGTGTGGACCATTCTCAGGAGGAAAAGTAAATTGCTTCCGCCGGCAATAGAAAAAAAATTCTCGGTCATCCAGTCCGTATTTTAATAATTATACAGACAAAGCTATCCAGGCTTTTTGCATTACATTGCTGGCAAGTAGAATTGTAACATGCAAGGCGAGAAAGTTGAACACTGGACGATATTTAACATTGGAAGTCGGCTGCTGTCATATCACTTGGATAACAAGTGGGAAACAAGTTTCAGCACATCAGCAGCAAGCCCAATGAGGTCAACCAGTCAACAAGTTCTTCCTAGTCCCTAAACCGCAGGTTCTAGCTAAACTACTCTTTCTTCCTTTCTGTATTTCTTCATTTACTTGCTTCTTCCTTTATTTTTACTTTTAAGGCATAAATAAATAAATGTGGAACAGTTCAAATACTTGGGAACGACCCAAACAAATCAAATTTCTATTTGTGAAGTTATTAAGAGCAGATTGAAGTCAGAGAGTGTCTGCCATTATTCGGTGCAGAATCTTTTGTCGTCCAGCTTGCTATCCAAAGATATAAGGATTAAGATATACGGAACTATTATTTTGCCTGCTGTTCCGAGCAGGTGTGAAAGTTGGTCTGTCACACTGAGGGAGGAACATAAGCTGAGGGTTTAATTTTTACTTTGTCTTCACCGTGCATTTTTCCACATAATAGCAGTAATCACCAACAAATGCACTAGAGTATAACATATTATTTAACACTCACTATCCCGACATGTTTCGATGCTTGTCTGCATCATCTTCAGGGAACGGGTGCTGTCCGACCAGCAGCTGACCATGAAAGACACAACAGACACACAACACAGACGATTTCAACAGACAATTAACACTATCCCCGAACATTTCTGGACCAGCTTACTCCATGAATAGACGATTGCACAATTGTGGCATAGTTATGCAACTGTGTATAGTGTGATATAAACATCCGGTGCACAACTGTGGCATAGTTATCCAACTGTGTATTGTGTGATACAACAATCGAATTTTAAACTTTTGTAGTTTTAACATCTGCTTATTATATTATGACTGGAGCAGTTTCGTCAAATCTTTAAGTGGACACTATTTTAACTACTTTATTTTTTTAAAAGTGACGAGTGTCTTGTGATGAAAGTGATAATGTTCCCTGAAGATGATGCAGACAAGCATCGAAACATGTCGGGATAGTGAGTGTTAAATAATATGTTATACTCTAGCGCGTTTGTTGGTGGTTACTGCTATTATAAGCTGAGGGTGTTCGAAAATAATGTGCTGAGGAGAATAATTTGGGCCTAAGAGGACGAGGTAACAGGGGAGTCAAAACATTACATAATGAGGAGCTCTATGATCTGTACGGCTCACCAAATATCATTTTGAGTGATCAAAACACGAAGAATGAGATCGGCAGGGCGTATGGTAAGTATCACAGGCTATCACAAACCTCGACACAAGGGGCTCTGTCTGTCTCATGCGTTTGACATATTACGCCGATAAAGGAGAGCCATTTCTGCAGTGCATTCTTACAAGGGATGAAACATGGTGTAATCACAGCCGAAACCAAAAAAAGCGCCCATTACGTGGCCCCCCGCGGGGGGCGCGGCCCCCCCCCAGTAAAATAATTAAAAGAAACGCCGTCAGTAAGGAAATCATGCCATGGCAGTTATCTTATGGGACGACAAATTATGTGCTTCTTGTATATATCCTTGAACATGGCACTGTAACCTCTGAATGTTACTGTGACACACTTCAAAGGTTACAGCAGGCCATTAGTCGCAGAAGGCCTGGGTTGCTGCGTCAAGGTGTTAACAAATTGCACGATAACCCCAAGTTCTATTCTTCCAACTGGGCTTTGGGATAGTTACGGAGTTGAGGCTGGCAGTTTACGAACCGTCCTCCCTATAGTCCGAGTCTCGCGCCCATTGAGTTCCATCTCTTTGAAACCCTTGAAAATCACCTGACTGGCAAGCGATGTGCAACAAATGCCGGCGTGAAGCAAGCTGTCACGTCCTTGCAACAATACTTAACACTGATTTCTTCTACGGCGAGATACAAATCTTGGTAGCCGCGTTGGACAGATGCTGTGCTACGTGTAGGTATGGTGTTTACCATCTGCTTGACATGTGCCATGTATACATCGAAGCCAGAATACCTTTCGGCATCACAGTGTTTCTTGTCTTATTTTCTGAAAGTCGTGTGTAATATTAAAATAATGGACCTTAGGGAGACAGTGTGCAAACGTGTGAACTGGACTGATCTGGTTCGGGTTGGGTTCAGTGATCGGTTTTTGTGACCAGGGTACTGAACCTTCCAGTCTTATAGACGGTAGGAGTTTCTTGATTAGCTGAGAGTCTACTAGCTTCTCGAGAAGAATTCTGCTTCATGAAGTCAGTTATTTATTCAGAGAAGAGATCGTGATGCCTTCCAACTGTCGCACTCACTACTGGACAGGGACTTGAGCCACACTACGTGCAATAACGAAGACTGCAGTCCATTTGCGCAAACACTTCCTGCTGTAATTCCATTTTGTTTGTGATGAAGAAAGAGGATATTCAAACATTGCATAAGGAAAGGATGAAAATCGTGTTACAGTCATTTAACATAATTACGGCGGAGCTTTTACGCACATGATCGAACTGACAAAAATTGTTGACAGTCCTGGCGCACTTTATCTGGTCTAATTCACTGCCAGCAAGCTAAGCAAAAGCAACGAGGAAGTGCGTTACCATTTTCCTTGTCACTGTAGAGTCTCCAATAGAGATGTAGTACAGCACCTGCTATTCGTACCACGCTTGCACTGACGCGCAGCCCTGTGCCTACGACTACAAAAGTCGGACGGCGCACACACACACACATTATTAGGTTCAATACTTAAAGACAAAAGCTTTTACGTATAGTAACACGGTGTTTATGGCCGTTAAAGCGTGGTCATTTCGGTTCAGGCTAACTTCGTCGCAAGTTGAATTTCAAGCAGGGAACAAATGGGTTTGCTCGTTGTCAGGTAGTGTGCAAAAGGTCCCGTAATGCCACGCTCACCTTGACGTGGTACACAATGTTTGTCACGAAACGTTCCTGAAAGTCGAGTCATGTTAGTTACAAGTATTACATCTGATACGTAGTGCTTGATTTACCCAGTTCGATAAGACCTGATGTAATCGTCATGTGGACTGGAAAGCCTTGCCGTACCATAAGTCGCTTGGGCCGATCTTGTGAAAAATGAAGTATTACGAAGAGTCGAGGAGTTAAGGAACATACTACATAAAACAAAACGAAGGAATGCCAACTGGAGTGGTCACACCTTTCGTAGCAACTGCTGTCGAAAACACGTTATTGAAGGGAGGGGAAGAGGAGACAGAAGACGTAAGCAGCTACTATATGGCCTTAAGGAAACGAGAAGGTACGGGAATTTGAAAGAGGAAGCACTAGATCGCACTCTCTGGAGAACTCGCTTTGGAAGTATTTTGGACCTGTCGTAACGACAGACTACGTGACGATGACCATCTCTTCATCTGCTTGCTTGGAAGCGTGGCTCTTAAAATTTCTGTGCTTCTTGAATTCATAAATTAGCAGACAGTCATATATATAAGAATGGACCACTCATTCAGATCAGTTAATGCTACATTTCTGACATTTGGGTGTTTACTTAATGTATGTCGCTCCATGCAAGTAAATAAAACTTAGGATAATCGCCCGTGGGAAGTAAAATGCAGTGTTACGTACTCCTGTACCCTTATCAAAAGTAGGTCTCTTCTCAGAAGAAACCGAAGAGAAAAGCTCGGCATTTAGACTATATCTGAGGCCAAGAATACGAAACGGGACAAGCCGGTTTTATCATAGACCCTACTCTCTGTGTTAGAAGAAGCGTCATGTCCTTTTGTCCGATTGTCCATCCCCTTGCTTGTAGGCCTGAACTTTTAAACCATGAGAGGTATCATTTGACTTCTTACGAATATCCCGTCACTCGGGGCCAACCAGTTTCTGTGTTTTCAAGTCTCAGACCACCAAAAATACTAAAATGGCGGCAGTGCGCATTTGGCGAGATTGGAAAGACATTAGCATCAGTAGTAGCATTCTAGTGCCAGATCGTCTTACCTTGTGTGACAGTAGACTTTCGAAATATATGCTTGCCTTTTCACAACACAGCGTAACAACAACAGCAACAACGACTGTAATAGTAATAAAGAATCCTGAGTAACAACAACGTCAAGCGACTTGTATTTTAATATATGCTGTTGTTGTGACGCGTATCTTTTTTGCCGTATCGCGTAAATACAAGTATAAAGTAGGTGGGCTTTATACCGTTGTAAATCGTATACCAACGTGATTCACTAAGTTGTGTGTTATAATTATTAACGTAGCCTGTAGTTACTGCCACTCGCACCATGTACAGCGAAACATTTGAAGAATTTTAAGAAAAGCAGGCTCCACCATCTCTGCTCTGAACTTGTTCTACATTTTCCCTCATGAAACGAATCGTTTCCAAGACAGCGACCGTCGACGGGTTGTAAAATTTGTGTCAAGCCACAAGGACCGTGATGCATTATAAATTACTTCCACAGAATGGAACAATGATAAGGTGACTTATCTTGCGTCTGATAATAAAATTAAATCAAAAGTTTACAATGCGGCGAAATCGTATTAAACCTAGAAGAGTACGATAAATACGTGACAGAGGCTTTACCATTATACGGAACAGTGCAAAGGCTAAGTTCATTTGCCACTATTAACCTTTTAAAGTCTAGCGGTAACTTTACGTAACATCAGCTTTAACATTCACAAATTCTACGTGCTACTCACATTGTGTTTATGTGTTTTGTACGGATCTCAGAACAAACAGCGATTATTTCCCTATACAGCATTAACAGATTGGTTTTTATAACTGAGACGGAGAGTGTTTACTGCGCGGTAAGAACTGTGTCCTTATATATAAAACAGATACGCTTCGTCTTTAAAGGGTTAAACCGTCACCGTCAAGTTTTAGTGTTTTTTTTTTTTTAATTTAAGGACCGATAAGATGACGTATAACATTTATCCCTCTGTGTGTCTGCGTGCTTGCATGTGCGCGCCTGCGCGTCGCGCTGTTATGTATTGCGAAAGGCATTCAAATGCTGCGCAATTACCCTGTGCGTAATAACAGCAACATAAAATAGCAACCTGAAGACCGGGCGAGATATCGATAGGCCTGTGTAGCTTTGTTTACAGTAAACGTAACCAACGAACCATTCAAGGTAAGCACGTGACGTCTTGTGTGGAACGTCATAGAAGCATTGCTGCAATACCAGTTTTTCTTTATTTTAAAAATTACAACCGTAACGCATAGTCGAAATTATAAGGGTTTGTCTGCAAACAAACTTGCTGCTTGAATGGCCCAAATGTTAACGTATGGAAGATGCGATGTTGAAGAACAGCTGTCAGTATAACAGGCTGCTTTCTCAAGAATGTATGTTAAACATATAAATGAAAGTGAAAGAGTATGACGCGTTGTCATCACGTTCGTTTGCTTAACCTTTTAAAACCTAGCGTTAACTTTACGTACTATCCGGTGTAACATTCAAAAATTCTACGTGGTCCTCACGTTGCATTTATGTGTTTTGTATGGGTCTCAAAACAATCAGCAACTTTGCCTTATACGACATTAACAGATTGTCTTAAATAACCGAGGTGTAGAGTGTTTACTGCGCGGTACGCACTGAGTCCTTAAATAAAACAGATACGTTCCGTCTTTAAAGGGTTAAGGGTAGTATACCTGGCAGAAACTGCGTGTAGACACGCCTGTGGTCCAGCGTCTTTCGCAGCCTTTCACGGATCTGATTTGTGTTGGAAAAAAAGAATCGTGTGTGGCTTCCCTTGGCACTGTAGGCAAATACGAAGACAATTTCCTGAAAGAGGTCTCTTTTAGTAATTTTCCGGAATCTTCTGGTTTAACAATTCCTGTTTATGCTCAAATTTCGCGTATGACTTCCTTGCACAATAGCTGTGTGATCGGTTAGGTGGCTGCCAGATGTTACGGTTTCCTGGAAAATGGGTACTGATAACTTTTCACGTTCATATGTGTTCTATTTGTCTGAGTCACCCCTATCGTAATTGCCGTCATTTTACCGTCCCGACAATAAATAGGTAAATAGTAAAAATTACGAAGTTATATACTGCAATACATTTTCACACATTTTACTTTATGTCCTTTGGGAATAATGAATTGCGAATCAGGAATACACATAAGCCACTGCTTGTTGCGAATTTGAAGGGATTAATCAAGAATTCGCCTAGAGGGATTAAATGTACTGAGAAGGGGCGGTAGTGGACTGGCAGCATGACACTACTTAATTTCTGTCATCCACATCTCATTTTGTGATATTTAGCGCGTACATAGTAGGGATTCGTGTCCTGTTTACTCCCTACCAAACAAACTCCGTGGCGTAGAATCAATCGTGGAAAGCTAGAAGTCGCTCAATTAGTCAAGGAATTCGTAGCATTTATATAACCAGCAAGTTAATTACCATGTTCACAAAAGCCCGCTTACACGCACTGTCGGTTAAGTCCTGTTATACGAATATATTGAAAGCTCCTTCGACTCCACACATCAAGTTACAGTAAAGTCCAATTATCCGACCTAAACGGGACCGTAGAAGGATCAGATAATCGGAAATGTTGGATAATGTGGAACACTAATGGAAAAGAATAAGCTAAATATCGCCTCGACGTATGAATTAATCATTAAATTACGAAGAAAATACAAGACATTACATAAAGAAGTCTTACAAACGAAAGTAGTATTTAACGTACTGCACATCCGTAAATGGAAGTTTGTTGACGGATGTGCTCGGGTCTATTTGAGCCGCCTTCCTTTTCTTTGCGTCGTCACGTCGGCGCCTGATAGTACGTCTGCACCGGTGGCCGCCGTTTGTTGTTCAACGTAAGCAAGTGGAGTGTCAATAGCCTTCAATCCTCGACAATGACTCGTGTGATCACCTATCTCTGCTCCTTCCTCATCATCTTCTGAAACTCATTTTTGTTGTTCTTCAGTCACATACATAGTAAATACCGGCTGGCGAATAAAGGAAGCTGGCGAGCAGTTTTGTCTCTACCTTAAAACATTTTAAAGTACATATATATAACTAGCCTGTATTATGTGGTACAACCTTCTATAAGAAAGCCCTATCCCAATTGCGTGGTATAAAAGTAAAGGTAACAGTGTTCCATGGTGAGCATGGAGGTAAATATGAACTCACCCTTGTCCCCAAAACTACAAGACACCTTTAAGCTGCGGCTGACTTACCCACAGACGGAGGCCCCGGTATCCATTGGATTGGAGACTTGGCAGAACAGAGTCCACGGAACGCATGGAATAAGAGACTTGATACGCCCCGCAGCCGACTTAGAGGTGGTGGTAAAGAGAAAAGCCCCTGATTCGCTGGGAATCGAATCTTCGTCATTGCGACAGTAGCCAGTCACTTTATTCAGATATTACGATTTTTGAACAAAAGCTTTACAGATTCGATTTGTGAATTCTTAGACACTGTTTCCGATTCTGGTATAGAAATATAAGAGGAACGGCAAATATGTGTATCTTCCATAGGCTATATTTCACTATCCAATACCACGTTTAGACCTGAATATGAAACAGGAGAACAGAGAAACTTACGTAAATAAGAAGTGCAGCCGTCGCTTCTCTTCTAATATAGTTTTGGTGATCAAATCAATAAATATGTGATGTGTAGCTTGGATGGAGTACGAAGGAGCGTTCGAGGTTCCAATACAAATAGAAAGCCACTTCGTTATTTCGTTTCGCAGTCCTTACCTCTTCTGCCTACTCACAGTAGGTGTCGAGGTTGTTTATTTTCACTTGAGCACACTCAGACACACACCGCAGTCAGTAGGAATCCTCTAGACGAGGGATCGGCCCGTCGCAGAGACCACTACCTGACAACACAAATACTCACAAGAGAAAAATATCCATGACCCCCGTGGGATTCGAACCCACGATCCCAGCATGCGTTCGGCCGCAGACCTACACCCTAGACCGCACGGTCACTCAGATCGGCCACTTCATTGTCTTCGCCTTAGTTAGGACGACAGCATTAGCATGAAACTGCGAAACATGTGAAGACGGAACAACCGTGCAGTTGCATAATACGAGTAGTGTGAAATTTCCCTATTAGGCGAAGAGCTAGTGATTGGTATTCGAGAATCTGACAGGGCGGTGGCTGCGAAGATTGCTGACTTATGGAATGTGACGCGCTGTAGGCTGGTAAAAGTGTACAGATGTTTCATAACAACCTGATGCCTCCTTCTTCAGGGTTTATAATGATGATGTAGGTAGCATGATCCTCTGAAACGTAAATACTCATCTCAGACTACAGCAATTTCAGCTGCCAGTTCAAAATACCGTGTAACGTCGAGGAAGTCTGGTGTATCGCAGCTTGCCTACACGACTTCCTCATGTACATACAAGTAGGTTGTGTAGGCCATAACGTCCGCTGATGGGAGACAGTGAATGATGAATTGCAGAGGATATGACAGGACGCTCTCGTGGCATACTTTAAGAGGCTATCTCTGAATTTCCTGGAGCAACTGAAA
>BLKM01011904.1:0-33907 GCA_013340265.1 Coptotermes formosanus
GTCTTCACAGCACATAAATCAAATCAAGTATTTACTAGCTGAGTCAAACTGTACTGCAGGCTGCACCCGCTAAACACAAGATTCGCACTGTATAAATAGCGAAGTGTTCTTATACAGTGAAGCCGGAGACAGTAGTTGCGCCGAAACTTTGGCACTTATCTACAAGACTACACGGCGTCACATCCCGGAAGATAGTAAACTGCAGTGACACTTACTCTTTGTTTCGCGCTGTGTAAAATACGGATACTGCCGTCCCACTGGGCGTCGGATACTTTTACTCATGGATCGGTCGAACAGCCGGCGGCCCCTCAACTGTAAGTCCTGGGTACAATCCCATGTGGGATTTATGGTGGACTAAATGGCACTGGGACAGGTAAACCAGGGAAAAACATCCTTTCTGTCCGCAGTTTGTAACATTGTATGATCACGGCCAAACGATGAAGTTTCATTTCATGCGGTTTTCTCTAGTTCATTCAAAGACGTCCTCCTGTCTTCGGCTGGTTCAAACTCACCCGGAGGCCAGACGAGCGGGTTAGCTGAGGGATGATGAAGTGTATGCCTTACATGCAGTGTTCGGGGGAGGGGGCAGTTCGTGATGAAATCACTAAGAGAACACCTGCCAATGCACGTTTACGTGCTCCAGTCATTTTAAATTCACACAGCTTGAAGATGGCCACAAGCAACGGCCGAAACACGTCGCACTGAAATACACAGTGAAATCACAGTTAAGATAAAGGCGGAATTTACAGACGAAACTGAGTACCGCGCTAGTATTAACACAGTTCGTTTACTGTGGGAAGAACTTCCCGTACAAGATTCCGTACAGTTTACGACACGTTTCGGCCTTGCCAGGCCATTTTCAGGTCATCTAACGGTTACTATTTATTATTATTATTATTATTATTATTATTGTTACTACTACTATTATTACTGTTGAAATTTTCAGTGTGAGCCGATTGGCTGCTCCAATCGCTCATGATCGGCCGGCTTTGATCACGCCATACGCCATCCCCTCAGTGGAGCGTGCGCAGATGCCTTCGAGATGGGGAAAAGGGGAGAGTTGCTTTAGGGTGGGGGTTAACATGAGTTTACTTGGACAGTCTTGAGTCTGTAAGAACTCACTCTCCGTGTGGACCTGCTTGGAGGTCGAACTGGGACCTGGCTGATCTCTCTCTCTCTCTCTCTCTCTCTGCCCCTCGCTCGTCTAGTGGTTTGGTCTTGCGGGCGGGCGGTGTGACGGTACGTATTGAGGGTTGTGTTTGGGGTTTTTCATTCGCTTGGTTTGTCGCTTTGTTTATGGTTATTTTCCTTTCCTTGGGAAGGGGGTTATACGGTCCGTCCAGTACTTGTTGTGACCAAGGGAGTCATGTCTTTCCGTGACTGATGTTGTTACGGGGAAAGAGCGAGAGGGGGAGAGAGGGACACGGGTAGGAGTAGGGTCGAGTTTTCTTTTTCTTTGTTGTTATTTATTTGGGGCTGTAAATATGGTTGTAAATAGTGTGTATGAGCTTTGAGTGTAGAAAGAGAGAGAGAGAGAGGGAATGAGAGAGGGAGAGTCGCCCCGAGAGAAGAATGAAAATTGTGTTTATATATGTATTATTTGTGGCCAGAAGCATTGTGATTCAGTGATTCCGAGTGATATTGTATTATTTATATTTCATTGTTAATACACCTTTGATTTTTGCATCACTATATTCTCCGAGTCTGCATTTTGCCAGCGACTACTGTTCCCCACAGGGATGGGCATTGGGTTGGTTCCCGACCGCCCAAACACCCGACGGCTTTTGTAGAAGTGCACCCCTCCCGTGTCCTATCCCCCTATGTCCTTTAGGGTCATTAGTGGCAGGGTGGCGGTTCAAGTGTCACTTGATAATTATTTAACTTTCCTGAAAACGGTCAAAATAATTTCCAATGCTACGGATACAGCAAATTCTTAAAAATATTAAAATTTTATGAATACACAATAGTGACGCCATTTGCAAAACACCACACAAGTGGTTTAAATCAATATAAATACCTCCCACGGTCTATGAAGACAAGAAAATTAAAACTGAAACTAGAAAAGCAGCTGGGGGGCACTCAACTGAATAACAAGCCGAACAGCATCGTGTTTACGAACGGTTCTGCACTACACGGTCTGTGAAAAATTATGCATAAGAAATGCAACCTTCTGAAAACGTGTTCAGGAACTTCTTACAACGACTTTTACAAAAATTATTACAATTCTTAAAACACGTGTCACACGTGTACTGTTTCGCAACTTGCATTGCTAGCGTATTGTCTGCAGCACTGATACAGTTATCTAACAATTTATCACAACCGCAGTACCACAAAATGCTTCAACTGTTTTAAAAAATGTTAAAATTTAGAAAATTACATTGCAGATCTAAAGGATAATCGACGCTAGTATGAGGCAAATGACATGAATATGGTTTGAGAAGGCCGAAACATGTAGTCAATTCTACAAAATATTTTGAAGCATTTTTTTTTAAATAAATTGTCTACGTTAAGAGAGGCACCGCACTCGGAATACAGTTCGACAATAACAACATGCAGCCGCACGCAACAGGCTGCAGTTCAGATGGAGAGCTGCTGTGCACACAGTTACCTTCCGTTAGTTAATCACGCTCTTCGACAAACACTCTTTTTACAAGTTTTCAACGCCAGACACGTTTTACAAAACATCACATCGATGTCTAATCATTAATATAAATGAAAACAATTCGATACCCTTTTCAAACTAAGCTACTTTTATCAGCATCTTATGTAAAGAATACAAGTGCCGATCCCAGTGGACTCCGACTCCGACCCCGACCCAACGGCCCTGGTTATTACACCAGTCACGGACATCTGACACGCCGCATACATAACGTAACCTTTCAGATGTTCGCAGTACTGTGCCGCACTTCACAGTCGACGTATTCATACTGTAACAGTAACGTACATACGATATTGACGTAATACGAGCGGCAGCAGCATGTTGGTCTCCTGTTTCCCAGCGGCGCAGCGGCCCCCGAGTGGGCCAGGGCCTCCACATTACCGACGCCTCGCGATCGCGCTCATTTAGACACACAAACATTCTGTAGGACTCCTCTGGACGAGTGATCAGCCCAACGCACACACCTCTGCATGACAACACACAACACTCACAACAGACAGACGTCCATGCGCCTGGCGTTATTCGAACCCGCAATCCCAACAAGCGAACGGCTGAAGACCCACGCTTTAGACCGCGCAGCTGGGGTCGGCCCCTGTTTTAACTACCGATAAGTTATTTATAGTTGTTCTTGTGTTTAACCTTTGACCCGCGAGCGATATTACTGTGCAAGCTTGTTGCGTTTTTGGATGTTGGTTCTGTACGGCAACATACACAACTTCTGTAGCACGTGTTGTTGTTGTTGTTGTTGTTGTGGTCAGCACAAGTTGTGTAAACGTAATCCCCGATGATTCTCCGAAGGCGCCACAGCACACCCTAAGAATAGCAATCAAAAAGGGAATGCTGTTAACACCTGTACATGTGTACTTGGGCGGTCTTTATATGTAACAAATACCGTCTGATATTTAGCCCTTCGTACGTCGTTCCGTTACTTCCATAACGTTTCGGAAATTAACGTCGTTTCCTTATCAGGTGACCAGACAGTGCAAGCCGCCGCCCTCTGAAGTGCCCGTCTCACACCTGGCTTTCGTTCGTTTACATTCTGTAAGACACAATACAGCTCTCATTTATCACACACCAACAACTTTTTCTCGCAATAAATAGGTCGGGAGCATAATATTAAAAGGGATCTCAGATGAAACTAATCCAGCTGCCTCAGGGTATGGTTACGTAGCAGGTTGTTGTCAACCTTCGATTGCCACATAAGGATGGGGCATTTTTTTCCTAACGAGGCCAACAAAGCTGCCTGACAAGATCTCGCGTAAGCATTCTTCGGCCGACAGTCATTGTGAGTCGCTGGTGATCTGCTCGCAGGAGGCAGTGCACGAAGAACAGCGATAGCCGGAGTGTCATGCAGTGCAGAGGTTAAGGCTGTGCAGCGGTGCAACTGGCTTCTCTCATATTACGTAAACACAGGTCCTGTACTTTGTTTGTTAGATTTTTAAGCAGTGCTGTACCAAATAGTGCACAAAACATTAAGACTGGCTGTTCAATGGTGCTGCACGACACACTGCCAGCTCAGCAAGCAGATAAACGAGCGCGTCTAACCCGGGTCCTGTACCTTGGGGGATACAGCCAGGAACACATTCCTGCCTAGGCGCGTTTCGTGTATGCACGGTTCCTGATGCGGAACTTCACGCAGAGTCCGGATACTGCCGTTTGTCAAGACTGTCCTCAGATACTCCACTAAAAACCCTTAAAGCAGTCGACACAGCTCCCTAAACATAACCTACTGTTCACATTTCCTATGTCATTTCTCCTTAGACGCCACATGAAGTATTAGAATTGCATTTGACGCCGTTTCAGTTAATAAGTTAAACAAGAAAAGAAATATACGCACAACGAAACGCTTCTGGCGCGTTCGCGTAACAATTGTTGCAATGGAAACGTTACAATCAGTTTTATTTTACATGTTGAGCTACATGTGTCGATGAGAGCAATCGAAAGTAGTAAAGCCTGCATGTGAAGTGTCCGACAGTTTTATCATATTTAAAATAGACTTAAAATTTCTGAACAGATTTTAATAAAGGTCCCCAACATAAAATTTCATGGACATCCTTGCGGTTGGAGCCGCGTTTGTAAGGCTAGGCGCGCAATGGCAACTTTTGTTGCTGAACTGTTTAGTTGCCTGGATGGAGAACACTGCTTTATACGAGAGCGCGCGCACAGGCAACTTTTCTGTTGCGGCAACTGAAAAGTTACAACCTGACCCATTCTCGAGGCAACGGAACTGTTTCCCGTAACAATAGGACGCACATGTTTCAGCCTGTCCGCGCGCACTGGCAGCAAAACAGTTGCTTGCTGTCTGCTGTAAAGTGCACAGCCCTTGCGCATTTTGTCACGCGGCTATGTCTGTCTTCGAAGACGTGGAAAAGTTAATACTGGAGGCGGAGAGAAGTCCACCTCTGTATAAAAACAGTATAAAAAAAGTGTACAGTGGCAGGGATTTGAAAGAGAAACTCTGGGACGAAATTTGCGAGTCAGTCGTCACAAACTGGAGTGAACATTTTGATTCTAAAAGAGTAAACTCCTTTTTGATATAGACATGAGTTTTTTGCCCAGTATTTATGTTATGGATGTCAAGATTTAAATTGTATATTGTCTTGTTGTCTGCCACCAATAATACGAGTTAAAGTACGTATTGTGAGTGAAGAAATAGATTTTTTAAATTTTTAAATAAACCTCTTCAAGAAAATCTACTCATACTTACTGCAATAATTCTGATTGTCTTCTTTTGTATTTTGAGAATTTTTGTACTATATGTAGAGTTTTCCCAAAATATTATTCGCTGTGACGTAGTGGAATGAAAATAGGCATAGTAAACCATCTTCAGTGTTTCCTGAGACACGCAGAGTTTAAGAGATCTGACGGCATATCAAGCTGCACTTCAAGTGTGCTGTGTCTGCTCAATATGTATTTTGCAAGACGGTGTGTTTTCTATATGTATATCAAGGAATTTTGCGTCACGTGCTTCAGAAACTAATTTATTAGCGTAGCATGTCGAAGTTAATTTGGGGTCTGTTTTTAGTTGTGAATTGAATGAAATGGGTTTTTATCAAAATTTAGTGAAAGATTATTGGTTGTGAACCATTCATTTAAATATTCAGATACGACCTCTATGTCATTTATAAAATCTGTAGCATTAGATTGGGTAAATATGATACTTGTAAGACTGGTTGAGACTTATTCTTAACGAAGTTTGATAAGTCATTTATATGTAGAAGAAAGGGTAAGGGACCTAGTATGGATCCTTGTGGAACACTAAGTTTTATTTTACTTCAGTTTGAAGCCGTATGATGACTAAAATTTTTGTTTCTTAACTCCACCCTTTGTTACCTATCCTTGAGGTATGATTTAATCCATTGTTTAGCTTTGCCAGTCATTCCATGAAATTTTAATTTGAACAGTAAGGTATCATGGTTAACGCAATCAGCTGCTTTAGTTAGATTACAGAAGATACCGCCTACTATTCATTTGTCATTAAGCGCACTTATAATTTAATTACTTAATTCACAGGTTGCTTTTGCTGTTGTTAGACTTCTTCCTAAATTTTGTCACTTCTATTTTATGTATATCTTACAAAAAAGACATGAAATGGAGGAATGTGCGAAAATAAATATTTTCTTATCTCAGTGTTACTGCCAGTCTCCCTTGCGGTGGCACAGACAGCCGTAGTTGAGTATTTTCGTAAGTAATTCGTGGCCCAACAACCACTAGCAATTTATCAAAACTGTCTATACTCATCCTGAACTAGCTGAACATTTTCCTCCACAGTTTCTTAAATCCTAATACAATTGATAAAACTGCCCGTTTAAAAGTCATTTACTGACTATTGGATGTACCCAGTGTCGCTTTTTGCGTTGAACTTTCCTTATTCTAAGGAGAAGTGCACATACACGCGCTGGCTCTGTGAGGCCCATTGCGTAGTGAAAGAAAAACGTTGCACATACAAGCAACTGTTCAGCTGCAGTGACCGCGCGTTCACTGTGCCACCACCGGCAACTTTTCCATCGCCGCAACAGTTTAGTTGCCAGTGCGCGCCTAGCCTAAGTGACGGCAGACACACACGACGAAGGTTGTGGGACCTTTCCACTACTTTGCGAAAGCGCCTAAAAACAAAGCGACAGCAGGGCCAAGGTCTACTGTACAACTGACAAACTGAGTAAGTCGCGTAAGAAAATTCACCTTGTGGTTAAGTCAAGGACGTTACGCAATCCAGCAACATGCAGCATGCATGTGAAGAAACACACACACGTGTAAGAAGACATTACTGATTCCATTAGGCGTTCTTTATGAAGTAGAAAAACACGAACGCGGTATTTTGGAAGTTCAACAATGAATCTCCGACAGGCGGTTCAGTTCCTGATGTTATATCACACAGAGATAGGTGGACAGACGGACGGAGTTCCGTACAGAATGCCTAATAAATTAAACGCGAACGTCTTCCTGCACCTGTGCCCTTCTTCCACAAAAACGTACCATAGTAACACACTATGTAAGACTGAAAATTTAGCAACAAGTACAGAGGGCATTAATTCCGGGCGTTTCGAAGGCTGTCCCATTCTCCGAAACGCCGGGGCTCAATAACCCTGCTGCTGAATGTAACAACCCTGAACACCTGACTCGTCAACAAGCACGCTGTGGAAACCTCCAATTTCGCACTTTATGTAACGTTGCTGATTCAATCCATCAGGTGAATTTTCTCAGTCACGCCCCTCCATTACCAATCACATAACAGCATCCTGTAATGCGAATTTGCAATGCAAGAAAACAGGATTCAGACAGACACACCTTCATGTTACACTATACGTGTACGACAGACTACATGTTTCGGCCAATTAACTGGCCACATTCAGGTCTGTTACAAGACTCAATGCTACATCGTCAATGTCTTTGGCAACAGGCCTATTTGCAAGACTGAAATTTCTGTTCTTTACGTATGGCTATAATACTGGAGCGACCGAAATTCTTTTGGCCACGCTGGGTAGCTAGGGTCTAAAATACAGTCATATAAATTGAGGTTACTGAAATCTTTACATTTCGTAGATGTAAGTTTATAATATATACCCTTAGCTGATTTTTTTTTACAAAAATTGTATCAGTTGGAAATACGCAATAAAAGAAGAGACGCGCGCGCGCGCGTGTGTGTGTGTGTGAACTCCAACCGCGTCATTTCTTATACACGCAAACAACACATTCAGAATATCGGCAAAGCGCCTGAATTCGGAAATTCAAATCTTTCAGAGGCAGCCTTGTAATATTACGGCAGTGGGTGAAGCCCACATCAATGGCATCATTACGGTTGTTGTGTCAGAAGCTTATTTGCTTACGTGGCAAGGTGAGCTACCAGCAGTGTAACGAATACTTGACCGACAGTCAGTGCAGCAACTGGTAGAACCCGTGTCAGAACTAGAGATGTGAGTTGAGAATATTCTCGAGAGAATATTCTCCGAAAGATTATTCTCCGAGAATATTTGAGAATTTTCCCAAAAACGAACACTTGAATCTTCCTGAACACTGTAAAGACTAGGAGAACGTTCGAGGACCCTACTTTCAATGTGTACGTACCGCAGGTGTGCCCGCCGAATTCGTGACAGTGTTCTAGGGCTATGGTAGCAGCGCAGCTACCCGCAGCACGAATCATCTAGTTATGCCCCGCAAACCGACTGTTCATGGAGATCCCGTGCGGCCGCGAAGGAACAACGCTGCGCTGCGAATGCGATGGCCTTAGACTAGCGGAGAGGAGGCAGTTCGCACCAGGGCACTGGTACATCAAACTTGTTTTTGGCGCTGTTGTCTGGCGCTCTGGTGCTGAGCTACACCTTCGAAAATCACTGTTTTTTATTTCACCTTGCACTACTTCCAGAATGTGTTTTTTAAGGCACACTTGCGACATTGCTCAGCACGTGCAAATGTTTTCCAGTAGTAGCTTGCCACAGAACGTACTGGCTTCACTTGACTGTCAGGTGGCGAATATACCATTGCTTTCCCTGACGTGTACTGCAACTACTGTGGGACAGGATACGTGAAAAACGCAAAAACGACGAAAACGCATCTTTTCAGTTGCTCAAAGGCTCCTAACTATGTAAAAGCAAAAACTGCAACTCCGGTAAGTGCGGGAAGTTAAGCAGCAAGCGAGCCATCAACTTCTGCCACGGTTGAAAAAAGCAACCAACAAATGCACTGTACTTACTTATTCAACTTTTTACTCTGCTTTTCCCCGACATGTTTCGGCGTAGCAAGACGCCATCCTCAGGGGGTCGTATATAATTAAGACATTATTTTCCTCAGGCGATGTTTTCCACACATGTGAAATTGTTAAAATATAGCATTTACACACATAACACACTGTTTTCCAATATTAATTTGATGACAGTTCTTGGATTACAACACATAACTATATGGTCCGATGTGAATAGCACATTATTAACTGTGAGTGCAGTGGCACCCCATTAAATAATAAGAATGTCTACAAGATTATTAAAATGTAACACAGCACATTGTCACAAAACTATAAAATGTTAAAAGTATGGTATACAATGCCACGGTGTTACGGTTTAACATTAGCAAAAGTCGCAGTTTCTGCACTAAGTATGCCTCCCACTTCAGAAGCCACAGAAAGAAATTTCAGTACTAAGAACATTATACATATCGCCCGCCAAAAGATTCAGAGTAACTCAAGAAAGACCTGGCAAGTTAACTCACGCACACAGCTCACAATGTGAAACTCTCAAGAAATGCTAGTAACTCGCCGTCCGTCCAAACAAACTGGACATCGCCCGCCTGGATGGAGAGTGCCGAGAACAAGAAAGCCAAGGACATGGCAGTGACAAAGAGTCTCAAGAACACGAAGCAAAAGCAGACGACAAGCAGGGAGTTTGAAAAATCATTACATTCTTCTTCTTTCTGGAATATTCTGAAATATGGCTGTATTTCTAAAGAATTTTATCGTGCAACCGATAAATATAAATGTAAAAGTAACTTATCAATATAATGGACGCAGTAAACAAAGAAACACGATTACTACAGCATATCCAATATTTTATTCTCCTCCTTCCACCTCGATACGTCGCACTTTTACCGACATCTCTGTATTCTGCTCATGCCCATGGAGAAAGACAAATCTTTACAGACTACATTAGTAATTATGCACAAAAATAATGTTACCGTTTCGTAGTTCCGTGTTTTCTGACAGGGAAACAGAAAATTCTCAACAATTTTCAGGTCAGAGAATATTCTCGCCAAAGATTATTCTCGAGAATTTTACATCACTAATCAGAACACGCGAGGGCTTGCCTACCAGCAGCCCACCAGACGCTGCATTAAATAACGTCTGTACTTCTTTACAGGTTCCTGAACAAAGATGTTGGATCTAGTACAGTTTCTCAGTTTTGTTCCGGTCGTAATAGTGATTGTACTGCTAATTTTCCGAGTCAAATCAAGCCACATGCTGCAGGTTTCTGAGAAGATTCCTGGACCAAAAACGCTACCCATACTAGGAAACGTACTGGATCTCGGCTTTAAACCTGAAGGTGGGTACAGTCACCGATGTAGACAATGAATTAACTTCCAAGTGAGACACCAGGTATGATGGGGGTCACTATGGTTGTAGTGTATCCCGCGATGTGACGCCGCGTACACTGCTAAAGTTGTAAAGCAACGTTCAAACAGATAATAACGAATAGATAACAGAATTTATACAACGGACAATACCCGACCAACAAAATGCGCTCTTATTATTTTAGATATTATATATTAACACGTACATGTATTGTTAGGTGTTTGTGTAATTCATATTCTTACGTGAATCCCTGATGATGACCCCAGGATGGCTCGAAACATGTTGGATTGGTCTACAGATATTGTAATACAGAACACCTAAAAGTAACAAGAGTGCATTGTGTTGGTTTGAGTGTCGTGCCTTCGATTAGCGACGCTGCACTGTGTGAAGAGTGCAAAGTTCACACAGGTGGCGGCACACTGAACACGGAACAAAGAGTGGCCAGCCCCTTCCACGCACGCAACCTGACAAGCACTGATTCAGCACACCAGGTAAGAAGAAGCTACGCAATTCCCGGTACAATTAATGGCATCTAAATTTTAGACAGCACCTCAGTAAGACTTAAATCAGTCTTACAACAAAGTTCACTCATTGCCACCTGCTGGTTGCAGAGCTGCTGCCTGTCCTATGCAAACTGATCAACCAGTACGGTCCGGTCATGCGCCTTTGGCTCGGGCCGCTACTCATCATTGCTGTCACCACACCAAAACAAGCAGAGGTAAACAGAAAACATTAATCTATTAATACAAGTCTTACTAGATAAAATACACAATTTCAAGGGCGCGAGGTTGACCACTCACCTTCACGCAGTGCCGAGATAAAGAATGAGTGGCGCTATGCTTCCACTCCCACGATACACCTTCACAATGTGTGTACGGAAAAGGTGCCTTTATGTAATCTCCTTATTAGCCATTCTATGCCGATCCCAGTGGCCGCGCGGTCTACGGCGTAAGTCTGCGGCCGTTCGCGTGTTGGAATTGTGGGTTCGAATCCCACCGGGGGCATGGATGTCTGTCTCTTGTACGGTGTTGTCAGGTAGAGGTCTCTGCGTCAGGCCGATCACTCATCCAGAGGAATCCTACTGGCTGTGGTGTGTCTGAGTATCATCGTGAAGCCTCGATAATGAGGAGGCCCTGGCCCACTGGGGGCTGTCGCGCCACTGGGGGGAAAAAACTCGCCATTCTAACACATAGTAATTAGTTAATGAGAGCCTTCGTGATTTGCACACTTCACCAAGTACAAGGACGTTACATTACCGGGCAGCCATGGCCACTTCCTGCCCCTCTGGCCTCTCACGTTTACTGCGCCAGCTCGCCGAGTCGCGCCGATGTCGCACAGAGCACACGGTACCACAGGGGTGCACAAACTTTCCAAAAGTCTACCAGCCACCTCAATATTCTGGGCACCAGAAGGGCAACATTCAGCACGTCCCACACTTAGGGCCCATAAATATCACGCGCCGCTGTAAAAAAAAAAAATTAGCCGCCATGGCGACCTGGTGCCTGGGATTTGTGCACCCCTGATGCAACCTATTGCCGGTATGGCTGTACTATGATGATATATGAAGTTCGAAAATTAGTACAGGGTGTGTCTTTATAAAAGGAGAATTATATAGCTTCAGCTTATACCAGTCTTCCCCAAACATCTGATACCTTGGAACCTCTGTGAAAAAATTCCAATTTTCGCAAAAACCCGGTAAAGTAAAAACGTACATGTGTGTAAAAAATTAAACATAACGTAGCTTTTATTTTTCAAAATAAAATAGGTACACACACGGGTTAATGAAAAACAACAGGTTATTATCGGTCACTTGCAGTAGAAGAAACCAGCGCACATTATGCTCAAACATGTGGAGGATAACAAAAATGCAATAAAAATATCAACAATATGTTTAACGAATTTATCACTTCATGCGACAGACAAGGTACACATTCACGGGTAACAAATACAGCTACTTAATACTGCTACATGTTTCGGCCTTCTCCGCCATGTTCAGGTACACCATTTAATGCTATACGAAGGTCCTCATGACTAGTGCGTATTTTTATTACAATAAAAGGAAAACACGCGGCTTGGGAGGAACACAGTTTGAATGCCACTGCTTCAGACCATTATTTAATCAGAACGTTCTGGGCCGTTAAACGTGTACATATGACGTATCAGTTTGCGTCTTCAACTAACACTGACTGCAGAATTAACTTTCTGCACAGTTTGATTACACAAAATTACTGATCGACGCATAACCGACCGAGCGGTTTTAACACGAGCTTCGATGGAACGCACATTCTGCTCAAACAAGGCCCTCGGTAAAGCTGCCTGTGTCTGTCAGGCAAACTATATCACACTGTAGTATTAAGTACACGTACAGAGACTGGCTGGACAGTAAGTACATAAACATGCAGGGCGATTGGGTACGTAATGTTAAAGGGTTTTATCTCCTGAATGGGATACCACATGGCTACAATCCGTACTCATTTTAAAGCCCACACACTACCGTTCAGTACAGATATCAACACTTGCCCCAGTACTTTGCACAGACTTATACAACCTGCAAGACACAGACTCAACACATTCCTTGGGGAGTCAACAGAAACACGGGAAAAGTGTCTCGAATTTCGTATTTCAGTTCACCAAGTGTCTTAGTTTTGATGGGTAACATCCTCTTTGGCACAACCCCACAAAAAGAAATCACTTCACAGAGGCCATTCTGTTCGTCCTCCACGCCCAATCCACCGATCAACCAAATGGTTGTCAAGGCACTCAAGAACAGCAAGTGCAAAACGTGGTGATCCTCTATCTTGCATGAGGTGCGGTTCTTCGCAGTTGTCTCAGCGATAAACAACTGGCATCATGAAATTGTCAAGTAGGCCTGTATTCGAGCACCGTGCGCCGTTCACTGTCTACCCTATGCACTTTCCAATCAACCTGTATGTATCTGAACTGAAAGAGACCCACACTTCTATAACTGCCTGTGCACGTACATGTGTTGGAAGGATTTAGCAATTAAGTTGATTTGCTCTTACACAAATTACAAAATTCCAGACAAGTTTTCGGACGCATCAGTACACGCCTAGTGAGTAGGTTATGAGGCGGAGGATCGACGAATCATAGGTACAGTCCCGGCAGGAAAAAAAAGGCTTTCTCTACCCAAAAGCGTCCAAGACCAGCTCTGGAATCTGGGCAGCCTCTTATTCAAGTACCGAGTTTTTTTCAGCCAGGTTTAAAGCGATCGGAGCATGAAGCTGATAACGTACGTCGACTTAGTGATGCCGAGGTTGTGAATGCATAGAGTTACTCCTCCGCTTCCCCACATGCCTTCATGACTTCCAGCTTAATAAAGCACAGGGGCAGTTTTAACTTTATTTAAATCAACAATGAAACTGACTAACCAGAAGGAAGTACTCTCAAATGGATCCAGCTAAATTCTAAACGGTTTTGACGATGGTGAATGATACTGTGTGGTGGTGGGTTTATGGACTTTATCCATCGTCCGACCGAAGTTGGCTGATATGAGTTGTCCAGTGATGGTGGCTAGTTCTGTCTAAGGGGCCCCACTGAGTACGTGTTCTTCTCTTCTCCGTCCCCCCTCCCATTCACCTGAGGACGGAAGCAGAGCCAGCTTCCGAAACGTTGTGATTTTAATTTTTAACATTTTAATATTTTACTCTTCGGACGATGGATCCAGTTATTATCTGATTTCTTTAGACGACTAGTTCAAGGTTTACACACGCACGCACACATACACACACACGTGTGCCAAATTACGTCGGACTGTAAGATGTAAACTGACCACTGGGGGCAGAGTTAGGCACGCGTGACAAGAGCTGAAAATTCGATGAACAGCCTCTACGAACGATGATCCATGGAGTGTGTGTGCGTGTGTGTGTGTGTGTGTGTGTGTGTGTGTGTGTGTGTGTGTGTGTTTTATGGAATTGATTTTGTTCTCACTTTCAGGCTGTAATGGGCAGTAATGCACACTTACGCAAGGCCTGTTTCTACAAAAACATAACACCGTGGCTGGGTACAGGGTTGCTCACCAGCAGCGGTAAGTAACACTGCCCAAACACTTTCGGTTCACCTAACCAAACACTCCGGTATAAATGCTTCCCGATACACAAGAATTAACTGAATTATGTAGCACAGTCCTTCTTGTAGAGCTGACAGTGCCTCAGCTAGCCAAGAAACTCCCCGCAGTGTACGGAACCAGAAGGTTCACGACAGTGTTTGCAACAGCTCGCCATTCTCCTCTAACTTTAGTCAAGAGCAATCCAGTCCACGCCCTCCAACTCTGGTTAAGATTCATTTTAATATTATCCTCTCACCTACGGCTAGGTTCTCCAAGTGGTCTCCTTCCCTCAGGTTTCCCCACCAAAACTCTGCACGCACTTCTCCCCCATACGTGCCCGATAACCGACCATGTCGTCTTCCTTGATTTTATCACCCGATAAAATTTGGTGACGAATACAAATCATGAATATTCAGGTCTTTTTGAGATGTGACGCTTTGTCACTGGGTCAGCGATTTCCGACGTTTCGATAGAACGTAATGCCTTTCTGTTCAAGGGGGTTACTGGGTCGAGAAAGGATTATTCTTGAGGTCCTAAAGACCCGGCAAGAAAAGCGCTGCGAAAGCCCAAATAACGCAAAAATTACGAAGCTCCCCACTACGCAATTTTTCTCAAGTGTACTTTCAGTTCCTCTTGCCATCCAGCCATACAGTACGGACACAAACTGAAATATACGTTCCTGGCCCACACATACCTTACATTTTGCTCAAATTAATAGTAAATAAACAATTATTTATGACGAATACACGCGAATGTGCCGGGGAACCAATGTTCGGGTATTTACTACCATGACGGAGGCAGCAATGGGCTCAGCACCACTTGACCTGCTGCCAAACCAGGGCTGTGCAGTCGGCACACAAAACCAGGGCTGTGCAGTCGGCACACAAAACCAGGGCTGTGCAGTCGGCACACAAAACCAGGGCTGTGCAGTCGGCACACAAAACCAGGGCTGTGCATTCGGCACACAAAACCAGGGCTGTGCAGTCGGCACACAAAACCTTCGACTCCGACTCCTTCATAAAAGCTCAATATGTATTAATAACGGTAAACCTATAAGACGTTTCATCACCACCGCATGAATCATCAGGCCGCTGTTTAGACTTATAACCTATATCTAGGTATAAGTCTAAAGGTTACTGTAGCTATCAGGGCTCTGCAGTTAAAGTATCTAGTTAAGGTTTTAGACTGAGGTCTGAGTCGGTAAATTTTTACCGACTTCGACTCCGACTCCACCTAAAATTCCTTCCGACTCCGACTCCACAGCTGTGTAGCAAACAGTGAACATTTTGGAACGTGCATCACTTTGCAGTGCATCCATCCATATGACGGGGGTTTCTTTCGTAGAATGACAGAACACGTTTCAGAAGATATTTCTCATTTTATTCTGTTATTCTACGAAAAAAACCCGACATATAGATGGACGCTGGATCAATCACTATATTAGCTTAGGGTTAACTTACACCAGCTTCCCTTGGAATGGTTTTTACAGTCAAAAATAGTGAAATAGCGAAGTTTCACTAATGCTTTTGTACCATTTTTATACCATTTTAAGCTGTTTTATGTTATGTGGTTAAGGATCTGAGTTTTAACATTTATACACGTACCTGATGACGGTTCGGCCGAGCCGAAACATGCAGTATATTGGCACAACCTTACAGTAAATGACACAGTGTGCAAAATATATATACTGTGGTGTGTCTGACTGTGTTTATTATCACTGTATTTAGAATAACACACCGGGATGACCCAAATTAAGATTAAAAATATAACGTGTTAGTAACAATGGCTGTGTTAGAGTGTTTGTGAATTGTGCCCATTTGTCTGTATGAATGCGGGAAGAAAACGTAACACCGTCTGTTTCTCCCTGTGTATATAAGACTATGCATTAATACTGTTACCGGCCCTTTAAAACTAACGTGAGAATATTAGGTAAATAAGAGGCAGGACAAGCGGGCCTTCGCCAAGGCATTGCGCACGGGGCACCGAGACTGCTGAAGCCAGCTTTGCACTTAACGTAAATCATTACTTGCCACACGGCCACCTTGCAGGCAAGAAGTGGAGAGCCCACCGCAAGATGCTGACACCGAGTTTCCATTTCGAAATCCTGAAGCAGTTCATGGAGGTGTTCAACCGGAACGGAGACATTTTGGTGCGGCGGCTGTCCAGTCACGTGGATGGCCCACAGTTTGACGTCACTTCCTACATCACCATGTGTACTTTGGACGTCATATGCGGTCAGTGGCTATCACGCCGTCTGCACTCAATATCGCAGGCCGCGTTATAGACTGCCCGCGCTTTGGGCTGCGTCACTGAACTGTAAGCGGTACTCTCATCCCGCGCCTTTGCTCACTGTAACTTATTCAGAGACCCGATTTTAACCTTTAAAGCCTAGCGGTAACTTTACGTACCGCCAGGTTTAACATTAAAAAATTCTACGTGGTGCCCACATTGCGTTTATGTGTTTTGTACGGATCTCAGAACAAACAGCAACTTTTGCCTTATAAAACATTAAGAGACTGGTTTTTATAACCGAAGTGGAGAGTGTTTACAGCGCGGTACGCACTGAGTCCTTATATAAAACAGACACGCTTCGTCTTTAAAGGGTTCATTATAAGGCTGGGGTAATCAATCAAAACCTTTACCAGTCAGATACTGTTTAAGCTGGACCCCGCCTGTGCGTACGCTCACGGTCCGCTCACGGTCAGCGAAGATATTCCTTGCCTGTATTTAAATGCATCTGTTTGTGATCATACCGTGCCTTGACCGTGATCCCTTGTGTGGACACTGCTAGTGAAGTGCTGTCCAATTAACACAATGGAGCGGAATCCTATTTCATAAGCTGATAGTTTATCATCTAGTCACGAAACTCCCTGCATTTTAAGGAACCCGAGGGTTCATTGCAGTGCTCACACCAGCTCGCCACTTGTCTCTACGCCAAGGCACATCAATTCAGTCCAGAGCCTCCCAACCTCCTATTAAAACACGGTCAGGAGTATACGACCAGCCCTGCACTGAAACGTGGCTGTCCCTGTAAAGTGAAGGGCCGGTACCACCACTCTTACATTCCGCTCGTCACAAACAGGGCCCTCAACAACACGAGTAGTCACTACTACAGTCATATTTGCTGCCAAAGAAATGTCACTGCCATACACCATTTAGGGAGGTTCAGTTTCGCGTTTACTGCTTCTTGGTTTCGGTTTGATTTGGTTCCCAGATGACCAGAAATTCAGTAAGGCCCCAATATAACGAAGTTTCATTTAGGATACTGGAGGCTTAACCGCATTTGAGCCGTCACCTCCTAATATGGGCCATCATACAGCTGCAAGGTCATTTGGCATCATATGGCAACACAAGATCGATGCCAGAGCGATGCTCGAACCCGCAACCACGATGCTCAGTCTCACAGAAGAACCTGTTTATTTCAGAAAGCACCATGGGCGTCAGTGTGAAGGCGCAGACGGGTGGAAGTGCAGAGTTTGTCAGCTCCATTACCAGGTAGGGCAGCACAGTGCCACTCGGGCAGGCGGTGCGGCTGTTACTGGCAACGCACCACGTGAACACAATGCAGGGCTCTATTGGAGTTAGCTAATTTTATTAAACCCTACGCATATAGTGTTATATGATAAAACTACATGTTTCGGCTGTGAAAAAGCCATTTTCAAGTCAACATCGACCGTAAGTTGCTATTAAAGTATTAATATCTTGACTGTACTTTCAACACAATGGTATCAAAATCAAAACTGGTTAGGGTTATGCTCTACATGTCAGAATTGCTTGCCTGCTGCAGTTGCACAAACGGTGATCTCTCTCTCTCTCGCTTATACCGTATTCATAAAGTATTAGATTGACAACATTAAGCGCTGTACATTGTCATGCCTTTCCATTTACAATAATCAATTTCTTGAACACACAATATTCTGATTCTCTGAAATCTCTAACATCTATATACAACCTGTTTGTTTTATGCAACTATTTGCAGCTTTGACGATTCATGAACTATTTATAGTATAACGGACGAAAACTGTATCTGCACACCAAAGTATAACAGATGATAATTGTATCTGCATATCAAAGCATTCATTCATTCCGTAGTCCGTCTTACGACAGATCCGTAGCCTCTTCCAAAGCGAGTTCTCCACAGAGTGCAATGTACTGTTTTCTCTTTCAATTTCCAGTATCCTCTCATTCCCTTAAGGCCACCCAGGAGCTGCTTACGCCCTCATCCTCGTCTTCCCCTCACGCCTACATTTCCTTGTATCTTTACATCCAAGTATAACATTTACTGCCACTGTGATTTCAGTGTTGACAAACATGAATTTGTACGATCTGAGCTTCTCACAGCTGACGACTTGCGTCTCCGGGATGTGACGCTGAGCTGATGGGTCTAACGTCTCTGAACACCTTCGGCGCGTCAGACCTTCAGAGTCTAGTGGTTTGTACACGTAGGCCTGCTACAAAGCTGAACGCCAGAATTCTGCATTTCTCCCACAGCTGACACTTACATGATTCTTAGAATCATTTATTGTACAGCATATAGTGGAAGTACACTGTGTTCTCTGTGAGGTGGGGACTGAATCTTTATTGTCAGTGGAGATTATTTTTGTTTTCAGGCCTTCAGTCGCTGGCCTCTCAAATGTGAGGCCTGTACGTGATCCCAGACTTGTGGCTGGCAAAGTAGCACTGGGATAAGTTTTTTCCCCTACCTCCTAGTTGTTCAGTTTCCCCTGTCAGTAGCATTCCGCCAATGCGCCACGCTCATCTCCATCAACATGACACTCTTACACTTTATGTTAGCCTTTAAATGGTAACTTGTATCAGGGTACCGGACTGCACTGTATCTTGTTACAGGCTGACCAACGCCATAGTAGAAAGATCTTTGAAACCGTGGTGGTACAACAATACGATATTCGCACTGTCGACCCTTAAGAGAGTCCAGGACAAGTGTCTGGCAGTGCTGCATGACAGGACAAATTCTGTTATCAAAACGAGAAAACAAGAGCTGCTGGCAGGGCGTGGGGTGCAAAACATGGAACGAAGCAAGGACGATGAATTTGGTAAGGATGGACTTGGATTCCAGAAGCTAAGCAACGGGCGAGACTTGCGCTCAGCGCGCGTCACCGTCTGTGTGTGTGTTCAGCCATGACCGACACGAAATGCGATGCTGGGCTATGACGAGACAACGTTACAACAGGGACTGTGCTTGCGCTAACGAAGCCACCATTATGGCAGGGGTTCTTGGAGTGGGTGTAACAAGGATTCCCTGCTACGAAGAGTAATATGCACTAGGGGGGGGGGGGGTTCTTTCGAATGATGTGAGGGGTTTGAATTCAAAGTGGCTTGGTCGCGTAGCCTGAAAGGTGGTGACAGCCATGCACTGGCTTTTAATTCCACCCTAAAATTTCCTTCAAGAGACGAAAATCAGGGTAAACTTCAGTCACTTTAGCCGAAAAGTGCTAGTCACTTTCAGCTAAGTCCTCGGTCGGCCTTGGTCAGCCCTCTGTCGGCATACGCGCCTCTACATTTACCGAAATAGGGGGTTCCCCGCAACAGCTGACTTTGAGTAAGAACTCTCGGTTAATCCTCTGATGTGGCGAGCGACAAATTGAACCTCCAGTCCCAGTCAGTTTGCTACGGTGCGTTAGCCTTCGTAGGAAGACACCTGAATTCTACCACCTGCACCTTCTTGAAGTGGGTGCCCGTAGCGCGCCGACAGATGAGGCACACATGGTCCGTCAAAGGACGAATGAGCTGTTTTGAGCTGCGGTATGCCGACTGTCGACCACTGATTCAGACATCAGCTGTTGGCATGCCCACGAAATCTGATGGTAATTCGTCGACAGTGCAGAAGCAAGTCAGTTCAGCAGAGGCGTTCCGCAGCCAGTAACTGCTATACAACACACACTAATTTCTTGTCACCTTAGTTCCTTTAGTGCTGGGTGTGCTCTACCCGTCGCACCGTATGATGGAGACAGCTGTCCTGCTCTTGTAAGAATTTTCCCTGCAGCCACTTCCGGAGTGACACAGTGCTAGGCTCCTGGTCCGTTCAGGGTAAAGCACAAAACGTCAACCGTATAAAATACTTCCAACCTGTTATCGTCGCCATTCAACATTTCGATGAAACTTGATTACTAAAATAACAATGTGATAAAGGGTTTGGGGAACCCCCTAAAAATAATATCCTGCTAATTACTGATGGGCCAAATGTAATGTGTGTGTGTGCGTGTGTGTGTGTGTGTGTGTGTGTGTGTGTTTTTCGATAAAGCTCCAAAGTAACCATGGAAACCGGAGGCTACACCGGGAGCCAAAATGAACTGGAAGACCCGTTGTTGTGAGGTCACCGAACGTGTTTCTTTCTCCCGAAGCAAGGTTATGATGTAAGACAGATAGCAGGAGCGCCATAAATTTTGGTATTTTTACTAATCATTTAAAAACTAAGGTTAGCCTGCTTGATATTTGAAGATTCATCTCGCATCGCGCAGTAAACACTCTCCGTCTCGGCTATAAAAACCAGTCAGTTAATGCTGTATAGGGAAATAATCGCTGTTTGTTCTGAGATCCACACAAAATACATAAATACACTATGCGGGCAGAACGTAGAATTTTTTAACGCTAAACCTGGTGATGCATGAAGAAACCAATCGGCGTGAAACGGTTGTAATCGTATAAATATAAGTGTATATGCATATACGTATGTGTGTGTATACACACACACACACACACACACACACACACACACACACACACACACAAGGGAAGGATACAAAACATTATTTCGCTGAGAACCTGCACTCCTTAATTATAGGCAGAAAGCGACACGCGAACTTCCTGGACTCACTGCTGCAGGCGTCACAAGATGGCGACCCTCTCACAGATTTGGAAATACGCGAAGAAGTGGACACATTCATGTTCGAGGTCAGTCAAGCGTCAGTCGACTGCAGCATGTAATTAGCAGGGCTGAAGGTTGTGCACGCAGTAGACAGACCTCACCACGGCGTTCTTTACTTTCGAAAAGTCACACGGCTTCCCGGTACAGTGGTAAATGTAACTTAATTTACGTCCGTAAGAGAAGTACGGCCTTGCTTTTGCTGTGCTTTCGAAACGTCGTGTTTGTGTAATCAGTGACGATGGAAAAAAGTCCAAATACACAACAGTCATCCTTCGCATGTTAAACCATTGTCTAAGGATTATAGTGAACAACACTCCGGAAGCTCTGCATTTTAAAACTCGCGTTTCTAAATGCGAACATACTGTTCTCCGTGTAGCGTACCTCTTCACACGTCTTGTTTCATGTTCATTTTCCAGGGACACGACACAACGGCGTCCTGCTGCCTGTTTACCCTGTGGGCCCTGGCGAAACATCAGGACGTCCAGGTAAATCTGCTGGGCCACAGCACCACTCCATCAACTTAACAGAAATGTCGGTCTCCCTCACGGCTTCACGTCCATCCGTCTGGTCCCACACTCGGTGTCCCACGTCAGTATCACAGATACCAGTCCATATGTTTTCGTCAAATTTGACACAAACTTCGTATCATCGCATAGTGCACATTAAAAGTAAAGCATAGCTTCAGATCGAAATGGCAAAGTGAGAACAGCTTTAACCTTTTAAAGCCTAGCGGTAACTTTACATACGACCAGGTTTAACATTAAAAAATTCTACGTGGTGCCCACATTGCGTTTATGTGTTTTGTACGGATCTCAGAACAAACAGCAACTTTTGCCTTATAAAACATTAAGAGACTGGTTTTTATAACCGAAGTGGAGAGTGTTTACAGCGCGGTACGCACTGAGTCCTTATATAAAACAGATACGTTTCGTCTTTAAAGGGTTAATTATCTCAGAAACTAACTAACCAACAAAACAACTAGCTAGCCAACTCTATGGAGCAAGTCCTCCTTCAAGATAGCCTAGATATACCTCGCAGTTTATGGAAACCAAAAACTGACTACAGTGTTCCCGACAGCGCGCCACTTGTGCCCGTGTTATAGGTCTGACTAATCCAGTGCACTTGCTACCCTCGTATTTCTTCCATTTATTTTTCCAATGGCGCAACAGCCCCCAGTGGGCCAGGGCCTCCTCATTATCGAGGCTTCACGATCACAATCAGACACACCACACCAGGTAGGACTCCTCTGGACGAGTGATCAGCCCGACGCAGAGACCTCTATCTGACAACACACAACACTCACAAGAGACAGACATCCATGTCCTCAGCGGGATTCGAACGTACAATTCCAGCAAGCGAACGGCCGCAGACCGCGCGGCCACTGGGATCGGCCATTTCTTCCATACACGTGCCACTATAATCCCGCTTCTCAGGACAGTAAGCCGACGGTAAAATAACGTACAGAATAAGGTGCTCAGAAAGACGCTTGACCTGAAGTGAGTGACAGGAGACTTTGCACTGGCAGAACTGTAATGTGATGCGCTCCATGACATGCCGTCCTCACTAAATAATATTCGGTTGATCAAATCGGGGGGAGGGGGTTGGGTGGAAGAGAAACGTGTACAGGGTTTCGTGGGGGAAACGCAAAAAAAAAAGAGCTGCTTGGAAGACCAAGGCAAAGATGGGAGGATAATATTAAAATGGTTCAAAAGGAAATAAGACAAAATGGCGTGGACTGCATTCATCTGGCTCAGAGTATGAACAAGTGGCGGGCTGTTGTAAGCACGGTAATAAAGCTTTGAGTTTCCTACAATCTGGGGAATTTCTTGACTCTCTGAGGTACTGGTGGCGCTTCAAGAGGACTCCACTCCATGGAACTGGTTGATTGGTCGGTTGGTTACTTTGTTAATGCTACAGACTTCAATGCTCATTTTTAACCCGACATGACCCTTCTGCCAGCGCACAAACATTAACAGCCTTAACTTCGATTGCAGGACAACGTTGTGGCAGAGCTGAGAGCAGTTTTGGGTGACTCAGACCGTGCAGCCAGCTTCAGTGACTTGAACGAGATGAAGTACCTCGAGCAGGTCATTAAGGAGTCTCTGAGACTGTACCCCAGCGTGCCCCTTTTCGGACGGGAGCTTACAGAAGACATCGTGGTCGGTGAGTAAACGCGCTGAATAATAGCCAAACTACGGAAACGACTGCTTCACTCTTCTGGGGTCTTACGCAACTTTGATTGGTAGTTATTTACCGACGTTTCGGTGGAACCTATCAGTCCCATCTTCAAGTTGGACTGCTTGACACTTGAAGATGGGACGGATGGACTGTACCGAAACCTCTAGCTGCTTTTCGCAGGAGAATGCGCTCAAAAACTGTAGGTTTAACGGGCTGGCAGCCAAAGAGGCTGGCGGCCTTGATGTTTCAAAGTGAACATGAGGATGCAGATTTATTACACATTTTTCCTGTGCATTTCAACTTAATTACTGGTGCACTTACCAACAGAATACATAATATGCATATCAAAGTATACTGCTTAGCTGCTCCATATTTCGGCCTCAATTGGTCATTCTCTGGGACGCTCTCTTCGAATGCTAATCAAAGGCCCTGAACAGTTTACATTAAAAGTACGTTAAAGTATGTCGTTTTGTGGGCAACCGTGTGCACACGTTTACTTAATCTAAAACGAGCTTAAAACACGGTTTCAATTTATGTGACTGAAACCTCCAAACCAATAACACGTACCTGTTGCAAAGCGTGTGCGCAGCGTAAGTTACTGAACTGTACGTGTGCGCAGCGTAAGTTACTGAACTGTACGTGTGCGCAGCGTAAGTTACTGAACTGTACCGCACTGCACAGGACTTCACTGTACGTGTGCGCAGCGTAAGTTCCTGAACTGTACCGCACTGCACAGGACTTCACTGTACGTATGTGTGACAAAGTCTGTGTCGTATTCAAGGGCCCAAATTTTCCTTGCAGACATCAGGGCCGACTGAGACACCGCGGCTTCTTCACAGAGTACACAAAAGTCAACAAACACTCTGCTCGAATATCAGCAACTACTGAAGACGTGCTGTAGTAGGCTATAATTCACATACAGCAAAATGAAGCCTGTCTGTTAACGTGCAAAATAAATTCCGTTTACTCCCTGTGTGCGTATGAAGAATACGGGGGGGGGGGGGGGGAATTAAGAAATAAAAAACTAATCCTAATTATTTATCCGTTGACGCCCCTCTGACTCACTCTGCAAGAAGCAAACTGCAAGTGGACAGTGAGTGGCTGCACGGCTAATAAAGGATTTATAATCAGACAAGGCTGAGTTCAACATCAGAACCCGCAAGCTTTTCAGAGTGTGAATAATCCGGACACGAACATAACAAAGGTGCACACACTAAATTTTTCGCGGCGGTGGTGGGGGGGGGGGGCGCCCCTGGGGCTATATATAATTTATGTTTGATTTTAAAAATTATGTTACAAAAATCATGCTGTATGCACAACGTAACGCTGCCTGCAGCTGCATTTATATACATACGAATATAACTACATGCTCCGTGTCTCAATCACAGTGTCCTGTCGCCTTGTTTTTAATTTTATTAATTTATTTTTCAAAATTATTATGTACTAGTAAGCAGCTGATTTCAGTGGGTGATTTCGGCTGAAGGGTAAATCACGTAAAACTTTTGCTATATCTACAAAATGTTTTTTAAATTTCGGCTTTGGGGGGTTTGCGGGGCTGCAGCCCCCCTCCCTTGTGTGCGCCCCTGATCCTAACTCGTCTTTCTAATGCCTTGTCTCACTTTCCGTTCTGCAGATGGCTACGTGTTGCCAGCTGGTGCCAACATTGTATTTCTGCCATTTAGCAATCACCGGAACCCGCAGTATTTCCCCGACCCGGAGAAGTTCGACCCAGACCGCTTCCTGCCCGAGAACTGCATAGGCAGACATCCGTACAGCTATATTCCGTTCGCAGCGGGGCCCAGGAACTGCATAGGTTTGTAGCACAGCTGGTACTGGTGACAGATAACGCTGACCCCATCTTCGCCATGAAGGCGTATAGCGGGAGTGGAGGTACAACCGACGCATTCTTAACCGCGGCACTATGAGGCGTCAATTCCACGCTATGGCCGCTTTTACCTCCGGGGAAAAAAGACCACGGTACCAACTTTAGCACTAGGGTTTGTCTGGAGGAGGTTTCCCCAGTAATAAGGTGAAGAAATGTTTGGAACAATCTAACATTCGGTTATATGGGCGTTTCGCCCAGTTTCTGACACGCCACCTGCTCAACAAGAATTCCTGGAAGAATTTTACTTCCTCTTTAATGTAAGGTGAGGCTTGCTAGGAACTAAAAGCGACTAGTCGCAACAAGCCGGAGTTTGGCGACACATTGCGCCTGGCAATTTGCACTGGTAGAGCAAAATCTCCAAGTTATGGCACTCCGATGCGTGGGCAGCCTATCGTACGAGAGAAATGGAAGTGGTAGGGCGGGCAGATGAGGGGCAGAGAATGTGAGTGCAGCGTGTCATCTCTTTCTGACAACATACGTTTGAGTTCTCACGTTCTCACGCCATTTGTTCAGTCGCAGTCCGACGATAATGGAAGTATTCCACAGCCATCTGCATGGTTTCCTATTTTAGACAGGGCTTCAATATAGTACCAGTATTCTGAGATGGGCAATGTTTTCGTTCGGCTAATAGCTGGGAAAACGGAACAATCTCCACTCTGCAACGGCTTCTAACCAAATAACCCGACATCCCTCTACTACCGCCTCCGGATGATATAAAGTGCAGAGACTAAAGTCGGTTGTTTGCGCAGTGCCGTAACATTGCGTCCAGGCTCTACATCCACAGAGTCGCACTGCGGCGTGGAGGGCAGGTTATCAAATGCGACGTCAAATGGTCCCACTGTCGCCGTGTTTCTACCTACCTACATTTTGACACGTCAGTAATATTTGATACATAATTTTCAGGCACAGTTATGATTTTTCTCCGTACAGTATGCCTATTTCATTGTTCTTTAGTTCTATCACACAGGCCTGGACACGCCCTTCATTCAAGGGGGTTCAAGCTCTCAAAATTGGTGACAAGGTTGTCGCCCCTACGCACCGGCCACCTTTACTTTTGAGGAATGATTCTTGAAGGCCACAGTGCCGCCGGAAGGATTAAGTCAATGAAAAATTTCAATGACCCCAAAGGGAATCGAACCCGTGATCTTTCGGCTTGTAGCGCAGTGCCTCTACAAAATGCACCACCGCGTGTCCCTCTTACTACCACACATGAGCTAATGGCAAATTTCGCTCGGCCACCATTTTGTTTTACGCTACGCAAAATCTTGTAACGAAGGTTCAAATTTTCACTAAATTCAGTAAGTTATAAACTTTCATTACCCTATTTTAAGTGGCACTATTGCCAGTTCCACTTCTGCATTTCGTAAGGTCACCATGTTGGTGTTTATTGCCGGAAATGAAATAGGCGGTTTCAGCTCTTGTGGCGCCACTACGATTAGTTCCGAAGTTATAAAGAGAAGAGGCGCTTTAAAATGACCCTTGGTCTATGTTACCTGCAAAACAAGACTGCACATTCTGCATCCCGTAACGCACGACACAGGCGTCACAGAGGCGTTCTTTGTTTTCAAAATATCATAGGGTTTCACGGTACACGCGTAAATGTAATTTCATTTATGTCCGTAAGAAAAGCATGGCCTTCCGTGCGCCGCTTTTCATGAAACTCACCCAGACCCAACAGCATTATGTGCAACTCTGATATGCTGAATTTCACGCACAGAGGAAAATTAACATAAAAAGCATGGAAGGAACTTAATTTAGACCCTAAATAAAATATGGCCGTGAATGCGCCGCTTTCACGAAAATCACACTTGCTCGACAACTTTTTGTGAAGAACTCTGATACCAAATTTTACGAAAATCCGACAAACGGTTTACGCCCTGCTACCAGGTCACGGACGGATGGACCTAACTCCATATAAACCCTTCGTTTTTTTAAGAAAGCATAAGAAGGGCAGTAGGTTCAACGCATACTGAACGCGAGTTACCAGAATGCGCAGTCTGACTGCATATTCCTTCTCGTAGTGTGTGCTTGTCTGCTGTCATGCGCCTCAGATGTGTTCCGTTAGTGTTGGCAATAATGAGGAAGGTCGAGATGTTAGCCGCCTGAATATTTCACTGCACTCTATAGCCATCTAAAGGTGGAAGTAAGAATTCATTTTCGAGGCTACATGACTGTAACGCTGTTAAGTCCGTCGACGGCGCACCGTGGAAGTGAACGCAAAAATTACACAAACTGTATTTATTACAGCGTTGCCATACTTATGCTTCTTGTCTGACATCGAGTTCAGTTCGCGGTCATCCTTTACGAAGTAAAAAATTTAAATCTGTATCCGTCGAACATGTCTTTCAGTCTGTTCATGAACTAGCGTCAGCGACTGAACAGCCTGTCGGATTTTCGTGAAATTCGGTACAAGAGTTATTCACAAAAAGGGCGATTTTCGTGAAAATGGGCTTAGTGAAAGCCATACATTTCTTCAGTATGCAAATGAATTTCTGTCAATACTTTCCACACTTCTTGAACAACTACGGTGCTCAGTTTATTCGTTATTTTGTGTTATTACGTTAATTACCAACTGAGGCAAATCTTCTGTAATTGTGATCCCTTTTCTTCCGATGCGCGAAGTAGTACCCGAAAGCAACAACTACGTCGGTCTGTGATCTAACAGTTGATGTATTACTGTATCGCGTACTGACACTATTGTTTGCACTGCAGGTCAGAAGTTTGCAATGCTGGAGCTGAAGTCACTCTTGTCCAAGATCCTGAGGAACTACAAACTCTGTCCTGGAGATCCTGACGAGGAGCTGAAATTTGTTCTGGAGCTTGTGTTACGGTCACAGAAAGGAATCAGACTGAAACTTGAACGAAGAAACCGATAAGTTAACCTGGAACTTGCAGGCACGAAGTGATAAATTCACCTTAAAATTTCACGCACAAAGTGATAAATTGACCTTAAAATTTCACGCAGGAAGCGATAAATTGACCTTAAAATTTCACGCACAAAGTGATAAATTAACCTTAAAATTTCACGCAGGAAGTGATAAATTCACCTAAAATTTCACGCACAAAGTGATAAATTCACCATAAAATTTCAGGCACGAAGTGATAAATCCACCTTAAAATTTCATGCAGAAAGTGATAAATTCACCTTAAAACTTGACGCAGGAAGTGATAAATTCACCCAAAACTTGTACGCAAGTCGTGATAAACTAAACACTTGTGTTTCGGCAGATCCAAATACAAACACCTGCAGTGAGCAGTCTAAAACAAATACACGTCACTGTAAGCCCGTAATCAGGCAGGCATTGGTGACCAGCAACACAATCATTTACTAAAAAACTGTTGAATCACGAATACTGCAGCAAGATGTTTCGGCTTCTCAAGACTGAGCCATCTTCAGGCTGCATCACACAATGTCTATCACCTTACGTAACATAACACAATATCCCACAATAAGATAACGTCTTGTAATTGTCATTTTTATTTAATTCCCGTTTACATTAAGACAAGACACACAAGCGCACACACAGTTTTATTTCACCTACGTTATTTAAGAGAAATTAGTGGCTAAATGTTAAGAATATTACGAATGGTGTAGTCTGTCGCGTAGGGCACATAGCGTTGCTCCACTGAGACAGCAGGACAACGGGCAGCTCTCTATTACTCTAATATCGGGCAGGGTACTTTCACCTGGAGTTTACTTGGCATCCCCCTACTGTCTCACATTTCCACATTTGAGCAGGACTACTCCCAAACAAGGCAAGATGGCTGTTGTAACAGCATCGTGTAAGGACGCTGCAAATGTAAACAGAAACACGTGACTATTTTCATAACCATGCTGAGTGTGTTTACTGTGCGGTACGGACTGGATCCTTTAACTATTAGTTAGTTTTAGTCTCTAAATATTTAATTTGTACTTTATTTGATTTCCAGATTGTAAACCAAAGTCGTCACGCTTGCTTCTGTACAGAATGCATCGCAGCTCAGAACTAGTGCCGTTAGACAATACACCGCTTTCAGCAAGTCAACAACACCNCGCACATCAGAACTAGTGCCGTTAGACAATACACCGCTTTCAGCAAGTCAACAACACCTATAAAGCTTCTATACAGAATGCATCGCACATCAGAACTAGTGCCGTTAGACTTTACACAGCTTTCAGCAAGTCAACAACACCCATAAAGCTTCTATACAGAATGCATCGCACATCAGAACTAGTGCCGTTAGACAATACACCGCTTCCAGCAAGTCAACAACACCCATAAAGCTTCTATACAGAATGCATCGCACATCAGAACTAGTGCCGTTAGACAATACACAGCTTTCAGCAAGTCAACGACACCCATAAAGCTTCTATACAGAATGCATCGCACATCAGAACTAGTGCCGTTAGACAATACACCGCTTCCAGCAAGTCAACAACACCCATAAAGCTTCATTCGACTAACACAAATTCAACTGAACAGCACACAACTTACGCCTACATCGGACACGTGTAACAACACGCACGTAAAAAATTACAACACCCCACCCAACAATGTAAACACCAGGGCTGTGCAGTCGGTACACAAAACCTCCGACTCCGACTCCTTCATAAAAGCTCAATATGTATTAATAACGGTAAACCTATAAGACGTTTCATCACCATCACGTGAATCATCAGGCTACTGTTTAAAATTATAACCTATATTTAAGTATAGGTCTAATGGTTACTGCAGCTATCAGGGCTCTGGGGTTGGAGTATCTAGTTAAGAGTTTAGACTGAGGTTATAACCGGACACAGATTTAAGGGGAACCATAAAGGTACTTGGGTCGGATTTAACACGTGGTCATGTTTTGGTAACAGCTGTGTAGGAAGGCCACCCTAACCTAACTACTATAAAGTGAGGCGAAGGGAGATGTTTTCGCATTGACATCCATAAAACACCTGCATGTCTAGAAAAGGGTTTTCATTTAGGAGAGTTTTCGGCCATATATATGTTTAGTCGGGTAGAAATTTTGTTAGGAGGCTAGGTGGAGCCAATTGAAATTAATGTTTTGAAATTTTAGTTTCGGCATATTGGGATAAAAGAAGCTTTCGATTATTAGCCTATAAAAATTGGTAGCGTGGGAGCGACTGTGGCAAAGCGGCAAGAGACGGTGAACGGGTAGGACGGAAGGGAGAGGCTCGTGAGAATTCCGGCGAAATTGCAGCGTTTTCTTTCACTGATTTTGGACTCGCGTTTTCTTTCACTGATTTCGGACTCGCGTTTTTTTCACTGATTTTGGACTCGCGTTTTCTTTCACTGATTTTGGACTCGCGTTTTCTTTCACTGATTTTGGACTATCAACCAACAAATTATTACCCAAAATTTTAAGTTCCGACAGTCAATTCTGTACTGATTGTAGCGCTGTACTGATGAACTAGTTACGGGGACGCCGGCCGGCGAAATAACGGCGTATCGCTGGAAGGTGTGTTGATTAATCCCTTGGAGACACCACACGACGCATTCATTCGCTGATAAAGATCGCACACTCTACCGCGAAAGACCACCTGGCCATCGTATCGAACGTGCGTGATCCGTACTTCGAAACCTGCTGGCGCCGAACCAGTGGCGGAAGAGGATTAGCCAAGACCCGGCCACGCACTGTTGTGGTGCGTTAGGGGCTGATATCACTAGAACTCGTCAGAGTTCGGTTCCAAGGTCGGAGTCGGAGTCGGAGTCGGAGTCGGTACATTGTTACCGACTCCGACTCCACCTAAAATTCCTTCCAACTGCGACTCCGATTCCAGAGCCCCGGTAAACACAGCCGTCGAACTGTAACAGGAGTATACTACGGATCTGGTTACACAAGCGATGTGATTGTTTGTACAGTATCTAAAATTACAAACAAAATTATATATATGTACAAGTCCTTGATTTCGTGTCTTGGCCTTCTTGACCCTTGAAGATGGGAACAATTGCCTGTCCCGAAACGTCGGTACAGAACTACCATTCAACGCTGCGTAACACCCCAGAAGAGAGCAGATCTCATCTACATCGCGGTGGAAGCCTGAAATCGCGCTTATGTAATTTCTTTTCAAATATTTTATACCCTATCATTAACTGAAATTTCTGAACTTACGTCATGATTTTAAGTTAAGCTGCGTGTGATGCACGTGTAACCAGCAGCAAGGCTGTACCACGTTGCATCCCCTTAACGAAGAGCGACATTCCGTTAGTCTGTATCCGCACGCACTGGTGCTGTGTACACTAAAACGCACCGAGCTCGTGACTCTTGGCAGCGCGCGTCGGCAGGAGAGACCGACGCGCAACGACTTCGTGCTGAAAACTTAGTCGAGATGGGGATGTACAGTCAGTGCACCAAATAAAGACCCTACAAAGTGTTTGGTTGTTGTTCTTACCAGGTAAGTTGTGAGTAGTGCATCCGTAACCTTACCAAGATGGAAAGAAAGAAAATTTGGTAGTTAATTCCAAATTTAATGTGGAATTAGACGAAAGCGTGCACAGTCCACATTCTTACAGATGATTCAGCCTTCGTAGCTTGTTCGGCCTTCAGTGTGTTCACTTGACGCTATCCGTCTCGTGTATATCGACTTACACAAATACCACTTCGTATCGCGTCTGACACATCCCGTATTTATCATTATTTTTAAAACACTACAAGTTTCCAAAATTTTACATTTTACCTTGAATGTTAAGTTTTTGTATAAACAGACACCTGATGATGGGCTTCATCGAAACATAGTGTCCGAAAAAAATAATAAATGCAGGTTGTGTCAGACGGGATACGTACAGTTATTTATGTACCTCATCTGTCATAAATCTCCGGAAATTCTGTGACTTTCATGTTTGTTCTGACCATGAACTGGTTGATATTTCCTTTCGTTTCCTGTTGTGGAGAAGAGAAAATGAGGATATATGCTTCGGCTGAAAGATGTAAGCCAGTTCTGTCTGTGGTCCAGTGGCACGTAAGCTGTGGCAACAGTGTAGGTATTAACCTTAATCCAAATTCCTCCATGACTTGCCAAGTGCTGAAAAGATGAGTGTAGCTAACCCTGCTAAGAACTTTTTGTGTAGAAATTCCCTCTAAAGTGCTAAAATCCCACGATAGCCTAAACGCCCCGAGAACTGTAACAGCTATCAGAGTAACCTCCCAGGACCATTTTAATATAGTAGCCATGAGTACATTAAGTGCCTTATGTCAGAGAAACCAAGCGCTGCGAAAGCCAGGCGGACAGAACACGTATGTTGTGTGAGCAACTCAGTTTAATGTAACACCTCCAGAAGTGGTGGAAGCGAAAACATTTGGGTACTTATGTTCTCATAGTGACTGGCGAGGTTGCCGCATCAACCCGTGTACCCTTGGTTGCATGCCGCCAGGGGCTCTACGTTGTGTTATGATAATACGTCGAGGAATTCTTTATGGAACTCGAATCGTTTCATGCAAAACCTGTAGCGAGAACCAAAGCACACATTTCATGTAAACTCACCGTTTACAAGATATTTATGAATCACGACAGGTCGTAGCAGGTGTACAAATATGCCGCAAAAGAGGCGACTTGTTAACACACAAATACCCACAACGTACCATAATATTTAATACTTGTCGTATTGCTTTCGATTGAGTAATACTTCATGGTTAAAACGCAGTTTCCGTGACAATTAAGCAAAAGTGCATATTCATGATACTTAATACTTACTGCTTCTTGCTGCGGTACATATATACAGTACATAAGCATACAGTACCATGTGCCGCAACGCAACTGTAATTTTCCACTGTATAACTCAATAATTTATGACGTAAACTTGTTGCTCTCACGTCACGTTCCAACGCAATATAAACAATTCATTTTTATTCTTATATCCAGGGATATCAAATTTGGCATCTACACAGACTGCGATTGTCCCTATAAATTGCGTACGAAATACTTCTGTGGCTCAAATTACAAAGTACTTCGACGGGCTGGAACTTGGAGATTACGTGTGATAGATGAATGCAACAAACACAAAGCAGCGTAAAGCAGTATAGACAGGCACCTCATCACAAACACACAGAAAACCATAATAAACAGTGAGGTACGGGTACAGCAGCCAGTGTGAAACCCTACACAGCCCCCCTGAGGGTTCCAGCAGCTTCAGGCTCCCACATTAAAAGACAATCGTCATATGAAGGTAGTAAGGTTGTCAGCCCCTGGCACCGGCCGCCTTTACCCCACCAGGAAATATTCCTGACACTCCTTTCTGTTAAGACTCTGAGTCGAACCCAGGACCATTGTGCGGCCGGTAGGATTATGTCAAGCAAAAATTCCAATAACACCATGAGGAATCGAACCCGCGAACTTCTGATTTGTATCGCAGTGTCCCAACCAACTGCGCCACCGCGTGCCTCAGCAAACAGTGATAACATTCTATAAAATTCACAGCCATGAACAGCAAAAATTGAGACCTCCATGGATTAAATTGTACGACCATCGGAGAGGAGACCGAAACGCAAAATACGAACACGCTTCAGTGCTACGTTCTAGGCACATTTCACAGCTTCTTTTTAACCACATAAAGAAACACCTACTGTAGCATATTTTCAAGAATCCAAAATATCCATCATCACTGGCAGGCAACTGTGTGAAACAATGTCAATGGCGGACCATAGGCGACATAAAACAAGACTGTAAACTGGTCTGAAATATTTCCTAC
>BLKM01011906.1:4067-15199 GCA_013340265.1 Coptotermes formosanus
TGTGTGTGTGTGTATGTGTATGTGTGTGTGTGTGTGTGTGTGTGTGTATGTATGTATGTACGTACGTACGTACGTATGTATGTATGTATGTATGTATGTATGTATGTATGTACGTACGTACGTATGTATGTATGTATGTATGTATGTATGTACGTACGTACGTACGTATGTATGTATGTATGTATGTATGTATGTATGTATGTATGTATGTATGTATGTATGTATGTATGTACGTACGTACGTACGTACGTACGTATGTATGTATGTATGTATGTATGTATGTACGTACGTACGTACGTACGTACGTATGTATGTATGTATGCATGTACGTACGTACGTACGTACGTACGTACGTATGTATGTATGTATGTATGTATGTATGTATGTATGTATGTATGTATGTATGTATGTATGTATGAAACAGAATGTGTCCTCTGTGAGGCAAGAATTGGTTTCCATATCGTGGTCTACAAAGAAGACCCATCACGTCCAAACCTTCGTAAGTATTACATTAAAAAACTATTTTAATACAATGGTAACACTGTAGGTACTGTGTACACATTGTATTTACACTGATAAGCATGATTAGTTTCAAAATAAATTTATTCCAAGTACAACAAATCGATAATTATTATCAAATCCTTGACCAAACTTGTGCATTCGTTTTCACTAAATCTCTGTTTGCTGGACTTCGGGGGTTTCCGCTGTGCGCCCACCACACAGATCGTGGCTTTATTTTAGCCTTCTAATGTTTAAAATTGTCACTCTGTTTAATTTATCAAATCGAGAAGCATGGCATAAAGTTATAAGTGGAAGTGGAGGCATAGTTACACGCCTTTTTAATGTGGCACAAGAAGGGGGTGAATGGTCAGCCTCACTCCCCGGCCGCTCTACACCAGGAGAATTGGCACTCCAAACCCACCGAACAGAAGGCTGGGTAGCCTGCCTGGACGTTTTGTAGAAAAGCAAAACCTGTTGCCACGGCCACGAGTCGAAATTCGTTCTAGCTAATAGTTCTTTTAATTAGGCTAGCTGCGCTATCCTGGCTCCGAAATAGACCGTGCAACGATTACAATTAGCAAATACTATTCTGCCTATTGTTTGGTACAGGCACCAAACTTTAACTTTTGTGTTCGAGTAAGATAAAATTGAGGGCATTCACAAAACATGCTGTGGGCCGCGATAGCTCAGTCGGTATAGCGACTCGCTACGGGCTGGACGGTCCGGGGATCGAATCCCGGTGGGGGCGAGATTTTCCGCAGCCGTGCAGACTGTCCCTGGGGCCCACCCAGCCTCCTGTACAATGGGTAACGGGTCTCTTTCCCGGGAATAAAGCGGCCGGGGCGTGGGGCTAGCCACCTCACCCCTCCCTCGTGCCGAGGCTCACGAATGGGTAGAGCTATACCTCTACTCCCCCCCTCTTGGGCCCTCAGGGTCTGTTATAGCGTGAACCTTTACCTTTACTACAAAACTTGCTAAGGTGAATGCTTGGATAGGAGAAGTAAAATGACAGGAACTGGAGAAAAGTACATAATCAGGAGCATCATACTTTGTGTTCGTCACCGATCGTTATTCAGACGATTAACCAACTGAACGCGAGATTATTGTGACACGTGACAATATGCTACAAGCGACAAATTCGAGCGGCAAGTAAAAATCACGCGATGGGTGACAAATAGAGGAGGCAAATAACAAGCATGTGGCAGGTGACAAATTGGCGCAGCAAGTATTTAGTTTGCGATTGATGACAAATTGGCGCGGCAAGGAACAAGTTTGTGCTCGGTGACAAGTGCATATAAAATTTAATTTTGGAAACTATATAGAAAGATACTAATTTAAAACAACAATTCAGATGACAAAGTAATATAACTTATTGTAAACAAACTGAATCCACAGCGAACGAGAGCTGAGCGAGTGACAGAATACAATAAATACGCTAGCGAACTTTCGGATTCCATAAAAGGCTCAGAACTTCTGGACCAGCTAAGCAAACGCCGGTTTCTCAAGAATTACACAGCTCCACCGTATCAGTTACATAGTCCGTACATTTATAATATATATTCAAAACAACTGCAGTATAATTAGATACAATAATATACAAACATGTGGTAGTCCGCCTACATGTTTCGGCCTTTTTCAGCCATCTACAGAGAGGTACAGTGGGCATAATTGGGATATATACTGTGACCTGTCTTACTGCATGGAACACGGGTAATCACCTTTATATTATTAATTCAAATGCGCATTACAAAACATGGTGGTCTCTGAGCCATGTTGTACTCCTCTTACAAGACATGAAGCCATTAAAGTGAAAGTTCGGGGTGACTTCAAGCGAACAGCCACACACACAAACATACTAAGCGTCTATTACATGTCCAACCTTGATTAGACTCCTATGTCCATATGTATTTACCCTACAGAATCCATTCTAAACTCACTTTTTTTAAAAAAAAGAAAAAGAACTGTTTCCATCGAAGCTCTTTTAGTCTGTCAGCCATGAAACGTTCAATCCAGCTCTGACTCATTCAGACACGGTAAATACAACCACCCTTTCCACCCATAAGCCTTGCACAGAGTTCAAATGTCATACGACCCCGACGAACCATCCACGAATAAAAGAAAAAGTTTTTTTTTTTAGAAATGCAAATCTCACAGGAGCCAGTGTGCTTACGGGAGTTTATGAACTACAATGGAAACTTAACCGAATCAATATTTTATAAAGACCCTGGCTTTCCTACAAACCTTAAGTCAAACTTTCTTTACAAAAATTGTTTAGGTATCATGTGACCATTCCTTTACTTTATGAGAATTTTATGAAACAGGGGGCAAACAGAAAACAGTGTTTAATCCTTTATAAGGATAGTTATCAAAGTGTGGTCCGCGAGGATTTCCAATTACAATTCCAAAATAATTTTTATAGAACATTCTTCATATCTTACAAGCTATATTTATCTTCCATAATGGCATAACAAAATTAATAGATTATGCTCAGCAACAACATAAAGTTTTTCCATTTTTTTAAATTATTCATTCCGTGCATTTTGCTTATATATATATATATATATTTTTTTAAAACTAACAATACACAAGTTACAAACACAGCTAGAAGTACTCCCACATGTTTCGGCATGTCTGCGCCACCCCCAGGGAGTTCATACACCAAATTTAAAACTTTCTGGTAGTGTATGTCGGTGACTGTTTCAGTAAAGTCACCCCCTACACACACTACACCCCTACGCCCCCTACACCCCCTACACACACTACACAGAACGTAATACAGGGGCAAGGTGCATAGTGGATCAAACGTTACACTAGATGTTTGTACAAGCAGACAAATGCCGCAACAATATAATGAACACAGAATTTTAAACATCCTCTACAATTTTATATTTTGTATCTACTTTATATGAACTGTTAAAATGAATATGATACATATATAATGCTGTTATAACGTGTTACAATACGTTTTCCATACATTAACCACCCTGCATCTAGACTATAGCTGCCGAATGCTGTATTTAATGAGTATTATGGATGTAATCTGTTATACAACACATTTTAAATTTGGTGTATGAACTCTCTGAAGATGGCACAGACGTGCCGAAACATGGAGGATGAGTGGAAGATAATTCTTTAATATGTGTTCGTAACTTGTGCATTAACTTGGTTTTATAAGCGAATATAAATTTTTCCCACTTTTCTCCAACTTTAGTTTTATTGTCCTTATTGCCAGCAAAATCAATTTTTTGTAATGCATTCTTACACTTTTAAGCTTTTAGAGCTTAAATATGTTTCTCGTTTGTAATTATTTCAATTTTGCATGTTACCGTGAGGTGCGCGTGATGGTCCCGCGACTTGAGATACATTTTTGGAACGTGACAGCAGAATTAGCGGAACTTTGCACACGGTTTCTGTTGCCATATGAAATATCAAGTGAAAAATTTGACAAATTACACCTCTAGAGACGGCTTCCAGAGGCAATTCTTCCAGTGATGCAATCTTACACATTACTGTCCTTGAGGGACACTGTAACGTCACGACGCCAACAAACAAGCACCCTATAAACGTAATGTCTATACAGATATTCTCCTATTTTTAAGTAATATCCATCAAAGACGGAGGCTGTATTTCCGACTGAGGCATAGTAACCTCACATTACAGTCAACTTTTTTGTGTTCTTGTCTTATTCGCGCGTGGCATCAGGTCTGGGTGCCAATAAACACATACAAAGAGCGAACACGACGCCATAACGTTTTTATATAGATAAGGGTATCTGCTCACACATTAGGATGTGTCAGTATGATGACTGGTGATTTGATATACGGAGAAGAACAACATAATGGATCCTTTGTGTCTTCCAGCACTTAAGTGACAACCAACCACCCAACACAGCTTTGTACTGCAAATGGAATTAGCATCCTACAAGACAGGCAAAGTACGTACAAATGCAACACTGTGGCGCGTTCACGTAACCATTTTTGCCCTGTAAAAGCTATAAGTATTACATATTCCGAATGTCCTTGGTACTAACGTAAAAAAAATGTTCAGTGGTGGACAAAACCCAGCCGTTAATACGCATGGAACAGCAAAGGCATAACCACATATGAACAGCCACTGCTATGACTGCAAATTGGTCTTAATATTAACAGCCGGTTTTTAGAAACTCTCCTAGTTTATTTTCCTCCATTTTTGTCTGAATTTCTCCTATCCTGCCCTCCGCTGTGTCTCTAGTGAGCAAGGCATTCGGGTCACAGTTGTCATGACAACATGGTGAAAGTTTGATGACCAGCGGGGCGGCTGCACACCCCGGAGGAAAAGCAGGTACCCGTGTTTAACTCTTCTTGCGCATCAGCGATTCTCAATTATTTCGGTACAAGCCCAGACACTCATGAGAATTGAAGCCTCCAGGCACAACAACGGGTACGTTAGCCTAACTTCGCCCACCCTCACCCACGTGAATTAATCCTCAAAAATTAAGAGAACCTCGTTCATTTTAATGACAGTTTCTATGAATTTCTTGCAAATAACCTGTATAAATCTCACATCACTCTCCATCTGCCAGTAGAATATATCTCACCGTGTCTAACTAACTAACTAACTAACTAACTAACTAACTAACCAACCAACCAACCAACCAACCAACCAACCAACCAACCAACCAACCAACCAACCAACCAGCTAACCAACTAACTAACCAACCAACCAACTAAATAACTAACAACCAACGAACGAACGAACGAACGAACCAACCAACCAACCAATCAACCAACCAACCAACCAACCAACCAACCAACCAACCAACCAACCAACCAACCAACCAGCCAACCAACCAACCAAACAACTAACTAATTAACTAACTAACTAACTAACTCCATGGGGCAGAGGCCTTCTTGAGAAGCTAACAGTTTCTCAGCTAGTCAAGAAATTCCCCGCATTTTATGGAACCCGAAGGTTCATTACCGCATTCACAAGAGCCCGCCACATGTCCCTATCCTCAGCCAGCTCAATCCAGTCCATGCCCCCCCCCCCGTCCCACTTCTTGAAGATCCATTTTAATGTTATCCTCCCACCTACGCCTGGGTCTCCCAAGTGGTCGCCTTCCCTCAGGTCTCCCCACCAAAGTCCCGTATGCACCTGTCTTTACCCCATACGTACCTTTAATATAAAAGACTACAGGACAAATATCAATGAAACTGACATTCAGAGTATAGGTTAGTATTACTTCACGCGAATAACTCCTGTTAATCCGTATGTAATATAACTTCCTTTTTATATGGAATTTAAATTACACTTTATCCTCTTTCTCGGACATATGTCATCGTATACAAACGAGTAGGTGCTACATAATATAAAACTCTGCAACATAGGCAATTATTCAGTTATAACACTTTTCCACCTAATGCACTGTTTTAATATCTCTGCATTACAGCTTTTACAGCGTTGTTGCAAATTTGTTATATATGTTATATATATGTTACAATTTTGTTATATATAATGTTTTATATATAATGTATATAATTATGTTATACATAATGTATACAAAGTTGTAATACAGAGACATTAAAACAGTGCATCAGTTGGAAAAGTGTCATAATTGAACAACGATCATGCACGGACCGAACAATATGAAACTGGGCAATTATTGTTTGAATCAATCTCAGGGCTTTATAGTTAATTATATACAGTTTTGAAAATGTCTTAATGTAACTATTATCACTAACATTTTTTAGACTTTTTCCTTTGTCACTATATAACACAATGCTTCGGAAATATCTTTTACGGTTTTCTGGTGTATTAATTTACTTGACCTGAAGAAGGAAACAGTTTCCGAAACATCGTTTTATGTTACATAGTGACTTTACAACAAATTGGACCACAAGGCTCCCCTACTTATTGCCTCTGAACTTCAGAATAAACTGGACCACAAGGCTCCCCTACTTACTGCTTCTGATCTTCAGAATAAATTGGACCACAAGGCTCCCCTGCTTATTGCTTCTGAACTTCAGAATAAACTGGACCACACGGCTCCCCTACTTATTGCCTCTGAACTTCAGAATAAACTGGACCACAAGGCTCCCCTACTTCTTGCCTCGGGACTTCACCATAGAGCGGACCACAAGGCTCTGCTACTTATTGGCTCTGACTTCACAATAAAGCAAACCACAAGGCTCTCCTACTTACCGGCCCTCACTTTCACGTCTCTGCTAAGTATCGCGCCGCCAATGTTTGACGCCTTGCAGCGATACACAGTGGAGTGGACGTCCGCTCGGTAGTCCTCAGCGCGAAACGGCGGGAAGTACAGTGTTCCGTTACCCAGCGTCTGTCTGCAATATAATAAAGTGACGAATCTTCAGAGAACAGTAGTTACTGTGGCAGCGCCTGATGTAAAATTAAAAGTTATAAATTCTGCCAACAGGGTATATTTTTAATAGATTTTAGGTTATTTTAAGAATACACAGACAGTATTGCTTAACAGCATTAAACAGGGTGGTCTTCTATTTTCTGCGAGTTAAAAATTAATTTTTAGGTACTATTTAATGAATTTTGGTTTTCAAATTATGTTCATTTATGTAAATACGAAGTTTATTTATGTGTATTTAATACATGTCTTACTTATTGCTGTCAGAAATATTACTGTTTATATGGAAAAATACGTCATTGTGACCATCATCATCATCATCATGATCAAGCAGTCCGCTAGTTTGGGCCGTTAGGATCTTTGCCCACAATTACGAAATTGGTCCAGTCACGTATAATTCATGCTGTTTTAACCTCAGAATTCCAGTTGCTGAGACAAAGAGAGACACTCTTTCACCAAAATCAAAAAGTAAAGCTCTGCCCCTCAAGCTCATGATGGCATACAGAACAAGAAGCACAGCTCCACTCATTCTTAACCTCGAAACTAGATACAGTTCAGCAGTTAATTTCACACTCCAGCCGATTTACGTCCGAGAAAGAACACCGGTACCTACTGAATAGGCGACGGGGGGGGGGGGGGCGCGCGCCATAGAGTGTGTCTGCAGGTTTTGGAGAAGAGAAAAATTTTTTTCCCCTTAGCGGGATTCGAAACCTCTCTGAAGTCAAACGTAACGTGCATCTGTACCAGAAATTCGAATGACTTAAAGTGATATATCCCCTGTGCAGTTTTGACAATTAAAATCCACAGTCTATAATCCTTCATAATCTACAAAACAAGGACATTAACTGTGTATACAAAACCTTCTAATGCCAGGGAACGTAAAATCAGTCAAGCACGGCGTATCTCAAATAAGCATCAGTATTGTACATGTTACATATCATACGAATTACATGTATAAAGCTTCTGTCACTCACTAACATAACTGCCTGACGTAAGAAACTGATATTGTGTACTGCAAAAAAAATGGAAGCTCAGATAACCGTGAGTAACATGACAGCTTTCAGTGTATTTCAAATTCCATTAACGCATTAACACAATAGTTTATTTTTGGAACAGTAGGAATTTATGTGCAGAAAATAAAGAACTACAAATATCAATACTGCAGGCAAATATAATACAATACTGTGTAAATATAATATAGTCATCACAAAAAATGTGAGGGGAAATACAGAATTGTGATGTTTGATATTTACTTATACCAATACAAATGAAAATTACAGATCAATGCTTGAAATGGAAACAAGCATAATTAAAATTGGTTGCATTAATTTCATTTTCAGTTGCGTACGGTGGTACATGAGTCTTTTTACAACATCGCATTGTCACATGTAGTAGTCACTGTTTGTCTTTTGTTGCGGTGGTGACCGTGACAGTGCAGCGACTGAGCAGAACTGCGTGTTGATGCACAAGAGAATGACCGGTTGGTTGGGATGGTGAGTGAGTGGGTGATGAGTGGGACGGAAGTTGGTTAGATGAATGAATTAGTAAGGAAGAGTCCAGTCCAGGTGCATGAATGGGATAGACGGCAGATGAGTTGATGTGTGACGAAGCAACTGTCAAGCAGTGCCATAATTCAGGCTTCTCATCACACAGGTCATGGTCCGATCCTCGCTCAATCCGCGTGGGATTTATGGAGGGCAAACGGACATCAAGGACAGGCTTTTAACGGATTGCTTCTGTTTTCATTCGCACAATGTTAATTACTCATTCACCTACAGCTCGAAACTTGGAGAACAGGCCAAGTGGCTACAGCAGCAACACGAGGACTCAGCGTCGCCGAACTTCAAGAATTAAAAAAAATGCGCCTTTAATATTCACATCAAGGCTCAAAAGAGAAACTTTCATACGAACGAGAACGATTTAAATTTATTTATAAGAAATTTTAAAAATTTTAAGAGGCCATGCAGGCATTAGGAACAAAACGAAACCATTTCAGCCAACAGATACGCAATAACTGAGAGCCGTGGTCAGTCAGAGAAGAAAGAATCCATATAACAACATTTGGGGGGTCAAAATTTTATGATATGCTATTGCTAATTAGAAGCGTGTGGGACTAGGCAATGGGTAAAGGAAATGCAGCTTGTGTATCACAAAGATAAAGCAGCGAGGCACAGAGAGATAAAGTGAAAGAAAAAGAGAGCTCTGTATGCCCGGTTATTAAATATGTCATCCTAAAATATCGCAATCGATGTCCCATATCCCTGATAAATATCCCCGATCACTGGGTTTCAAATCAACAACGTGCAGAACACAGGATCACCCGTTGTGAAATTCCAAAGGTTCTATTAAACACAGAAGCAGACCCCAACTGCGAATAATCATAGCAGGAGGTAACTAAGTTTCTGATAACAAAAATAATTGCTTTACAACACTTTCATAAAATTTGGCAACCCCGTTCAGAATGTACTGTTTTCATATCTCGCTCACTTTCCTCTCCATCTTTCAGTTAAACCGACGAAATATATAGCAGCCAAAGGCTTTCTTCACAATGTTACACACAATTACGTCCATGGAGCAGCCATTTTCATAAACTAATAATTCCCTCAAATAATCAAAAAACGCCCTGCCTTGTATGGAAACTAAAGTTTCACTACCGTGTCCACAGTAGCCCAACACCCATCCCAGTTCCGGGCCACATTCTTCCATTTTAATATTATCCTTCCATCTATGCCATTGTCTTTGGATTGGTTTCTTCAAGTTTCCCGACAAACACTTTATTTTCACTTCTCATGTCTCTCATTGTGTTTTACTTCTGCTACCATGATTGATAAGTCGAATTTAGATATCCACTTTGTTTTATAACATCATGTAGCTTCCTACACTTTTTCCCTCTCGGATAGTCAGCCCCAGTGGGCCTAGGCCTCCTCAACGAAGTTCCGAGATCACACTCAGACACACCACACTCAGTAGGACTCCTCTGGACGAGTGATCAGCCTGATGCAGAGACCTCTACCTGACAAAACACAACACTTACAGGAGACAGCCGTCCATGCACGCGTCGGGATTGGAACACGCAATCCCAGGAAGCGGACGGCCCCAGACACACGCCTCAGACCGCGAGGCAACTATTTTATTATAAAAACAATACTTGTTTTTATACAAAACGCCACATGTTTCGACCCATAAAGGCCATCATTAGCCGCAGATTTATAAACGTGCAGTAGCTAACACGTAACGTTTTATATAAAAGAGTGATTGCTTTTATAATAAAAACAGCTGTGTAGAAAGCATTATGCGTCAGTGTTTAATTTGCGAAACACAAAAGGATATTGTCTGTTAAGATAAAAACAGTGTCTCTAATTCTTGCCCGGCTCTAAACAAAGCTGATTTTGCTCGACCGACGTCTTTACAAAAAAACCACCAGTACAAAATTTTACGAAAATCTGCTCAGCGCAAGCAGAGCCCTTCTATGCGGACAGACAGACAGACAGACAGACAGACAGACGTGACAAAATTGTACGTAGCTTTTCACAGCTGTATTAAGAACGTGCCCAAAAAAGAAAGCCTGTTTAAATAACCTCAGAGTCAACCAATAAATTCAAAACGCAGCAGTAACTGAGTAGTCCTCGTATTAATTTATTTGTATTAAGCAAAGTGCCCATTATTCGCTCGAGATATGACCAACATTCGTGTCAGTGTTATAACCTACAGCACCTAAACCTTACAATGAAGCATAACACCCACTTTCAGAAAACCTTACAGCTAATGCTTCAGTGGCCTGAGGCAAGAGTAGCTCGAAACTATTGCTGGGTTGTTAAGGGAAAGAAAGAATTTAAGTCTCCTTCTTCCTTCATTATATCTTCAAGTTACTTGATATAGGAGTGACCATATACGTGGCCCTGGATAGGGTACGTGACTGCGTCATGAAAAGCAAGAGAGGAAAGAGGATTCCCCCAGAGATCGTCTTTCTTCATGATGTGGTGCTTACTTAAGCACAGGGACAACATTACCTCTGAGAGCATCACAAAATGAAGACGTCGAAAAACGGCCACTGGGGATATCAAGGGAGAGAACATATACAAAAGAGAGAAGAGAAATATGAACACAGATGCAGGAGAAGCGAGAATGTGTGGATGGTAAAGAATGGATGAAACTTGGTATCAAGACGAAAAGGTCGACGACAAAGGCGACCGTGACGACGACGATTAGGATTACGGTGATGACGGCGACAACGAAGACGAGAATGACGATGATGATAACGACGACGAAGACA